>CM019043.1:18703811-18908242 GCA_009664405.1 Drosophila bifasciata
CATAGGATAACGCACACTCTGACAGCCGTACACGCGCCCCAAGCAAATGCTTCTGAGCGGGTTAACCGTTCTGTGATTGCTGGTATCCGTTCCTATATTCGCAGTGACCAGAAAGACTGGGATGAAAAATCTCAGCAAAATATGCTGTGCGTTGAGATCTGCTGTTCACTCAGGGTTGGGATCAACGCCGTATTACATGGTGTTTGGCCAGCAAATGATATCGTCTGGTGCAACATACTCATTTACTCAGAAAATTGGGAATGCTAGAGGATAAAGCCGCGACCTTTACCCGAGAAGCTCTTGGACATCGAAAAAAAAAAGAGCTTTGTGAGGTAACGGGGAAGCAATTTGAGAGAAACCAGCGACATTACAACCTGAGAACACGGGAAGTAGCCTTCAAGGTGGGACAAGAATTGCTGCGACGAAATTTTTAAAACAAAGTAATTTGTGGCTGGCTATAACGCGAAGCTAGGTCCGTTGTTCGTCAGGGCGAGAGTGAGGCGGATAGTGGGGAACTCGATTTATGAACTGGAAAATTTGCAAGGGAAACTCATCGGGAGGTACCACGGAAAGGATATTCGTCAAACTTAGCTACAAGAATCTTGGCTCTATTGAGCTTTGAGGTGGCTCAGGGGGGCCTAGCTGAGGCCACCGGACGGGTCGCAGGTTGCGGATAGCGAACGGCCTACTGGGTAGGTTAGCTGTGAATAAGCGGGCATCCCAAAGAAATTCAACTTAGTTGAGTCTGAGGGGAGAGTACCGAAAATAAAAGCAGTCCTGACAGCCAGCGGGTGTTCGCGACGCAGCAACACTGACGATGCGCTTTGTGGTGCCGCCTCTTTTAAGTAGCGCTCACACACTTCCCTTCCCTACACACTACCTACCCATATCCCAACCCCCACACTCACCTCACACCGGGCCGGACTAAGTGTGTCAAACGACCGTGCCGAGAGTCAGGCCTGGGGGCCCGGTATAAAAACTAGCCCAGTCGATAACGGTGTGCTCAAGGGACTTGGCTGCCCCTGTTCTAAGTGTGCATTATCCGGGCAACGCGAATCTCTGCCCGGACCTACCTTTCCCCTTCTTTTGCATCTCGTGGGATCAGAATGGAAGCTAAAAACAAAACACAAACAAAACTGAGCTTGGCGCTCCCAAATGCCAACCGGGAGAAATCCTCACAGGGGAAAGGCAGCAGCCCAAAGGCCTGGCCCAACCCGCCACACAGCAGGCAAAATCCTGCTCAGCGACGAGCGCTGGGGGGGCGAACCTAAAGGGGTCCCATCCCAGTTCTGGGGGGGCGAATTGGCCCCAAAAAAACCAACACCTTGGCAGAACAGCAATGCATTCCTGCGGCTGCCTGCCTGCTGGTAAGGTGGCAGGGGTCGAGTCCCCATCGACCAGTGCTCAAGCACCAAAAATATACTTATGACGAAAGACGGAGGTTGGCAACATCCTCCGTAGGCAGAGCGCCACGATGACGTCCAGCCCATCGGACCAGTGGCTAAAAAAGGTTGAGGCTTCTAGGGTGCTCCCCCCCCCGGCAAAGAAGCGCCGAAGGAGGCCCCCCAACCTAAGAGGCAGCGCTCGCAGGAGACACCGGGGCCCGCCCGAAGCGCTCCAGAGTGCTGCCGAATGTCTCATTCGCGCAGATTGCCAAGGAGAGGACGCTTATCAGGGTCCTTAACAAAGGCAGTGCGGATGAGAGGATCCCCCGGAACCAGTGGAAGTGGGTGGAAGCGGCACTGGCCAAAGACATGGGATGGTATCAGGGCACCATCAAAATCATCGCCTGCGAAGACGCGCGATCCGTCCAGCTTTATAAAGCAGCGGTCGCACAAGTTGGAGAGGTCTACCCAGGGGCGAAGCTGGTCGCTGTAGACTGGAGCGAGGTGCCCAGTAGACCCAGGGCCAGAGTGTGGGTGCCTGCCTCCTTCAAGGAGCCAGACCGCATCCTCAAGATGTTGCAGCGATGCAACCCCACTCCTTCCGTCCTCGGACTGGAAGGTAGTGAAAGGTGGAAAGGACGACAGGCCCCACGAACCAAGCGGTGGTCGTCCTCAGCAAGGAGTCGCTGGCCCCGGATTGAGGCAGCTAAAGGAGAGCTGAACTTCGGCTTCAGCTCAGTCACCATAAAGGTGGATAAGTCAGATGCAGCGGCCGAGGCGCGTCCTGTCGACAACCCAGTCGAGCAGGAAGCTGCCTCGGAGATCGAAGCACCCGACTGCGAGCTGGAGCCGGAGCTGGACGGCTACTCCTCTGACACCATGCTTATGCATGATTTTTGAGGCCATGTGTCGGGAGGACGACGACATCGTCGACGACACTGACGCCGACATTACAGTGGTGGAGAAACCTGATGATGTCCTTCGGGTACTACAAATCAATCTCCACCACTGTAAAGCAGCAGCAGCTGCCCTAATACTCCGCTTGGATGAGAGCGGAGCTGATGTAGTCCCAATCCAGGAGCCTTGGGTAGTTGGTGACAAGGTCTGTGGATTAGCGACGAAGGAGTACAAGCTAATCGCTGCTCAAAACGAAGGTAAAATTCGCACCTGTATTCTTGCTAGAAAGCACCTTAACATCTTTTCTGCTCCATAACTATAGCAACGGCGACAACACGGCAGTTAGCCTAGAGCTGCAAGGAATACAGCTGAGGTTGGTGTCGTCCTACATGGCGCACGAGGAAAGCGATCCTCCAGGAGAACTTATACGCGCGCTAACCAGCGAAAGCGAAAGTTCGGACATAGGCCTTTTAATAGGCTGCGATGCCAACGCTCACCACACACAATGGGAGAGCTCGGACACAAATGCGAGGGTGAGTCACTATTTACCTTTATCCTTGACTCTAATATGGTTATTTGTAATCGGGGTAACGACCCCACATTCATTATAAAGAACCGACAGGAGGTCATTGACCTCACTCTAGTGTCTCACGCAATGCCAGACTTAATCGAGCTGGAAAGTCCTAGAGGACCATTCTTTCTCTGACCACAGGTACATCGAGACAATCATGAGGCTCGAGTGCCCCAAAACCAATTGATTTCATCAATCCCAGGACAGCCAACTGGGATAGATATATTAAAAAATGGAGGAATTGCTCCCCATCACGGCACCACGGTGCCCGGACACTCAAGATGACTTAAATCGTCTAGTGGACACATTCACGGAAGCATGCAACAAGTCATTTAAGGCAGCATGCCCCGCACCAAAACCGAGGGGGAAAAAGAAACCCCCATGGTGGTCAAAACAAATAGATATCCTACGTAAGAGTAGCAGGGCTCTCTTCAACAGAGCCAAAAGCGCCAACGAGGAGGAACACTGGGAAGACTACAAGCACAGTCTAGCCCTCTACAAAAAGAAACAAGAAATGCAAAAAGAGCCTCGTGGCAAAATTTTGCACAGAAATAGAGGAAACATCGGAGGCAGCAAGGCTGCGTAAGATCCCTCTCAAAAACTACCACCTCGGTGGGATACCTCAAACGTAACGATGGTACGTGGACTAGCTCCAGTGAGGAGTCCCTACACATCTTACTAGACACTCACTTCCCCGGATGTACAACCATTGAGCCGACCCATTCAGCTATAGTGGGCTCGGTCACCTCGATGGCACACATCCTCTCGAAACGGAACATCAGCTGGGCAGTAAACAGCTTCAACCCGTTTTAAATCACCAGGCCCCTGACATGATTATCCCTGCCCAACTACAAAAGGCAGGAAACATGGCAACCAACTGGCTTCAAAGTATATTTTCCAAGATACTCATAGTCGGGGAAAATTCTGACGCATGGCTTAAGGCAAAGATTGTCTTTATTCCCAAAGCGGGAAAAGCCTCGCTCTCCACCTCAAAGGACTTCAGACCAATCAGTCTGTCGTCCTTTCTCCTCAAAAGACATTTGAGAGACTAGTCGGGCTACATCTAAGGACTACGATAAATCCAAAAGATGCTGTCAGACTCACAACATGCCTACAGGAAAGGAAAATCCACAGAAAATCCACTTCACGAGGTAATCACCTCGGTGGAAAAATCGCTTTTATTCAAAGGAATATTCCCTTATTGCCTTTCTCGATATCGAGGGAGCCTTCAACAATGTCATACCAAGAGCCATCACGGAAGGTTTGACGAGCCTGGGGGGTGGACGATCGCTTGGCGACGCTCATCGATCAATTGCTAATATGCAGGACGGTGACGTCGTCGATGGGGTCGTCCACTCAGTCAAGGTATGTCAACAGAGGCACACCGCAAGGTGGGTTCTGTTTTCCCCTTCTATGGAACATAGCAGTCAACAAGATTCTGTGTGACCTGGATGGGGGGCTGTAAAAGTGGTGGCATACGCGGATGACGTTGCCATAATATTCTCGGGAAAATTCCCTCAAACACTCTGCGACCTAATGTCTGCAAAACTCGCGAAACTGTCAGACTGGACAAAATCGCGCGGTCTGGGAGTAAATCCCTCAAAAACGGAACTTGTATTATTTTCTCGTAAATACAAGATTCCCCCCTTAACCCTCCAATGCTTAACGAATGCAGGCTATCCTTCAGCGATAGTGCTAGTTACCTGGGGTTGGTAATCGATAGTAAGCTCAACTGGAACCAAAACATCAAAAGAAAGAGTGAAGAAGGCTACGATAGCTCTCTACACCTGCAAAGAAAGCCATTGGTCTAAAGTGGGGGTATTATCCCAAGTATAGTCAATGGATATATCTAGCAATAGTTAGACCAATACTACTCTACGGAGTCACGGTGTGGTGGCCAGCCCTATCAAAAAGTCCATCACCAAAATGCTCGGCAAGGTACAAAGAACTGCCGCACTCTGCATCAGTGGAGCACTTCGCACCACTCCGAATGATGCTCTAAACGCTGTCAACTGTAGAGATGAGGAAGAGGAGGAGACAGTGGAACACCTGTTCTGCTCCTGCCCGGCTCTCAGTAGAATAAGGCTACAACACTTGGGCTCGCCCTTTTTCACAGACATATCACTGATGTCCAACATGTGTCCCAGAAAGATAGCGAATTTTATTGGCGCGGCCGGATGGGATAATTGCTGACAGGAGGTCTCTCACAGCGGGAGGGAAGAATGATTCGATGGTACCACAACGGGCCGAAGCCGGCCTATGTGTGTCGGGTTCATGACGGCCCGACAGCCGATACTACCTAACCTAACCTAACCTAGCTACAAGAAATTCAGCCTTGTGGATTGGAGATAGAAAGCGATATCCCCAAGTCTGATTTTTGGCAGGGGCATTTTTAAGGTACCAAGAGGAATGTAAAAACTGCAGAGTGACTCCAAAAACTGTGCTCGGGGGCAGTAATGAATAGTGGCTCCCTCTGCGAGTGACTGGGGATTAGTGGCATAGGGAGAAAGGAAAGAAAGCACTGACATTTGGATGTCATTTGGCGGTAGCGATAGGGCTCTCGGTAACTTGGTGGCGGCTCGAACTTCCTTTTTTGGGATCTGCACCGCACAGTGATAGGATCGTTTGCTCCAGAGATCACAAAAAAAATCTTCAGTTTAAAGTGATATAAAGAAAAAAGAAAACCAAAGAAATTAAATTCGGTGGAAGAAAAAAAGATTCCAGAAGAGAATATAAAGGCATTCCGGCCCTAATCCAAACTCCACGGGTAAGCCAGTGCGAATTGGGACATATCTTTTGGTTAGGGTAGAAGTAAAAAAGCATTACTTCACCGTTCTTCAGATTTGGCACCCAGAGACCTACAGAGCAGAGCGCACAGCGGGAACAGCTGGTAAAGTGCGCTGGAAGAAAAGACGGGAAAAAAAACGAAGACGGAGGCCCAAAGTTTAGTCAGTTCTCTCGCGCGCAGCCAGACCGTCGTCGCCGGATCGCCGTTGCCGGATCATCACCACGAAATCAAAATTTCGTGGTGAAAGAATCCACGGAAGCCGGGAAGCGTAGCGGCAACGGGAGGCCAGGAGGGCAGCCCGTTAAGTAAATTTTTTTTCTAGTGCAGAAAAATACAAGTGTACAAGTGCCACAAGTGGGAAAAAGTGCAACATAACCCCATACCTCGTCCTCCAAAGGTGCAATGAAAGGGTAAAAATGAGACAAGTTTTGTATTCTGTAGAGTGAGGAGTGCCGAAAAGTTATTATTTATTGCTAGAAAAATGATCCCAGTGAACTTTCAGAAAGTGAGAGCGAAACAAGGGAAGAGCTTGAGAAGATAGGCAAAGACAACGGCGAAAATTTGAGAGAGGCCGTTATTGGAAAGATAAGAACCGCAAAAGCGCAACTTAACGGCACTTAGATAGCTAAAAGAGCGAGCTGATGTACAAGTTTAAGTAGTATAAGAGTAGTAGAACATAAGAATAGAGAAAAGAAGTCAAGAACTAGTCATGTAACAAAATATTAGTATTAAGCTATGTCGAGAAAAGAAAAGAAGTTTGAAAAGAAAAAATATTAAAGCATACTAAAGGGAGGCAAACAAAAAGAGTTAAACTAGAATCAAATTAAAACTTACCTTCGACCCTTTCATGCACCCACAATTATATTGCCCCAATAATAAAAAAATGTCTAAAAATCTAATGCCCTCCTGAAAGTTTAAAATAACCAAAAAGATTTGCAGAGACCGGAGGAAAGCGCTTTCGTCGGTGGATTCTGTACCGGGTGAGTGAAAAAAATATCATGGTAATTGGTGCATGAGAGTTGTACGGAGAAGAGAAAATTTTGAGAATTTACGTCACACCCTCTTTATATTTATGCAAAATTTTTTCGTGTTTTAATTTTGACTAGCAAATAAGTTTAAGCGTAATTTTTGCTCGAGAAAAATGTGGAAAATTATTTTATGTCTATTTTAGCTTTAATAAATAATATTATAATGTCTGGTTAAATTTTATATTTTTTGATCTCCCTTCTAAGCCCCTGTAGCTCGTGCCTGAGTACAAAGGGGTATTGGCTTGTATATTGCAATTTTATTGGTATGCCATGACCAAGGTAGGGTGGGCAAAATTAACCTCAATCCATCAGAGGATAGTCCGTCCGTCAATTGACAAGTGTCTGTGTCTTATATGGCTTGTCTTGCACGTTTAAAATTTAAATAAAGATAGTCTATGGCAACAAAAAAAAACACCACCCCCATTGCCGACGAGCCAGCAGCCGGAATAATATACGTGCGGCCATAGCTGAGTTTTCATCTCGCCTTACACTGTGATCCATTACAAGCGCGAGCAACCAAACTTTCTGCCCACACTCCTGTGATACCAAACCGAAAAAAGTGTATTTCAAAATTTCGCCCAGCCCCCTTCCGCCTCCACAAAAGACGAAAATCCACAATTTTTAAGATAGGAAAAAACCAAAAATGCAGTATCGTAGAAAATGAACATATCTACCAGATTCCCTTCGCTGGGCTTCCTTTATACCAACAACGCGACATCCACGCGTTCCGTCGGTACTTTTCCATCGCGCCTCCGCGGGTTTCCACCGCTTTCTTAACGGGACCAAGCCGGTGGCGTGATCTCATGTCCATATTTGGACATGCGCGCTGGACTGCCGGCTCGATCCCGCCGTCTCCTGAGCGGCGTGATTTAAGTTTCTTGTGCGCTCCTCCATTCCCGGCCTCGGCGCCAGGCGTGCTCTCTCGGCCACCATTGGCCATGGGCTGGGCTACCGCCCGCGCGTCCCGCCGACCACTCTCCGTTTGGTTTTTCTCTGGCCCGGCCGAATTCGCCGTGTTCTCTCCGGCTTAACTCTCTATCGGCCCCTGTGAGGAAATTCAATTCCTCACAGTAGAATTGTTGAAAATAGACTTGGTTGAATTGTTTAACCATTTAACGACAGTTGTAATTATCATCTCGATGCATCAAAGACAACGCATAAATCGTGAAGGTACTTTGCGGCATGAAAAAGTGTGGTTCTCTAGGAATGGGATTATCGGCTAGTGTTAGGCTGTTATTTTCAGGCTAAACAATTGCAAAGCCTCAAAACTTTCTTGGCGCTTTGAGCACAGTTCGGTGTTAGAGCATACACACACCAGCTTACATTGCTGGCTATTTCGTTTCCTGTGTTTTATAATTCGATAGTGGATTGAACTAACCAATTCATCGAAGCGAAGCGGAATCTGACAACTCGCACAGCTTCACAGCTAAGCGCATTAGGTGTAATCGCTGTGCTTGCGGTTCCCACTTAAACTTCCGCTTCCGACCCCAGAGAGTATATATATTCATGATCAGCATCAACAGCCGAGTCGGATCATTAGTATTGCCACATTACAGAAAACCATTTCGAGAAACATCGTGCCCTCTCACTTTTGCCCATTCGTACAGATAAGCGCCTGGATCTCAGAGACTATAAAAGCTAGAGAAACCAAACTTTCTGCCCAAACTCCTGTAATACCAATTCAGTACAAGTTATGGTGGGATAACCCCTATCAGCCCCATAATATAATACTAGCCCTAATGCATGTATACGAGTATTCCTAAATCTACATTCACACTGGAGAAATACCGAAGATACGGTCTGTTGGAAAGAGGCAGATCGAAGCTTGGGCATTCAAAAAGTGAGATGAGAGCAATAAAGTCGCGTGCAGAGAAATATACAGAAACATACATAACCTCGTTTTACTCTCACAATCTCAGAAGTAGGCCTTACTCACAATGTGCGACATTTAACTAAATCAATTCTCAGTAGTGCAACTGATGAGGTGGCCGTCCGCACTCGGGCTATCAACCCAAGGCTCCAAAGCCCGTGGCGACCCATCAGAAGGTTCGATCGCCCAAGTGGAACAGCAGCATGCGGCAGGCGAAGCACCAACTTTGGCGTCTTTGGTCGAGGAAGGGCAGCACCATTGACCTCGAGGACAGTTGAGCGCGGTGGAAGCTGAACGTGGTCTGATCTGATGAACATCGAATGAAATTACGAGTAGAGCTGCGGAAAATTTATGAAGAAATAGACAGGATCACGTCGGCCAATCCAATGACGTCATCAACGAAGACAACGAAGACAGAGAGACGCAGATAACAGCAACAACAACAACATCGTTTGCGCTAACAGCACCGCAACTAACAGCGTGTGCGCTAAGAGCACCAATGTCAATATCACCCTAAGAGCAGTCATGGAAATGACGACAAGTTAGACAACGGTGTGGCCAAACGTCAAGACGCAAATGTAAACAGCATATGGGGATCTCCGGCAGCAACTCTCACGTTGGCAAAGGAAGTAAAGATGGATTACGATGGGACACAGTGTGCCAAAAACTGGGTCATACAGCTGGACAATATTGCCCAAATTTACAATCTGGACAACATTACAAAACGAATGCTGCTGATCGCCAAACTGAAGCGAAATGCTCAGCGCTGGCTCCATGCAGATTCCTCGCGCATCTTGGAATTACCTATGCGAGCAACTGATCGTGGCATTCGGGCCAAAGAAGAACTCTGAGTCAGATTCCAAGAGAGCCAATGGCTTCGTGGAGAAACGTTTTCCACGTACTTCGAAGATAAAATGATGTTGGCCAGGAACAGCAACACAGACACATAGGAGCTGAAAGAGAAGATAATTGAGGGGATTCCGGCTCCGGGCTTACGGGATCAGGCTCGCATTCAGTGCTTCTCCGATCTGGAGAAAATTTTGCGTGGTTTTCGGAGATTCGCCTGCCGGAGCGTATGCAGCATGCCACGTCTTCTTCCTGATAAATGCTTCGGCCAACGAGGACATACGTTGCGCCAACTGCAACTCATGAGGCCATTTCGCCAGGACTGCCTCAAACCAAAAAGGAGCCCGGATTATGCTACGGATGTGGAGCATTTGGACACCTGGTCGGACAATGCCCGGAGAGAAAGAACGTAACCTATAACAATTATGTAAGATACTGTAAGATTTTCTTTTTAAACAATATCCTAACACCATTAATTGCAGCGTGCCTCATAAACTCTGGGAGTCCAATATCGTTCATAAAAAAAAAAGTCTAATCGCTACAGAAATCAGTTTGGAACCAGTTTTTGAATTCTACTTTGGGCTAAAAATAAAAGCCAGTTGAAATAATTCGCAAAAGGTTATGTAATGTTTTGAAAGGAAGAATAAAATGTTATTTTTATTTGAACGTGGTGGCAAACGAGTCTATGAGTCATGGCGTAGTTCTTGGTAGAGATTCTACGAATGCATGCGAGATAAATTTGGACCTAAGTGCTTTTGAAGATGGTTACGTTAGACGCTGAGAATACGGAAGTAAATGATAATTTAAGTAATAATTCATCAATGTCAACTGAAAATGATCAAATGCAACATCAAATGGAAACTACACTAATAGAATGAGTAGTGAAAAGATTAGTGAAAACGTTAATATAATAGTTAGAGATGAGGTGACAAAGAAAGAGAATATAAATGAAATTATTAGGGATATCGTTAGTAAGGAAGTTAATGAAATTAATAGTGATACCGTTAGTAATGAAGTAAGTGATTAATTAGTGAGGAAGTTCATGAAATTGTTAGTGATGCCGTTAGTAAAAAGATTAGTGAAATTGTCAGTGATGATACGGTTAGAAAAAAGAGTACATGAAATGATTAGGGAAGTCGTTAGTGAAGATTCTGGAAAAGTTTCTACAGGAGCTAGTAAGTTATTCGTTGCAAATTGTGTCAATTCTACCGGACCAAAAAATTATAAAAAGGAACGAGGTATTTCGGTAAATAATGATACGATAGGTATGTAGGTATAAAGGGTAAAAGAAGATGTGTGTAACACACAGAAAGAAGCGTTTCCGACCTCATAAAGAATATATATTCTTGATCAGCATCAACAGCCGAGTCGATATAGCCCTGTCTGTCCGTCCGTCTGTCCGTCTGTCTTAATATAGCAACAATATAAAAAAATATACGAAAAAACTTCGCTCCCTCTCTTTCGCACTCACACAAAAACGAGTCGATTTGGATTTTTGTATTTTTGTGTCGCCTGGATCTCAGAGACTACTATAAGAGCGCGAGCAACCAAACTTTCTGCCCACACTCCTGTGATACCAAACCGAAACCAGTGTATTTCAAAATTTCGTCCCGCCTCCTTCCGCCCCCTTCCGCCTCCACAAAAGACGAAAATCCACAATTTTAAGATAGGAAAAAACCAAAAATGCAGTATCGTAGAAAATGACCATATCTACCAGATTCCCTTCGCTGGGCTTCCTTTATACCCTCAGGCGACGCCGGCGCCCGTGTCGCTGCCTAGCAACAACGCGACAACCACGCGTTCCGTCGGTACTTTTTCCATCGCCTCCGCGGGTTTCCTCCGCTTTCTTAACGGGACCAAGCCGGTGGCGTGATCGATGTCCATATTTGGACATGCGCTGGACCGCTGCCGGCCCGATCCTGCCGTCTCCTGAGCGGCGTGAGCGCCGCTTCTTGTGCGCTCCTCCATTCCCGGCCTCGGCGCCAGGCGTGCTCTCTCGGCCACCATTGGCCATGGGCTGGGCTACCGCCCGCGCGTCCCGCCGACCACTCACCGTTTGGTCGGTTTCTCTGGCCCGGCCGAATTCGCCGTGTTTTCTCCGGCTTAACCCTCTATCGGCCCCTGTGAGGAAATTCAATTCCTCACTGTAGAAGTGTTGAAAATAGACTTGGTTGAATTGTTTAACCATTTAACGACAGTTGTAATTATCATCTCGATGCATCAAAGACAACGCATAAATCGTGAAGGTACTTTGCGGCATGAAAATGTGTGGTTCTCTAGGAATGGGATTATCGGCTAGTGTTAGGCTGTTATTTTCAGGCTAAACAATTGCAAGCCTCAAAACTTTCTTGGCGCTTTGAGCACAGTTCGGTGTTAGAGCATACACACACTAGCTTACATTGCTGGCTATTTCGTTTCCTGTGTTTTATAATTCGATAGTGGATTGAACTAACCAATTCATCGAAGCGAAGCGGAATCTGACAGCTCGCACAGCTTCACAGCTAAGCGCATTAGGTGTAATCGCTGTGCTTGCGGTTCCCACTTAAACTTCCGCTTCCGACCCCAGAGAGTATATATATTCATGATCAGCATCAACAGCCGAGTCGGATCATTAGTATTGCCACATTACAGAAAACCATTTCGAGAAACATCGTGCCCTCTCACTTTGCCCATTCGTACAGATAAGCGCCTGGATCTCAGAGACTATAAAAGCTAGAGAAACCAAACTTTCTGCCCAAACTCCTGTAATACCAATTCAGTACAAGTTATGGTGGGATAACCCCTATCAGCCCCATAATATAATACTAGCCCTAATGCATGTATACGAGTATTCCCTAAATCTACATTCACACTGGAGAAATACCGAAGATACGGTCTGTTGGAAAAGAGGCAGATCGAAGCTTGGGCATTCAAAAAGTGAGATGAGAGCAATAAAGTCGCGTGCAGAGAAATATACAGAAACATACATAACCTCGTTTTACTCTCACAATCTCAGAAGTAGGCCTTACTCACAATGTGCGACATTTAACTAAATCAATTCTCAGTAGTGCAACTGATGAGGTGGCCGTCCGCACTCGGGCTATCAACCCAAGGCTCCAAAGCCCGTGGCGACCCATCAGAAGGTTCGATCGCCCAAGTGGAACAGCAGCATGCGGCAGGCGAAGCACCAACTTTGGCGTCTTTGGTCGAGGAAGGGCAGCACCATTGACTCGAGGACAGTTGAGCGCGGTGGAAGCTGAACGTGGTCTGATCTGATGAACATCGAATGAAATTACGAGTAGAGCTGCGGAAAATTTATGAAGAAATAGACAGGATCACGTCGGCCAATCCAATGACGTCATCAACGAAGACAACGAAGACAGAGACGCAGATAACAGCAACAACAACAACATCGCTTGCGCTAACAGCACCGCAACTAACAGCGTGTGCGCTAAGAGCACCAATGTCAATATCACCCCTAAGAGCAGTCATGGAAATGACGACAAGTTAGACAACGGTGTGGCCAAACGTCAAGACGCAAATGTAAACAGCATATGGGGATCTCCGGCAGCAACTCTCACGTTGGCAAAGGAAGTAAAGATGGATTACGATGGGACACAGTGTGCCAAAAAACTGGGTCATACAGCTGGACAATATTGCCCAAATTTACAATCTGGACAACATTACAAAACGAATGCTGCTGATCGCCAAACTGAAGCGAAATGCTCAGCGCTGGCTCCATGCAGATTCCTCGCGCATCTTGGAATTACCTATGCGAGCAACTGATCGTGGCATTCGGGCCAAAGAAGAACTCTGAGTCAGATTCAAGAGAGCCAATGGCTTCGTGGAGAAACGTTTTCCACGTACTTCGAAGATAAAATGATGTTGGCCAGGAACAGCAACATAGACACATAGGAGCTGAAGAGAAGATAATTGGGGATTCCGGCTCGGGCTTACGGGATCAGGCTCGCATTCAGTGCTTCTCCGATCTGGAGAAAATTTTGCGTGGTTTTCGGAGATTCGCCTGCCGGAGCGTATGCAGCATGTCACGTCTTCTTCCTGATAAATGCTTCGGCCAACGAGGACATACGTTGCGCCAACTGCAACTCATGAGGCCATTTCGCCAAGGACTGCCTCAAACCAAAAAGGGAGCCCGGATTATGCTACGGATGTGGGGCATTTGGACACCTGGTCGGACAATGCCCGGAGAGAAAGAACGTAGCCTATAACAATTATGTAAGATACTGTAAGATTTTCTTTTTTAAACAATATCCTAACACCATTAATTGCACCGTGCCTCATAAACTCTGGGAGTCCAATATCGTTCATCAAAAAGCCTAATCGCTACAGAAATCAGTTTGGAACCAGTTTTATACCCGTACTCGAAGAGTAAAAAGGGTAAATTGTATTTGTGGTAAAAGTGGATGTGTGAAACACACAGAAGGAGGCGTTTCCGACCCCATAAAGTATATATATTCTTGATCAGCATCAATAGCCGAGTCGATATAGCCATGTCTGTCCGTCCGTCTTGTTTTTCACTCATTGCACGAAGGCTATTAGAGCTAGACCAATTTTTTTCCAGGCTAATGTGATATCTCACTCCTAGAAAAGTGTTTCAAAATTTCGCCCCGCCCACTTGCGCCAAGGGCGCACATCTGTGGCGTCCACAATTTTAAAGATAGCAGAAAACGAAAATGCAGAATCATAGAGACAGCCTATATCTATCAGGGGCCCAAATCTGATTCGGATCGGATCATTAATATAGCCACAATAGAGGCAAATGTACGAAAAAAACTTCGCTCCCTCTCTTTCGCACTCACACAAAATCGAGTCGATTTGGTTTTTTTGTATTTTGTGTCGCCTGGATCTCAGAGAATTTAAGAGCTAGAGCAACCAAACTTTTGGCCAAGACTCCTGTGATACCATACCTGAACAAGTGTATTTAAAAATTTCGCCCCGCCCCCTTCCGCCCCCACAAAAGACGAAAATCCACAATATTAAAGATAGCAAAAAACTAAAAATGCAGTATTGTAGAGAATGACCATATCTACCAGATTCCCGAATTTGGTCCAGATCGGATCATTATTATAGCCACAATGATGAAATGAATTTTCAGCAGCAATCCCCCACCTCCTCTTGCGGCGTAAGTCAATTGTGGGGTTGATTGTTGCTGCAGCTTCTCTCACACGCACACTCACGCTCAAACATGCTGCCTCGTGCAGTGTACGTGTGTTGTTGTGAGAACTGATGTAGATGTAGATGTCGATGACAGATGTAGCAAAAATGTAAAATGTAAAAAATGATAAAACATTTTAAAATTCCACATAAATCACATGTGTACTGACTGAGTACGGGTATAAAAAGTAGAGTCGCGTTCGAAGCGACTCCGTACGTTCTTTCTCGTTGAATTCTACTTTGGGCTAAACAAAAGCCAGTTGAAATAATTCGCAAAAGGTTATGTAATGTTTTGAAAGGAAGAATAAAATGTTATTTTTATTTGAACGTGGTGGCAAACGAGTCTATGAGTCATGGCGTAGTTCTTGGTAGAGATTTTACGAATGCATGCGAGATAAATTTGGACCTAAGTGCTTTGAAGATGGTTACGTTAGACGCTGAGAATACGGAAGTTAATGATAATTTAAGTAATAATTCATCAATGCCAACTGAAAATGATCAAATGCAACATCAAATGGAAACTACACTAATAGAATGAGTAGTGAAAAGATTGATTAAAAAAACGTTAATATAACCCGTTAGTTAGAGATGAGGTGACAAAGATAGAGAATGTAAATGAAATTATTAGGGATATCGTTAGTAAGGAAGTTAATGAAATTAATAGTGATACCGTTAGTAATGAAGTAAGTGATTAATTAGTGAGGAAGTTCATGAAATTGTTAGTGATGCCGTTAGTAAAAAAGATTAGTGAAATTGTCAGTGATGATACGGTTAGTAAAAAAGAGTACATGAAATGATTAGGGAAGTCGTTAGTGAAGATTCTGGAGAAGTTTCTACAGGAGCTAGTAAGTTATTCGTTGCAAATTGTGTCAATTCTACCGGACCAAAAATTATAAAAGGAACCAGGTATTTCGGTAAATAATGATACGATAGTTATGCATTTTTTATACCCGTACTCGAAGAGAAAAAGGGTATATTGTATTATATTTGTGGTAAAAGTAGATGTGTGTACAACACAGAAGGAGGCGTTTCCGACCCCATAAAAGTATATATATTCTTGATCAGCATCAATAGCCGAGTCGATATAGCCCTGTCTGTCCGTCCGTCTGTCCGTCTGTCTTAATATAGCAACAATAGAAAAAAACATACGAAAAAACTTCGCTCCCTCTCTTTCGCACTCACACAAAAACGAGTCGATTTGGATTTTTGTATTTTGTGTCGCCTGGATCTCAGAGACTATAAGAGCGCGAGCAACCAAACTTTCTGCCCACACTCCTGTGATACCAAACCGAAACAAGTGTATTTCAAAATTTCGCCCACGCCCCCTTTCGCCTCCACAAAAGACGAAAATCCACAATTTTAAGATAGGAAAAACCAAAAATGCAGTATCGTAGAAAATGACCATATCTACCAGAATTTGGTTAAGATCGGATCATTATTGTAGCCACAATGATCAAATTAATTTTCAGCAGCGAGTCCCCTTGCGGGGGTTGCCCCCCGCAACAAAATATAAATTTTTATTAGGGGTTGATGGCAGAAGCGGCTGCTACTGATTCTCTCACACTCACGCTCACAGACTCTGCCTCGTGCAGTGTACGTGTGTTGTTGTGAGAACTGATGTAGATGTAGATGACAGATGCAGCAAACAAATGTAAAATGTAAAACATTTGAAAGTTCCGCATAAATCACATGCGTACTGACTGAGTACGGGTATAAAAGTAGAGTCGCGTTCACAGCGACTCCATACGTTCTTTCTCGTTTGTTTTATATAAGCAGTGTGTTTTATTTAAAATGTCCATCGTGGACAATCAACAAATTGGTTAATAGACTTTACAGTTTATTGATTTGCTTTATGATGTGCTAAGCTGGCAGTATCCGGCTAGTCCCGGCAGAGTTCCAGAGGATGGGTCCAGAGGAGCCTCCTGGTCTGTTCACTGTTATCCAGTAGGTTGATCGCCAAATTGTTGGGTAGTCATGTAGATTTTGCATGTACCGCTTGCTGCTTCTCTTTATTTCGTCTTCCACCCAAGGAAATCTGAGGACTTGATGAATAGTGGCGTTGTCGTGCAGAAGGTGAACGCAGGTGGCGGTGCGGAGAGCTCTGTTCTCGAATGCCTGGATAATGTGGACATTAGTCTTACAAGCGGTGCCCCACAGTTGGATACCATATGTCCAGATTGGCCTGATGATCGCCTTGTATAAGAGCAACTTTAATGACGTCGGCAGCTTCGGTCTTCTACCCATCAGCCAGTTGAATGCTTTAGCGCCAGTTGACGCCAGTGACTACCTCTGGGATTGTAGCGAATGAACGAAATCCTTAGCACCTACCAATCCTACCTCTGGGATTGTAACGAATGTATGAAACCCTTAGCAACATAGGTTAGGTTAGGTTTATAGGGCTGCTCCACCTAAGTCGAGGTCACTCGGAGGCAAGAATTGCCCATTGTGATGCCCACACTCGTCATGGGATTACGTCCGTCGCCTAGGGAGATTTCGTGAACCATCCCGAGGCCTCAACAAAAGAGCATCAGCCTCTCCAAAGGCATGTTTGCCAGGCTATCCAAGTCCTCGTGAAAGGCGCTGACGAGTATTCGGTGACGCCTTTCCATGAGTGCAGGACAGCCACAGAGAAGATGCTGGATGCTCTCTATTTCCTCCTCGTCCCTGCAGCTGCGGCAGAAGTCATGATGGGGCAATCTGTACCTAGTGGCCATGTGGCCGATGACACAGTGCCCCGTTATAACTCCCGTCAGTGTTCGCACCTGACTCTTCCTGAAAACCTAGGAGAGTCTTAGTGCGTTTAGGGTCATAGTGGGGCCAGAGCGAGCGAGAGATCTCACAGTTGGGTGTTGCGTTCCACCGTCTGTCTGATCTCGTTCTAGCTCGACCCATCATCTGCGAGATGATGTCAGCAACATAACTGATGACACATATAATGAGATTATTGTGCCCCAGACATTTTTAATATCAATTATATGGAAAATGAAGAAGTTGATTACATCTGCGGGGAGAACATAAGTTATAAGCTTAAGTGTGATCTTAGGAAAACAGTCGAAGACTGCTACGTAAGGACGTTAAAACCAAAAGAACCCTTAGTCAGGTGCGAGATAAAACTTAACTTAGAAAAATCAAAGCCCATTTAGTTGTTCTCTAAGGCTCAGAAGAAAACTTCCAATCTCTAAGCTTTTCTAAGAGTACAACTGCATAGATATTAGAGATATTAGAAAAATTAGCAAGACTTTGATAAAGGACAACTATTCCATACCCCTCAACGATGATCTACCAGAAAAATTAGCCAACAAAAGATTCTTTACGAATCTTGATCTCAAAAAATTTATTTCCATGTATTCGTTAATGAGGAATCGATTAGGTATAGGTCGATCGTGACACCTTTAGGACAATTCGAGTTTAGGTTGGGGCCTGAAAACCTTTTCAGCAATGTTTTAAAGGTTTGTTAACAAAATATTCGATGACTTGATTAGAGAAGATAAAGTTGTATATATGGACGACATCATGGTGGCCAGCAAAAGACACACACAGGAACACTTGGAAACGCTGAAAGAAGACTTTATTTGATTAGCTCAAAACAAATTAGAATTGCGTATAGACAAATGTGAGTTTTTACAATCTAACATTAAATATCTGGGGTTTACAATCAACGGGCAAGGAATAAAAGCTGATGTAAAAGGATTAGTAGCAATCAGAAACTTTCCAATCCCAGATAAGGTACAGGCTCTGCTAAGTTTTCTTGGCTTATGCTCCTATTTCATAATATATATAAAGGATTTCTCAACTATTGCCCAAACGCTTTCGATCTCTTGAGAAAAGATACAGAGTTTATATTTGGTGAAAGTGAATTAAAATGCTTTTCAGTGCTTAAGGAAATGTTAATGCAAGCACCTATTTTGGCTATTTATAATCATAAGGACGAGATAGAACCACATTGTGATGCAAGCTCTTTTGGTTTCGGGGGCAGTGCTATTTCAGAAGAAAACTTCCAATCTCTAAGCTTTCTCTAAGAGTACAACTGCAGCGAAATCGAAATATCACAGATTTGAGCTGGAAACAATGGCAATAATTTACGCATTACGCAGGTTCCGCATATATTTATATGGAAAACGTTTCAAGATTGTTACTGACTGTAATTCACTAACGCTAACGCGCAACAAAATTGAACTCAACCCACGTATTGCTAGATGGGCGTTAGAGCTTCAAAGTTATGACTATGAGTTAAGCCATAGATAAGGCAGCAGGATGCAGCACGTAGATCCGCTAAGTAGATGCACAAACATTCTAATTGTAGAATCTAACACGTTTGAAGACAACCTAGTTATTTGCCAAGCCAAAGCCCAAGTAGTTCAAAATATCAAGCAACAATTAGAAGAAAATGAACACAAGCTTTTCGAAATGAGAAACGGGTGTAGTTTACAGGAAGTTTAATGATGGAAGATTGTTATTCTATGTTCCAACAGAAATGGAAGACCACGTCTTATACAAATATCATAACGAAATAGGACTCAGGTCGAGACAAAAATTATGAATATAATAGGCAAAAGTTATTGGTTTCCGAACGTCAAAAGAAAAATGCTCCGGTTATGATGGAAATTGTTTAAAATGTAGCGTGTCGCCTAAAACAGGCAAAAAGAACATTTTTTACACTCCATTCCGAAAGGAAATAAGCCATTTGAACTAATTTACATCGATCACTACGGTCCCGTTGATTCAGGAAGATTTAAGAAGCACATCTTAGTAGTTGTTGATGCTTTTACAAAATTTGTGCGTTTATATGTAATAAAAACCACGAATACAGGGGAGGTCATCGTTTCGTTGAAAGACTATTTTAGAGAATACAGCAAACACAAATTAATAATTTTAGAACGAGGAATTTGTTTCACATAAACGAGATCGATGACTTCTTGTCAGAGACTGATATTAAACATATTAAAATAGCAACAGGGTCGCCTCAAGCAAATGGTCAGGTGGAAAGAGTAAACAGAAGCATTGGACCAATGATAGCGAAGTTAGTAGAACCAGTAAAAGGGTATACATTGGGATGCAGTGATAGACAAAGTAGAACATGCATTAAAAACACACGCAGCATCGGAGCACAAAACAATTTCCGCGTAAACTATTATTTGGCTTAGAACAGAGAGAAAAATAGTAGAAGAATTCAAAGAAAAACTAGAAAAAGCCTACAAGAAAAAGCAATATGACAACGGTTTGAAGAAACCGAAAGAGTATAAGGATGTGAAGGTAAAAAATTTTGATTTTGATAGGAGCATCTAAAATATAAATTCCCAAAAACAAAAGCCTTAATTTTCAGCAGCGGGCCCCTCCACCCCTCACAATGATAGAGTAATTTTTGGGATGATATACGCTACGAATCTCTCTCTCGCTCACACACTGCTCATATACTCTGCCTCGTGCAGTGTACGTGTGTTATTGTCAGAAATGATGAAGATGTAGATAGATGCAGCAAAAAAATGTAAAATATAAAAACTGATAAAACCTTTGAAAATTTCGCGTAAATCATACCGACTGAGTACGGGCTTAAGAGTAGTGTCGCGATAATAGCGACGCCACACGTTCTTTCTTGTTTTTCTGTCGTACCAAGTGGTTTTGAAAAGGCATTTAAATGGCAGCACCAACTCCAACAATTCCCAGCATTGATTCGATTTTTATAAGCACAAGGCAGAATCTAACGCGCGGCAAATAAAGGCCATGGATTAATTTTGACCAAGGAGTAGCTAACTCATTAAGATCGAGAGAATGAACGCGGATTTCAATGGCGCGCAAACGACCCTTGAAAGGCTGGGTTTGCGGCAGTTAGCTAATGATGCCCGGCTCGAGTTTTCTAATGTTAATGTGAAGGTCCGGTCCAAGCTGTCGCGGGAGTTTGTAACGGACCGCAACGGTCCACCACAATTACAATTTACAATACAATATAGCTAGTATCATAATAAGACTCTTATTTAAACAACACTACACCTGAGTGTAGGTAGTACACTCAAGTTCCGCGATGCTACGATAGCAAAAGTGCAACTAATAGGTCACATACCAATACACTGCACCCAGTTCCACGATGCTATGTTAGCAAAACGCGCCGACAGTCACCCACATTACACGAAACCTGACACTGCACTCAAGTTCCGCGATCACAACGAAACGGTGCCCAAACTCTCCCCAAACCCACTCCCGGAAAACCCAAGACAAAAACGCGGACTCAGCGGCCTCACACTCCAGGTGCCGGCTTTAAATAGCGCGCGCCG
The DNA here is from genome assembly GCA_009664405.1 of Drosophila bifasciata. Lineage (NCBI taxonomy): Eukaryota > Metazoa > Arthropoda > Insecta > Diptera > Drosophilidae > Drosophila > Drosophila bifasciata. Next base: position 18,724,620 of record CM019043.1, read on the forward strand.
TGGATCAATGAGGGCAGTCCATCGCCTATCCTAAACAGTAACGGCAGTCACACAACCTCAACAGTTTCACCCCAACGTCAAGCGAACCATCCGCCGCGGTGACCAATACAAGAACCCACACACAGACAATATTAAACACGTTTAAAAAGCAATAAAGAATATCGAAACTCAACCAATCCAAGCGTCATCATTTTCTTCGCCGAGCGCGAACGTGGGTAAGGTAACACAAAAGATATTACCGCACACCAAAACTTAGGTGTCAGCGCTTCTTCCATCGCCAAGTGCGAATACAAAATTACCCGCACGGTAACTAGACGCTACGCCCGCTCCATTTTCGATCTCACGGCCACCCCCTTGCCCTAAAGTGCCAACACCTCTACAAATTTCTTGTAGAAAAATCCTAGACAGACTGAGCCTACCTCAGCCTGGGATAGGTCTCCTACAAGTGGAGCCCGAGCAAGGACTTTCTGGCAACTTTAAGGAAATTTGAAAGCCGACTTTCTGGCAACTTTCAAGAAAACCTTAAATACGGGGCTACGTGGATTAAAGGCCCACGGCCGCCAAGAGAGAAAGAAACAGAGCTAGAAACTAAACACATAAATCCAGTCGCGAGTGCCACCGAGAAAGTATACGCAGTGCGCGAGTACCGAAAAACAGTGATCAAGTGCCCAAAAACATCCCAGAAGCAAATACAAAACACCATGGAATCCCAAGAAGAGGACTCAGGTAGCCAACTCCAAGCCGTAGAGAAAACCACTAACCCAGGCGTCAGCATCGGCTGGATTTACAAGCGTCGTCGAGAGGATCTGGAGGCTTTCGCCAAGGAATTTGGATTCAGCGGTGAAGGAACTGTCGACGAGATGCGTAGGAAATTTGCCATACTAGTCGCCGGACCACTCCCGCCGAGTAATTGGGTTCGTCGGCGGAACTTGAGCGGAAATACGCCCGACTAGCCGGACGCTCCAAGTCCCCGCTGTCCACCACCCCGGGTCCATCAGGCACCCAGGGGCGGGACAAAACCAGCTTACAAATCCCCACAATCGCTGAGAACGAGCCCGACCACCAGCCTTAATGGTCGATGATCTCCCCAGGCTGCCAACCACGGAAACTTGCCGCTCACCCACGCAGAGAATTGTGCCAGCGATCGACCCACTCATAGACGGGCCCGACTACAACCGCATCGCACGATCCGCGGAACGCATCAGCGGATGGGGCATCCAGTTCAGCGGAGAAAATGACCCAATATCATTTCTGGAACTACTCGAGGAGCGCGCAAGCTCGTGTGGAGTGGACACCAACCAGCTGCCTCGGGCCATGGCCGAGCTACTCACCGACCGGGCTAGCCGTTGGTACCGTACCAGCCAACTACAGTGTAGCTCCTGGGGATACTTCCGCCAGGAATTTCTGTCGTATTTTCTGCCGCCAAGGTATTTCGAACAATTGGACGACCAGATCCGGGGCCGCAAACAAGCGATGAGAGAACCGTTCAAAAGATTACCTTATCGAGATACGGCTACTCATGCACCATGCCGGGTACGATCCAGTTAAACAGCTGCACAGAATCTACGACAACGCCTTGCCAGGAATCCAGCTATACGTGCGACGAGACCAATTGGAAAGCTTGTCACAGCTGACACGGCTGGCCTCTGAGTACAGAAATCATCCACGAGAGGGAACATGAGATGCCCCCCGCACCCATCCGAAGCGCACCAAGAGACACCAGGCCGGCAAGGCGCCCAGATCGCAGAAGATGACTCCTACCGGACGCCAGCTCCGGAGACCCCAGTGGGTCTCAGCGGACACATCTCGGAGACAGTCGTCAAACCCAACAGATGCGACGGGCCCGGACGTTATTGTCGGCATGGACTTCCATGTGCCATCGAAACGACGATCAATGCGGCACCACGCTGCGAGATCACCGCCCCACGCCAACGCCACCGTCAGTTCTGACCAACCACGTCCAAGACGCCGAAACAAGCAACCAGAAACCTAAGCCAACCAAATCCCCTGGTCGGGTCCAATCATCGAACTAATATCCTCAGAACCCCTCCACCCGGAACCGGAATCTATCCCGATGACTCCCCGAAACACCGACCGCAGCCATGTCGCACCCACGGCCGACGTCACCCCCGATCTTCGCCAACCCACTGGAGTACCTTCCACGTACTGACGTGCCCACTAGTAGCTATTATATAGGCACTCAACTATAGGATAGTATTAGGAAAACAAAACAAAAAAAAAATTTTAAGCATAATAGTAAAAAAAGGTCAACGAGATCCTTTCACAGGGAAATGCTTGGAAAAAACTACCTCAAACTATCACATCAAATATATTTCAAGGTTATGAAAAAACCTGTTTGACACTGGTTTCGAACCCGTACAATAAACAAGTACATTATAAACAAGAGGGAAGGGGAAAGAGCATGAGTGAGAGGGAGGATCGAAAGGTAGAACTGGTTTAGAGAGAGGGGAATGTAAGGATTGATTTTTGATTTGTCAGAATTTACAGGTAAAAAAATCTATATTTATTTTACAGAATTTCCAGAGGAGAAAAGGAAGTTTGTCGCCGTTTTTCGCCGATAGGGGCGCCACCAAGTAGTAATGATATAGGCACTCCTGCTCATATTTACTATAGAAGTTCTCTTAGAGTTCATCTTATACTTTTATGCATTAATAGCTTTAAGCTAGGTACACACGATGCAAACAATTTGCAGCAAGTTGAAAATAATTTGCAGCAAATGTTTGCACAAAATTTTACACTACGCAAATATTTCAAGCAAATTTCTTGCTTCAATCAATTTTGTTTTTTCACGCAAACTTTTGCATGGCTATTTCGTGCAATATATTGCGTTAATGTCTACACGTATTTTTCATTTTTTGTTTGCAGTGCTTGCAAAGTGACACTCAAACCAGGTCTGTTGTTTTGTGAGAGTCAAGGAATAAAACGTGTTTATATTATTATTATTATTATTATTATATCGGCACAAAAATCGAGAATTGCTGCTATTGCTATATTAGCAATTTTAATTAAACGTAAAAAAATGAGAAAGATTAGAGTCTGGAAAAAAAAAAAGTGTTGGGTGAAAGAGTGGATTTCCAAAAAGAGATGAAAAGGGAGTGCATCATACCTTTTAAAAGAGCTACAAAATGGAGATGAAACAAATTTTTAATAAATTTAAGCGCATCGAAAACTCCCATTTGCTGGTATAATTGTCCGATGTACCCTGGCCACTCTTCTTTTTGCTTCACTCTGCACTTCTTGCAAAAATGGAGTACGCAAATGATGAATTTTTGTTTTTATTTCTTCATTACTAATGTCTAATTTTTCAGCAATTTCGCGATAAGCATTTTGCTTTTTATACAGGTTTTTTATAGTCTGCTGACGAGACATCCCATAAAACAGAATAATTTTTGTATAAATTAATTAATTTTATCGTTTTCTCGCGATCCCACATGTTTCTTACTTGCTGCAATATTGCGACTGAAAGCAAACAGCACATGCAAACAAGCAAGCAACTGACGCAACCAAGACAACGGTAAAAAATGTATACAGACGACAAGCAAAAATATTGCTGCAAAAAAAATGTGTGCAAGTTTTTGTTTGAAGCAAAATGGTTGCACTCGTGTTTATACGTGCAAATTTGATTGCAGCAATCGACTTGCTGCAAATTGTTTTGCATCGTATTACCTAGCTTAATACTATCCCATAGTTGAGTGCCTATATAATAGCTACTCATAGCTATAAGCTATTACAGTAAGTACTAATCTCTGACAAAACATGGATGACCTAGAGATCATAAATCTAGACTCTCAGCCAGAGTCTGAGGACCTTTCCCTTATATTTGGGATTCGCACCCAAAGTTATCTAGAGAGGATTTGGGATCCCGTTCATCCCATTCATGGGATGTTAGTGATGATGATGACCAAATGGTTCCAACGTCATCAATTTTCTGGGACTTTATGCTTGTGGTGCTGAAGACTCTGATAGTGAAGCACCATACGTTTTCCCGGATGATGATCAAATTTTCGATTTGGTCGATGATCAGAACTGCGGTGAAAGGGATCGACTCCGGGATCTACTTCGGGATGAAGATGACGCTGAGTTAATAGCGGCGTTGGAAAGAACTGAGGCTGGATTTAAATAATGTATAATAAGAATATTCGATGTATTTTTCTAATCATTATATAATATACATACATACATAGGTATAATAAACGAAAAAGAACGTACGGAGTCGCTTCGAACTCAAATCTACTTTTATACCCGTACTCAGTCAGTACACATATGATTTATGTGGAATTTTAAAATGTTTTATCATTTTTTACATTTTAAATTTTTTGCTACATCTGTCATCGACATCTACATCTACATCAGTTCTCACAACAACACACGTACACTGCACGAGGCAGCATGTTTGAGCGTGAGTGTGCGTGTGAGAGAAGCTGCAGCAACAATCAACCCCAATAATTGACTTACGCCGCAAAGAGGAGGTGGGGGATTGCTGCTGAAAATTCATTTCATCATTGTGGCTATAATAATGATCCGATCTGGACCAAATTCGGGAATCTGGTAGATATGGTCATTCTCTACAATACTGCATTTTTTAGTTTTTGCTATCTTTAATATTGTGGATTTTCGTCTCTTTTGTGGGGCGGAAGGGGGCGGGGCGAAATTTTTTAAATACACTTGTTCAGGTTCGGTATCACAGGAGTCTGTGCAAAAATTTGGTTGCTCTAGCTTTTATAGTCTCTGAGATCCAGGCGTTCATATTTACGAAAAACCAAATCGACTCGATTTTGTGTGAGTGCGAAGAGAGGGAGCGAGTTTTTTTCGTATGTTTTTACTCTATTGTGGCTATATTAATGATCCGATCCGATTCAGATTTGGGCCCCTGATAGATATGGGCTGTCTCTATGATTCTGCATTTCTAGTTTTTTGTTATTTTTCAAAATTGTGGCCGCCACAGATGTGCGCCCTTTGTGGGGGGCGGAAGTGGGCGGGGCGAAATTGTGAAACACTTTTCTAGGAGTGAGATATTACATCAGACTGGATAAAAAGTTTGGTTGCTCTAGCTCTTATAGCCTTCGAGCAATGGGCGACAAACAAGACGGACAGACGGACGGGCAGCAATTAGCACAAATACAATATACCCTTTTACTCTTCAGTACGGGTATAAACGAAAAAGAACGTACGGAGTCGCTGTTGCCGCGACTCTACTTTTTATACCCGTACTCAGTCAGCACACATGTGATTAATGTGGAATTTTCAAATGTTTTATAAGTTTTTTACATCATACATTTGTTTGCTACATCAGTCATCTACATCTGCTTCATCTACATCACTTCTCACAACAACACACGTACACTGCACGAGGCAGCATGTTTTGAGCGTAAGTGTGCGTGCGAAAGAATCATTAGCGAAAATCAACCCCATAAATGACTTACGCCGCAAGGGAAGGGGAAAGCTCGCAGCAGAAAATTCATTTGATCATTGTGGCTACAATAATAATCCGATCTGAACCAAATTCGGGAATCTGGTAGATGTGGTCATTCTCTACAAAACTGAATTTTTAGTTTTTTTTATCTTCAAAATTGTGGATTTTTCGTCTTTTGTGGGGGCGGAAGGGGCGGGGCGAAATTTTGAAATACACTTGTTTCGGGTTCGGTATCACAGGAGTCTGGGCAACAAATTTGGTTGCTCTAGCTCTTATAGTCTCTGAGATCCAGGCGTTCATTTTTTACGAAAAACCAAATCGACTCGATTTTTGTGTGAGTGCGAAAGAGAGGGAGCGAAGTTTTTTTCGTATATTTTTCCTTTATTGTGGCTATATTAATGATCCGATCCGATTCAGATTTGGGCCCCTGATAGATATGGGCTGATTCTATGATTCTGCATTTTTCGTTTTCTGTTATCTTCAAAATTGTGGACGCCACAGATGTGCGCCCTTTTGTGGGGGCGGAAGTGGGCGGGGCGAAATTTTGAAACATTTTTCTAGGAGTGAGATATCACATCAGTTTGGAAAAGATTTGGTCCCTCTAGCTCTTATAGCCTCCGAGCAATGGGCAACAAACAAGACGGACAGACGGACAGACAGCAATTAGCACAAATACAATATACCCTTTTACTCTTCGAGTACGGGTATAAAAAAGAATACTACATTTAAAATTTATTCTCAATGTTTCCTTTTACTTCTAATTGGGTGAATTTCACTTCCTACTATTACATGTTACATCCCCCAGAGAATCATATGATTCGTTGAAACAGGTTGTTCCCAGCGAGGATTACACAAAAGAATAAGTGCATTTCAGGTAGCATATAGGTACCTGGTATTGAATGTATTTATTGGTTGAATTTCACATCCTATTAATATAGGTACAATAGTGTAAATTCACTTACATTTAAAAGAGATACATATGCTGGTTAAATTATTTTTTATTTGTTTTTGTAATTTTTCATTTATTTGCTTTTAATTCTTTGTTATGCTTCAATAAGATATGCATATTGAAGTCAAATTTTTAGCCAAAACATCTTAGGTCCAGGACACAAGTAACAGCGATAAAATGATGCTTTTGATTTTGGGTAACTAAAGTTGTGAATTTTTAAGGTGTTTTTTTTTTCAGAGCATTGCGAGACCCAAACGATGTTTTAGCATAGCACAACTCACAATGAAGTACACACATTTCGAATTGAAAATGAACTAAATTATCTTAAGAAATCGAAGTTATTATATAGGGTTTCAAAGTGATGTGCATACATATGTATGTATGTTCAAAAGAATGTATGCATTTCATTCTGTTTATATAATGTTGTCATGTTACCGGTTATATATAAAGACAGAAAATGTATATATGTATGTAGATATAAAATCATATACTAATCGTATACGTATAGAATAGAAGGATTGTTTCAATTATCACCCAACAACCAATCAGATTTAAGACATCTGGCTTTTACAACATTAGAACCATTTACTTATTATCACTCAACTACCAATCAGCATGGGTCTCTTATGTATCAAATTGAACTAATGAGAGTATAAAAGATCATGTAATCTTGATTCAATAATTTAGTATAAAACCGTGTCTATTTTAAATAGTTTCTATTTATATAATGGTATGCATACAATTTATTATTTATATAAAAGAATAAACGTTTAACAAAATATAAATAGACTTTCCTAGAAAAACTTAACGATGCAAAGCCTGTGGTTGGATACACCAAGGTTGAGGATTTATGTATAGGATTTGAGTACAAGATCATTGGGTGTAAACTCAAAAACATCATTTGGAAATAAAGTAGTCCTTTATTTAACTGATAAGGACAACGAGCAGCTGTGGATATTTCTACCTAAAAGATATGTATCCAAATTTTTCATCAAAAAACACCCTTTAAGATGTTGAAGGAACATGGAATTTCCCATCTTATATATAAAGGAAAAGAGATGACTAGATATAGTACTGCCCATTTTCAATTTATATGTAAAGAATAAATAAATAATTCAATACAGCTCACCCCATATGGATATGTAAGAGAAGAAGAGACAACTATACATTTGCTATTATAGAATAAAAAGGGATCACCAGGGTATATATATAAGTATACGTGAATATATATTGTATATATATAGATTATATACATACATATGAAAAAAAGAGGACGCTAGATGCACTTTCATTGACAATATATATGTAAAGAAACATAAGGTTAAAAAAGAACCACGGTGTGTATGTAAGGACCCAGACTCTTTTAATCAACATCAGTATTCGATTCAAGAAGCCAGTTGAAACATGTACGCCAAGCAGATACAACTTTTTTTAATGCAATTCGAAGAGATGATCTTCGAGGAACATAGAACAACTCTGGAAAACCTTATGGTTATTTTGGAGGATCTGGAGGAAAAGGAGCTGCAGTACTCCCAAGTTTGGATTCCATTACAAGCTGTGCCCCTGGAGCGATGATGAAGCTACAGATGATCCTGACACGTGCCTGTGTCACACATTACCGGGGAAGAAAGCTCAAGCAGTGGATTTAATGATAAAATATTATAATTTAAACAAGAGATTAAATCCCAGCTTAAAAAAAATTAATAAATACGATTTACTCTAAAACAACATTGAGTTTTTTATTTCAAACAGATTTTCTTATACATTTTTATTATTAACTTATCATTATAATTAAAATCATTTTTCCTAAATTGTTTTAAAAAACAATTTAATGTTTTATTGCTGCTCTTAAAAATTGCATAAAGGATACAGTAATGACCGCAGGTACTTGAAAAATATCCTTGCAGAGGCTGTTTATTAAATGTAAACTTTATTGAATTTTTCCTTAATAATTTTTAAATTCTATCTTTTGAGGATATTGACCATATGAATCAAAAATTCGGCTGAATTTTTGATTTCAAAGTAAAAAGCAACCCAATGCGATCCAGGCTCTTTTGAAGAATCTGTGTTTTGCTATTATTAAAAAGTAGGATATTTCGAAATTACTTTAGGAAGCTTATCAGAGGGATAAACTCCTGTAAAAATTTTGCTTGTTTTGGAATGCTTGGAGAGCAAATGATCGATTTGTAATGTATTCATTTTACAATAGAACTCTGATATTACGATGTTTATCAATATCAATCATTGAATCATATTCACAGTATACCAAACAAGTTACTGCTTCTGTAAGAGGTTCAGAAAAACGTCCTTCAATCTTCGGATGGCTCCTTGAGAAATTAAATTTGAGCACACAGTGATGGTCTGCAGTTAAGTCAAATGCTAGTATAAAACTATTTTTTATCAAACATTTCTTTTGTTATTTGTAAGCCTCGATCATAATGTTTTATTCCACTTGATCTGAATAGCATATTGTATCCTCTAGAGCTTTTGAGCGTTTTCCGAGTTCGAGAAATCAAACTCAAGTGCCTGTGATGGTACTTGAACCCCATTAACCAATAGATTAAAACGTTGAAGTTTAAAATGATCAAAATTGAAGGGATTCAAGTCTCGATGTCCGGAATATGATTTGTTTTTGACAATGCAAAAAGTTAAAAAATTAGGAAGCTGTCCAATAACTGCGTTGTCAATTGATAATGTATTATTTTCTGGATAAATTGCAAATGATTTTACTTGGACTTTGCTAAATGGATAAATGGCATTTTTAGTTTGTAAAACATGATGATGAGCCAATAGAATGCTTGGATAGTTCATGAAAAGTTGTGCTTCCAATATCTTAAGATTAGATTCAGTTTCAGATTCCATTAAATAAAATGCTGTTTTTTCAATGTTAAAAGTAATCCTCAAATCAACATTATTTATTAGCAGTTTTGGTTGATTAAATATATCTCCATGAACTTTTCCGAAGAGTTCAACTTTATTACTGTTTTGAAAAATATTTTTGAGCATAATATTTCCATCGGTGTTTATATATCTTCCAGATAATAATTTACCATAGTTAGGATAATAACCTTGGGTTTGCTAGGTGACTGTCACTGGCGTCACTACCATAGTTTTAAAATCGTTTTGCAAATACGATCTATAGTGATAGTTATTATCACTCTGAGACACTAATATATTATTTAAATATACAGAAGAACTTCTGAACATTGAATGCAGAATATTATTCACTACGCCAACATTGGATCCTTCAATGTTGGCATTATCATTTTTCTTAATTGTACAACAAGTCTTAAGTAAACACTTGACAGGTCTCGATATGTTTCACCATTTCCTAAGCAAACGAATTCAATTGAAGAGGCACTGTCCAATGAAGCTATAGGGTTGTATGAAACTTCTTCAGTTCTTAGAATAGAACTTTGTGTGGGATGTGGCTCAAACAGATCCAATTCGCTTTTCATACATTAGATATGAGTGGTCATTTTGATTTAGTAAAAATGTCTCTTATAGTTAATTTCTTTGTTGTTTTTTTTTTCTTTTTAGGTTTCGACTGCGTATGTTTGCGTTTAGATGATAAATGAGAGCGTTTTTTTCCTTGGTCTTCTCTTTTTATTCTTTTTTACCTTCGCCATTTTGGATACGTGTAAATTTATTAATAGCTTTATTTGATAGATTTTGCAATGCAATTTTGTTTTGTTCTTGGATAATGTTTCTTAGAGGTTTTCGACCAAACTCATTTATTACAGCCTTTCCAGTCTCAGAAGCTTGATTTTTAATAGCGTTTATCCCCGAAAGGAATAGTGGTTTAATGTAATTAAAAAGACCACAAAAAAATTTCCAATTCCTCTACCTTGCTGGATAACTCTAGGGGTAACATATAGACTTTCTATATGATTCAGACCTCCTCCACACTGATTTAAATAATATTGTTGATACGATTTTGCCATCATAGCTGCTTCTACTCTGAATAAATTTCCTTCTTTACAGCATTATTTACAGAATTTCTTTTCGTTTTCTAAAGTGGAGAGTGACAAAAATTGGAATTGCGGAAGATTCGAATGGTACTTTATATCCTTGTGAATCGGTAATTAAGATTGCAATTTCTTTTGGTGACCATATTTCTAGGGGGTAATATTCAATATTTTTGAATTGCATAAGTTGCTCTTTCCCACTATAATGCAATACTCGAAGACATCGCGGCTTTTTGTTTCCTACACATCTAGGTTTGATAATGTCAGTGTAAACAAAAATCAATCCATTTTCAAACTGTTCAGTTTCTATTGACTGCTTTTCATATCTAAATGTTTTCTCCATTAACTAAGCTAATTACGAATTCTGTTGATTCTTCAGATATAATGGAGGTATTTTAGGTATACTTTTTCATACATTTATTTATATATAAGTCTGTAATTCCTACTTCCCATTCATCGTTCATGTTTTCAGGAATATTAACTATGTTTGTAAATGAACACTTAACGTTATCATAATAGACATTTAACGAATCATTACTTAGTAATGTCACGAAAAAACTCTGTTAAATACGACATTTTAGTTTTTTTTTTTTTTTTTGTTTTTATTGTTATTTTAGTTTATTAATTATAGGAAAACCAATTAATTTTTTGTTCTTTCCCATTTGCACGGGTTTTCTGGTTCTAACAGACCTAGTCAACTTTTTTCCCGTCCGCTTACGTATTTCAAGTCTTGAAATGGGTTTGATTCGCTTTTAAACCTCTTAAGTTTTACTCTTAGTTTTCGCTGTTTATCAGTAAGCTTCACTTTATCTAATGCAGGTTTTTTTGTTTTGTGAGTGTCTAAAAATGAAGTATCCTTGACTTTACGTTTATATTGTTTTGAGTTGAAAGATTTTTCCGACTTCAAATCATCATCACTGTTAATAGGTAAATCAGGTAACTCATTGTCGATGAAGAGTTTTTTTTTTCTGAGGATTCATTCATTTTATTGGAAATGAAATGGAAATGAGTAGAAGAGCCGCAATAATTGCAATAAACAATTTGTGTGTATCCTCTTTTTGCGTGGATCACTTTCAAAAAACGTTTAAAGGTATCCATATTAAACAACTAGTAACTACAAGCGCTTAATGCATACTGAAAGTCTAAAAATATGAGTCAGCATTACAGTATACATTGTAATTTGAACTTTCCAAGATAATGTAACAAAATTGTGCTACGCGGCGGGCCGAGCGGATTTTCCTTTCAGGTTGGGTAGCTGAACTTTAACCAAGGCAGCAGCCTAAACTCGGTAGCCGTCCTATTCCGTGAAATTATAACACACTTTTCTCTTAATTCTTCAGTTTATTCTTTTTCATAACCTTCACGCTTCGTCTTTTTTTTCATACATGTGCTTTTTCTTCTTCTTTTCTGCCCTACGTCTGCTCGTTCGAGATGGTCGCCAACTATCGATAGCCCGGGTCGAGGGGCTCTAAGGGCGCTACAATTTGAATTTTATATTTCGTTACATTGCCCCCCTCTTAGAGTTGAGCCTCCTGGCCGACTTATTCAAGAACAGGTTCCCTGTAGCTCGCTAGTCGGTTTACATGTACCGTCCTGGTGGCGCGTTTTTCCGGGAAGGCGTATCTCGTAGACTAGGTCGGAAGAACTGCGGATCACGGTGGCGGGGCCAATCCAGTCTGATTGAGCTTTCGGACATCGCCCCACTTTCCGAACGGGTGCATACAGCCATACGAGATCACCCGGCTCGAACTGGACGGTGTGGGAGCGTAGGTCGTAACGGTCCTTTGCTGGTCATGCCGCGGCCTTCAGGTGTTCCCCTTGCGGCATGATGTGTTTCTCGCAAATGGATTGTAGCTTTTACCTACAAAGGCCGGGTAGCCTCTGCGCGTCGGGTGTTGGTCGGCCATACAGCAGCTCACACGGCAATCGCATCTCCCGGCCGAAGGTTAACTTCGCGCGGGCGAGAATCCAGTAGCCTCGTGAACTGCTGCTCGGTAGGCCCACAGTGCCCACGGCAACCGTTCATCCCAGTTCCGTTGATGGTCATCTACGAATTTAGCCAGATAGCTGAGCAGCGTGCGGTTGAAACGTTCAACCATCCCGTGATTGAGTGTGGGTGGGAGAGGGGTGGTGCGGGTTTTCTCGATGTCCATTAATCGTAGGCAGGCTCGAAAAACTTCCGATTCAAAGTTCCTTCCTTGATCCGAATGAAGCACAAAGGGGGACTCCATACCGGCAGAACACCTCTTCCGTTAGGGGCGCACGCCACCTTCTCTGCTGTCTGTCCGGCAGAGCTAAGCATTCCGGCCACTTGGTAAAGTAGCACATGACGACAGCTATGTATCGGTTGCCCCTGGTGGTGGTAGGTAAGGGGCCCAGCATGTCTATGGCGATTCGTTCGAATGGGGGCACCTATGGCGCTGGGCTGGAGCCTGCCGACCGTTCGTCTGGCCGGACCGCTTCTGGCTTGCCACGCCAAACAACGAGCGCAGTATATTGCTACGTCCGCGCTTAGCCCGATCCAGTAAAACCGTTTCTTAGCCTTGGCCAGAGTTTTCCTTACACCGAAGTGGGCCTCCGGTGGAAGATTGGTGGACGTTTTGCAGGATTTGTGGTTGTACTGCGCTCGGGATGACAGGGACCTGTTCACCCCTCGGTTGATGACCATGAGCACTAGCTCTTTCAGCTGTAAACGAGAGAATAGGTGCCAATAAGCTTTCACGTCTGGACTCTCACCCCAAATTGTACTCTTTCGGCGGTCTCTCTCCTCGCACCACCCACTCATAGACGACTGCTAGCTCCGTGTCTTTCTTCTGGTGTTCGCTTAGGGATTCTGGTACTGCTTCTAGGAAAAGTACTCGTCCCGCCTTTTCTTCTGCTTTTTCGCAAACTCGACAATCGTTGCAGGGACGGCGAGATAGTCCGTCTGCATTACCGTGGCGTCTCCCAGGGCGGTGCTGTATCTCCATATCGTACTGTTGCAGTCTCTCGATCCATCTTGCTACTTGGCCTTCCGGCTCCCCGAAACGTGAGGAGCCATTTAAGTGACGCGTGGTCCGTCCGTACGACAAATTTCTGTCCGTAGAGATAATGGTGAAAATGTTTGGTGGCCTTAACTACGGCCAACAGTTCTCTTCGAGTTACGCAACAATTGCGCTCTGCAGGACTGAAAGTTTTGCTGTAATATTCGATGACCACCTCTTGACCGTTCTGCATCTGGCTCAGCACGGCGCCTACCCCATGGTCAGAGGCATCCGTGTCCAACACGAAAAGCTCTTTTGGTTCTGGAAAGGCTAGGATCGGAGCTGTAGTTAGCTTAGTCTTCAGCGTGTCGAAAGATAGCTCCGCAGCCGTGGTCCAGGTAAAGGTGCGCCGAGCTCCGTCAATTCGTGGAGGGGTTTGGCGATCGTTGCGAAGTCGTTGATAAATTTCCGGTAATAAGCAGAGCCCTACAAATGAGCGCACCTCCTTTTGGTTTCGCGGTCTTGGCCAGTCAGTGACCTTGGTTATCTTTTCCGGGCAAGCCCGCAGACCCTGACTGCCCACCACGTGTCCTAGAAAGTTGACCTCGTTCTTAAAAAATTGGCATTTCCTTGGGCTCAGTCTTAATCCCGCTGTTGCCAGTCGTTCGAACACCTTTTCCAAATGCTCTAAATGCTCCTCTGCTGTGCTCGAATGCACGATGATGTCGTCTAAGTATACCAGCGTTGATCTCCAGGTAGGGCCCGCAAACAATCCGTCCATCAGCCTCTCGAACGTTGCCGCGGCATTGGTCAATCCGGAACGGCATTACGTTAAACTCGAACAATCCGGCGCCACAGGCGAAGGCAGTCTTTGGCCTGGAAGCTCGTCGTCCATTTCCACCTGCCAGTAGCCGCTCTGCAGATCCATTGTGGAGAACCAATTGGAACCATGCAGGGTCGTCAGAATGTCCTCCGTTCTCGGCAGGGGGTACGAGTCCTTAATCGTGACATCATTGAGCCGTCGGTAGTCTACGCAGAACCTGGTCGTACCATCCTTCTACGGACTAATACTACCGGTGAGGACCAGGGACTGTTGAAGGACGTATCACCCGTTGGCGCGCATCTTCGCCAGCAGGCGCTCCACTTCTTCTCTCTTCGCTAGCGCCAACCGCCGGGGTGGTTGCTTATGGGGCCGTGCTTGCCCCGTGTTAATTACATGGCGCGTGATGTCGGTCTTTGCCCGTCTCGTCGTCGGTTCTGGCGAATGATTTGCGATAGAGACCGAGCAACTTCACCAGCGGCTTCCGGACGCCAAGCTCGACGTAATGCAGCAGAGGATTCCATTTATAGGATCCCCCTCCGACTCCGCCCTCTTATGCACTTCGTCTACCGCCTTTATTCGCCCAACACCGCTAGCGGTGGCAGGCTCACTTCTTGGTCGTTGAAATTCAAGATCCGTACCACTAGGGTGTCACCGGTAGCGTCTACGATGGCGCTACCCCAGAGCCGTGCCCGGGGCAGCTCGTGATACTTCTCCACGTTCTAGGACCACTTGTTTCTGCGGCGTCATCGGGGCGCAGCTCAGGTTAAATTGCGTGTCGCTCCGGGGTGGTATGCACGCTCTTCCGTTAAGTAGAGTGCGTTCCCTTGTATAGAACTCGTGACGCAATGGCACCGTACCCCAGGCGAACTTAAGGAGCATCGCGCTTAGGTCCACCGTCGCTTCGTTCTGGAGGAGAAAGTCGACTCCCCAGCAGTTTGGGCGGGGCGCCGTCCACCAGCAGAAAGTCTTGCAGCACTGAGCGGTGGCCGATCCGTATAGTTGCGGAGACGCGCTGAGTCGCAGCAAACGTCTCGGAGGATGGCCCCCGCAGGACCACATGGCAAGCGGTGGTGCGCAGTGCGTCCTTCACGTCCCTCCTGTTGAGCAGAGATACTGAGGCCCCTGTATCCACTACCATCCGTACCGGGCGTTTCTGAAATAGAACTACACAATGTAAGCTTTTTTGTCACTTAATGTGTTACAGCAGTACGTAGTTGTCGTTTCATCGCTGGGGATCCCGCGGTGGGCACGCCTGCCTTGGCTGTCCTCTTCCGCCTCCATCTGTTGTGGGCATCGATCTTTTGAAGGGCAACGCTATTACGCTGCCCGCTTCGTCTTTTGGGGTTTGTCCACTTGTGTCGACGCTGCCGGCTCCGAGGAGGCGGGATGCCCAGCGAGGTTGTGGCGTTCCCATATCCGAAGTACTTCCTCCTCTTCTGGCGCCCTTTGATCGTCGCTGGCGGCCCTGCTGTCCGCGACACCTGTTGTGGGGGCACCTGGACGGCTATTTTTTATTGGCATATGTAGGTGGCAGTCAACTAATGCTCCCGCGGAGCTGACTGCCGTTAGTTTCCTGCGGCGACATCTTCCAGTGGTTTGGGCCCTGCTCGCGATGCGGTGGACTCTCGATTTTCGATTGGGGTGTGGCATTTGATCCTTGTCCGCTAGGGGCGTCGGCCATTACGTAGAACACGGATCGACCGGTGTTTCGCACCCCCAGCGTTTGGAGCTTAATGGCCATGTCTCGTGCTTCGGCGAGAGTCGCGGGCTTACTGGCCAGCACGGGATACTGCAGTGCCGTTTCACGCATGCCATCAACAAACTGCTGCACCATTATGGAATTATAGACGTCCTCCGAAGTACCGGCAAACACGACGCGACCCAAGCGTTCAAGTTCTATGGCGAAATCCATAAGAGAAAACCTTTGGAGCGTTGTGCACGGTTGCGCAACTGTTGGTAGCTGGCCTGGCAGTCCAGAGCAAACTGTGTTCCCGCATCGCTACCACTAGCTGTCTTGATAGCTGCGAGTTGTGCGGACTGGTAGTGTCTTGAAGTACCTTTGGGCTTGCCCTTGAACATGCACTTTGCTAATCCAGGCAGCGCCTCTGCGTTTTTCCACTGTTGATTCTCCGCCACCATTTAGGATTCTCTCGTAGTCAGACCATGATGTTCCGCCGTCGTACGAAGGCAGTGTCCCAGGTTGAAAGGCAGTTACCGGCCGCTTGAAGGTCGCAGGGTAGAGGCGGCCTGTGGGCTCTCTGGGCACACACAGTCATCGTGTCGTTTTCCCTTGCATCTGCTGTGAACGTCCATGCGGCGGGAGGTCTGGCCAGTGTTTTGGGGAAGGGACCGACGAATTTCGTGGTGGGGCCTCCATTACACGTTGCATCGTTCGTTGAAACGACTCGAACATCTTCTCTATTTTCAGATCCATCTGGTGCTGGGGAAGCGGTTAAAATCGCCGTCAATGAAGCTGGCGTCACTACCTCGGACTCCGGAATCACGGAACGGTCACGTTGTTTTCCTCCTCGTTTTGGCATTATAAATTTGAGATCGTTGCAGATCGGATCGCTACCCCACATCTGACACCAATGTAACATTATTGTGCTACGCGGCGGGCCGAGCGGATTTTCCTTTCAGGTTGGGTAGCTGAACTTTAACCAAGGCAGCAGCCTAAACTCGGTAGCCGTCCTATTCCGTGAAATTATAAACACGTTTTTCTTTAATTCTTCAGTTTATTACTTTTTCATAACCTTCACGCTTCGCCTTTTTTTCATACATGTTTTTTCTTCTTTTTTTTATTGCCCTACGTCTGCTCGTTTGAGATGGTCGCCAACTATCGATTGGCGACAATTTGAATTTTATATTTCGTTACAATAACAACGAGAAAGAACGTACGGAGTCGCTTCGAACGCGACTCTACTTTTATACCCGTACTCAGTCAGTACACATGTGATTTATGTGGAATTTAAAATGTTTTTCAGTTTTACATTTTACATTTTTTGCTACATCTGTCATCGACATCTACATCTACATCATCTACATCAGTTCTCACAACAACACACGTACACTCGCACGAGGCAGCATGTTTGAGCGTGAGTGTGCGTGTGAGAGAAGCTGCAGCAACAATCAACCCCAATAATTGACTTACTCTGCAAGAGGGAGGGGGATTGCTGCTGAAAATTCATTTGATCATTGTATGTAACAATAATGATCCGATCTGAACCAAATTTGGGAATCTGGTAGATATGATCATGTGACCTATGATACTGCATTTTTGGTTTTTTTCTATCTTCAAAATTGTGGATTTTCGTCTTTTGTGGGGGCGGAAGTTTCTGGGGCGAAATTTTGAAATACACTTGTTCAGGTTTGGTTAATACATGAGTCTTGGCCAAAAGTTTGCTGTTCTAGCTCTTAAAAGTCTCTGAGATCCAGGCGACACAAAATACAAAAACCAAATCGACCTCGATTTTGTGTGAGTGCGAAAGGGATGGAGCGAAGTTTTTCGTATATTTTCCTCTATTGTGGCTATATTAATGATCCGATCCGATTCAGATTTGGGCCCCTGATAGATATAGACTGTCTCTATGATTCTGCATTTCTAGTTTTTTGTTATTTTTAAAAATTGTGGACGCCACAGATGTGCGCCCTTTGTGGGGCGGAAGTGGGCGGGGGCGAAATTTTGAAACATTTTTCTAGGAGTGAGATATCACATCAGTTTGAAAAAGATTTGGTCCCCTCTTAGCTCTTATAGCCTCCGAGCAATGGGCGACAAAACAAGACGGACAGACGGACAGATATGCAACTAGCACAAATACAATATACATTTTACTCTTCGAGTACGGGTATAAAAAGCTTAAATAAATTATTTAGAGCACATCTTAGAGGAGTTTTTTTGGGGATTCTACAGTTGGTAAAAAAATTTGGATATAAGGTCAGACTTTTTCCAATATCGATATCAATAATGTTATTTGTTAAATACTTTTGATAAAAACGTCTTCTTAAATTCACCACGTACAATTACGGTGCTAAATCTGTTTAGTGGTGATAGTATTTCACCTAAACTTAAATATGATATTTCACCATCTGACCATTCAATCCATTTATGGTCTGACGATGCATATGTTGTTGTTGTTTTAATCATTTCATTGTCCAATTCATTTCATTTAGGTGGTATGGAGGTTTGAAATGAAAGAAATTCGGCGTTACTGTCCCAGTTTGCATAAACGCCAATTCCTTAATGAAAACTTGTTTGTTATTTCCAATGAGATATTGAAAATCAACTATAACGCTTTGATTTCCTGTCGATTGTGTTCATGTTGGTTTAAGATTTTTGGAATGAACTGAATAAGTCTGCAATATCTAACCCCTTTATATACCGCTCAATTCAGTAAGAGTTCTCAGTTTAACAAAAGCATTCAACCCTAATGGATACTCTTCAATCAAAAAGAATTAGGTCGACTAGAAAGAAACAGGATCACGAAGTTATTTTTCGGACTTGAATATTATGTGATACATAATTTAAGTTAAAAGTGCGGGTTTTCGACTTCAAGAAAATTTACTCCGATGATCTGGATGCATAAAAGCAAAACAATTTCGTTGGTTTAGATAAAGATGAATGGATGCAATTGGTTACATACAAGGAGTATATTCAATTAAAACTGGATCAGTATGATTTTTGATGCCTGATACAATTATAGACCATCCATTATTGGCAACTATTATATGTAATTTTAGATTTCGAAAATCCGATAAGCAGTATGTTTTATAATTAATCAGTTTTGGAAATAAAATTGAATTTGATAGTGAGTCCTGGAGATCATTTTTTAAGATTAGGCATTTTTATACCCGTACTCGAAGAGTAATAGGGTATATTGTATTTGTGGTAAAAAGTGGATGTGTGTAACACACAGAAGGAGGCGTTTCCGGACCCCATAAAGTATATATATTCTTGATCAGCATCAACAGCCGAGTCGATATAGCCATGTCTGTCCGTCCGTCTGTCCGTCTGTCCGTCCGTCTTGTTTTTCACCATTTCACGAAGGCTATTAGAGCTAGACCAATCAAATTTTTTTCCAGACTAATGCGATATCTCACTCCTAGAAAAGTGTTTCAAAAATTTCGTCCCGCCCACTTGCGCCCCCACAAAGGGCGCGCACATCTGTGGCGTCCACAATTTTAAAGATAGCAGAAAACGATAAATGCAGAATCATAGAGACAGCCTATATCTATCAGGGGCCCAAATCTGAATCGGATCGGATCATTAATATAGCCACAATAGAGGCAAATATACGCAAAACTTCGCTCCATCCCTTTCGCACTCACACAAAATCGAGTCGATTTGGTTTTTGTATTTTGTGTCGCCTGGATCTCAGAGACTATAAGAGCTAGAGCAACCAAACTTTTGGCCAAGACTCCTGTGATACCAAACCTGAACAAGTGTATTTCAAAATTTCGCCCCGCCCCCTTCCGCCCCCCAAAAAAGACGAAAATCCACAATTTTGAAGATAGAAAAAAATAAAAATGCAGTATCGTAGGAAATGACCATATCTACCAGATTCCCGAATTTTGTTCAGATCGGATCATTATTGTAGCCACAATGATGAATGAATTTTCAGCAGCAATCCCCACCTCCCTCTTGGCGGCGTAAAGTCAATTATTGGGGGTTGATTGTTGCTTGAAGCTTCTCACACGCACACTCACGCTCAAACATGCTGCCTCGTGCAGTGTACGTGTGTTGTTGTGAGAACTGATGTAGATGATGTAGATGTAGATGTCGATGACAGATGTAGCAAAAATGTAAAATGTAAAAAAATGATAAAACATTTTAAAATTCCACATAAATCACATGTGTACTGACTGAGTACGGGTATAAAAGTAGAGTCGCGCTCGAAGCGACTCCGTACGTTCTTTCTCGTTTTACTACATTTTTATGTTGGAATACGATACTTAAACAACAAATTACATTCAAATACAAATAAAACGAGATGTTCTTGAGTATAAGCGAACAATCTTAAATAAGCAATCAGCCAATAATCATAATAATAAAAATAAAAATTATATTAAAAAAACGAGAAAGAACGTACGGAGTCGCTGTTGCCGCGACTCTAAATTTTATACCCGTACTCAGTCAGCACACATGTGATTTATGTGGAATTTTCAAATGTTTTATAAGTTTTTACATTTTACATTTTTTTGCTACATCAGTCATCTACATCTACTTCACTTCTCACAACAACATACGTACACTGCACGAGGTAGCTTGTGTGAGCGTGAGTGTGTGTGTGAGAGAATCAGTATCAGTGGCAGCGCTGCTGCCATCAACCCTAATAAAAATGTATATTTTGTTGCGAATGGCAAGGGGGGGGGACTCGCTGCTGAAAATTCATTTGATCATTGTGGCTACAATAATGATCCGATCTGAACCAAATTCGGGAATCTGGTAGACATGATCATTTCCTATGATACTGCATTTTAGGTTTTTTCCTATCTTCAAAATTGTGGATTTTCGTCTTTTGTGGGGGCGGAAGGGGCCGTGGCGAAATTTTTAAAATACACTTGTTCAGGTTTGGTATACAGGAGTCTTGGCCAAAAGTTTGGTTGCTCTAGCTCTTATAGTCTCTGAGATCCATACACAAAAATACAAAACCAAATCGACTTGATTTTTGTGGAGTGCGAAAAGGGATGGAGCGAAGTTTTTGCGTATGTTTTTGTCTATTGTGGCTATATATGTGTGATCCGATCCGATTCAGATTTGGGCCCCTGATAGATATGGTCTTTTTCTCTATGATTCTGCATTTTTATTTTTCTGCTATCTTCCAAAATTGTGGACGCCACAGATGCTTTTCTTTGTGGGGGCGGAAGTGGGCGGGGCGAAATTTTAAACTTTTCTAGGAGTGAGAGAACACATCAGTCTGGAAAAAAATTTGGTAAAATAACTCTATCTCTTTTAATTCGAAAATGGGCGACGAACAAGACGGACAGACGGACAGACGGACGGACATTAAGGGCTATATCGACTCGGCTATTGATGCTGATTAAGAAATATATACTTTATATGGTCGGAAATTACTCCTTCTCTATGTTACACACATCCACTTTTACCATTAAATACAATAAAAACCCTATTACTCTTCGAGTACGGGTATAATGAGTAAGCAGCAAGTTGTTAATGAAATACATAAACCTGCTAGAAAAAACTTTACTCGTCGTAAATTCGTTCAAAAGGGGATTAATGATACGTGGCAAATCGACTTAGTTGAAATGATACTTTTTTATAAGGAAAATAAAGGATTTAGATATTTGCTAACAGTGATTGATACGTTCTCAAAGTATGCATATGCAGTCCCCGTGAAGTCTAAAACAGCCTTAGATGTATCAACAGCAATGAGGAGAGTATTAGATGTATCTAAAACATATACCTATAAATATTCAATCGGATCAAGGAAAGGAGTTTTTCAATGCTTCCTTTGGGGAGTTAATGCGAAAAACAACATAAACCATTACCATACATATACACACCTCAAGGCATCTATTTGTGAACGTTTTAATAGAACATTGAAAAATCGTATGTGGAAAAATGTTTAGTATGCAGGGTAATCATGTCTGGATTCATGTATTGCATGACTTAGTAAATGAATACAATAATTCATATCACCGTACCATAAAAATGAGGCCTATAGATGTATACAAGCAAAATGAAGAGTTTATTTTAAAAACAGTTTATAATATTTGCAAGGTATACCCTAAACACAAGTTTTCGATTGGTGATCCAGTTAGAATAAGCAAATATAAAAAAGGTATTTTTACGAAGGGATATGAACCAAACTGGACAACCGAAGTTTTTTAAAATTTTAAAAATCAAGTCTACCAATCCTGTAACATATGAGCTGGAGGACTATAAGGGGAAATGATCAAAGGTTCATTTTATGACCAAGAACTCCAAAAGTGAAAGATGAAAATGCTTTCTTAGTTGAAAAAATAATCCGAAGAAAACATGACAAAGTGTTTGTTAAATGGTTAGGGTTTGATGAAACACACAATTCATGGATAGATAAAAAAGAATTTATTAAAATAATTAAACACCAATAATTTTATAATCTGTTTTTTATTTTATTTTTTATATAAATACATACTTTTTTCATTAAAATTTAAACAAAATATACAATTACTTATACAAATTTTTTTATACTAAATCTAAATATATTTTATTTAGATTACTTATACAATATTTTGTGTATCATTAGTAGAATATAAACTATTTTGAATTTCAAAGTGATAATGAGCTAATGTTGAAATATTATCAGGCAATATAAATCTCTTGTCATCCTTATAATTAAGACTTATCTTATTTACAATTTCAGTATATATTTTATGACCTCTACTTCGAATAACTCTCTGCTGGCCATAATAGGTTTTTTTATGTTTAATGCATATAATGTTGTAATGATACCTTATTTCAGACTGAGGACTGCTTTTTCAGTCTGTCCAGGGTTCTCTACAAGAAATTTTGTAGTGTTGCTGGAACTTTAGGGTAGGGCTTGGCCGTGAGACCGAAAGTGGAGCGGGCGTGGAGTCTTGTTACCGTGTAGGTGGTGCTTTGGGCGATCGCACTTGGCGGCGATGAAAGGAAAACGCTGACACCTGAATTTTGGTGTATGCGATAATATGGCTTGTTGTGTCACCTGATTTGTTTATGTTCGCGCTCGGCGAAGAAATGATGACACTTCGTGAGTTTTGGTTTTGATATTATTTAACTGGTTTTTATTTGTGTTCTGTGTCTTTTCTTGTGTCGTATAGTGGTTTCGTGTATAGTGTTCGCGGAGGTGACGCGACTTAGAATAGGCGATGGACTGCCGTGTTTTTAGGATAGGCGATGGACTGCCGTGTTTTAGGATAGGCGATGGACTGCCCCGATTGATCGAGGGGCTCTCGGGCTATTTAAGCCCGATCTCGACGCTGAGTCCGCATTTTCCATTGCTGGGTTGGTGTCGGGTTCTCCAGCGCGTGCCACCGACCCGGTCATTTGCCCCGGATGCACCGAGAAATGAGCTGAGTCTAGATTTGGCACTTTGGTCATTGAACTCGGTTGCACCGAGAAATGACCTGTGTGGATTGTGTAACCTCGGCGGGGAAACTGGAGTTGGGTAACCTTTGTTGGAAATTATGGCGCGTGTGTCGATTCGGCAGAAATCGATCGGCGCGTGGGAATTTGGAAATTGTATGGAGTTTGTGTTGTTACAAAATGTGGTATGGTGTTTTGTGTTCTGTATTGGGTCTTATAAAGTATTACATATGGTATAATATGGTGAGTGTAAAATGTAACGGTTCGTTACACCCCCTTTCTTCCGGGTGGGGGTTGCAATTGGCCGCTTTGGTTACTCCTGGGTCGGCAAAGTTGTTGGCCAACGTGTTTTGGCGTTTCTATTGGTGGTTTTTCCGTCGTCAGGGGTCGTTTTGATCGCTGGTGTCGTTTGCTTCCTCAGCCATGGTCGTGATCGTCGGCTCCGTGGCCCAGATGTCTGTAGAGTTCTCCATTTTCCAAACCGTAGTCGGGGTATTTATCGGGTTCTTCTTTGGTTTGCTGAATCCTTCGTGTGAGCCAGGGGCAAGATGTTGCGTCCTCTTTGATTCTTGCAAAGCGTTTCCAAGGGGTTGTCGGGACAGGGCATCGGCAACCACGTTTTGTTTCCCTGGTCTATAGTGGACGTCGTACTGATACTGTTGGAGTTCGAGCGCCCATCTCGCTATTCTTCCGTAGGGGCTTTCAAAGAATATTCAGCCATTTCAGCGCGAGATGGTCGGTGATAACGTCGAATCGGTATCCTTCTAGGTAGCAGCGTAGTTTTCGGATTGCCCAAATGACGGCGAGGCATTCCTTGTCTGTAGCGGATCAAGTTTCCTTCGGCCTGGTTCAAGCGTCGGCTGACATAGGCGATGACGCGTTCATATTCCTTCGATCTCTTGCGTGAGTACGGCGCCTATGCCGAGGTTACTCGCATCGGTTTGTAGTGAAAACTTGACGTTGAAATCGGGGCAAGCAAGTACAGGAGCGGTCGTGAGTAGTTCCTTTAGTTGGTCGAAGGCCGCTTGTTGATCTGCGGTCCATGTCCATGTTTGTCCCTTCTTGAGTAGCTGAGACATTGGTTGCACTACTGTAAAAAAAGTTTGGAACGAATCTTCGGTACCAGGATGCCATTCCGATGCACTGACGTAGTTCTTTTAGGTTCGTGGGTGGATTTGAGTTCTTTGACGGCGGCAATCTTGTCGGGGTCCGTGTGGATACCTTCTTCGCTGATGACGTGACCAAGATATTTGATCCGGTTTTGGAAAAATGTGCACTTTTCCGCGTTTATCCGCAGATTCGCTTTTCGGAGGCACGAGAGGACTATTGCCAGGTTGTGTAGGTGGTCAATGAAGTCTCGTCCGACGACGACAATGTCGTCTAAATAGGCGAATGCGTAGGGTTCCATGTCGGCTCCGATCACGGTATCAAGGGCCCGTTGGAATGTTGCTGGTGCAGAATGTAATCCGAAGGGCATCACTTTCCATTGATAGAGACCTCTGCCGGGGACCGTGAATGCGGTGGATTTCTCTGCTTCCGTTGGCCATGGGTATTTGCCAGTATCCGTTTTTAGATCGAGGGTGGTTATGAAGCGTGCGTTCTGTAGGCGACCAAGATGTAGTTGATTCTGGGCAGTGGGTAGGCGTCAGGAATAGAGTGAGTGTTGAGTTGTCGGTAGTCAACGCACATGCGCCATTTGCCGTTCTTTTACGTACGAGTACGATGGGGCGCTGTGTGGGCTTCGTGAGGGTTCGATGAGACCTTCTTGGATCAATTGGTCGACTTGCTCGTCGATAATCCGCATCATGGCTGGGTTCTTTGGGTAGTACCTCTTTGTTTGATGGGTCGATTATCCCTCATGACGATGGTGTGCTCGGCGATGTTGGAGGTCCCGTGGAGATTATTGAACTTTGGAAGTTCTGTGTCCAGAAATTCTTGGATCTGTGGCGCTATGTCCGGCGGCCAGGGATCGGAGATCAGTTCAGGGTCGGGGTCGGTGAGATCGGGGGTTTCGGGGTCCTTGGGCTGGCATGGGTCTTCTGGGAGGATAGTTGTGTCGAACGCGCTGGGGTGTTCGATCCTACGTGGGTAGTCGCTTATGTGGGCGACGATCGGGGTAGCATTGGCCGTGAGTGGCGTAGCTTCGTGGGTCTGGCGGTATATCTGGGGGTAATGTCTCCAGATCTACGTATGGCCAGGCGGGTCTCAGTGACGACTCTGTGTTCGCAGCAACGACTTGTTTGGGCGACGAAGATTTCGGACGTGGTGTTAGGCATGGCGTGGTGCATGGCGCTAGTGGGCACGTCAGTACGCGGAAGGTACTCCAGTGGGTTGGCGAAAAATCGGTGTGGCGTCGGCCGTGGGTACGACAGGGCTGCGGTCGGTGTTTCGGGGGTCATAAATTTAGATTCCGGTTCCGAGTGGAGAGGTTCTGTGGATATTAGTTCGATGATTGGACCCGACCAGCAAGGGATTTGCGTGGCTGTTTCCCTCGTGGTTTGGTTGTTGCACTGTTGCTGCCGTTTTCGTTGTTCGGGGCTGGTTGTCGTCTCCTGAGGGTGTCCGTGGGTTCACCTTCTCCATTGAGGGTAGGGTGCATGGGTGCGCGGTGGCTGAACTTGGACCTGGGCTTCCTGTGTCGAGCGGGTTCCAGTTCGTTGGGGTTTGTCTCGTGTGTGAGATCCTTGTGGTAGGTTCGGGGTGCGTGTGCCCCCGTAGTTTGTTTTGATCCTGGGCTTCCTGTGGCGAGCGCCTGGTTCAAGTGTGTTGATTCTTGTCTCGTGTGTGAGATCCTCGTGGTGTGTTTGGGATGTGTGTTCCTGGGTTTGGCTTAGGACGCGGGTGCTCCGTAGTGGCCGTGGGATTCGTTTTCCCGTTTGCTTGGTGCTTGCTTCGGATTCGTGTTTTCCGTTGTGGGCCGGTTCTTCGCTTTCGCTGTGGTTGGTTTCGGTGTCGTATTCTTCGTTGCATTATTGGGTGCCGTCTTCTTTGGGGTAGGTCGGGGACGTTGTTCGCTGTGGTTGGTTTCGGTGTCGTATTCTTCGTTGTGATATTGGGGCCGTATTCTTTGTGGTAGGTCGGGGAAGTGTGTTCGCTGCTGACCTAGATTTCTTGGTGCTGGGTTCGGTGACTTGTACGTGGTTGGATTGAACTGACGGTGGCGTTGGCGTGAGGTGGCGATCTTGTACCTTTAGCAGCGTGGTGCCGCATTGGATCGTCGTTCCGATGGCACATAGGAAGTCCATGCCGACTATAACTTGCTCCAGCATGTTAGGGAGGACCAGGATTGGGATTTGGGCCTATCGTTGATCCAGCTTGATGTGCGCCAGTAGAACTTGTGTGATCTCTGACTGAGCCGTCAGCCAGGCGTATGCGGACGCATGCATCTTGCAGGTTGGAGTTGTTGTTTAGTTGTCGGGCCAGGTTGTCGCTGACGAAACTTCTGGATGCCCCGGTGTCGATGGTGGCCTCCGTTGTTTGTCCTCCCATTGTCACTGTCGCCACTATTCGGCCGTCGTTCACGTGTAGTGGGTTGCTTAGTCGCGGGTCTGTGGAGGCGTCGTTCTCGGCTGATCCCGGGTCAGTTGAGGACGCGTGTCGTTTCCCGACGTGGCTCGGCGGCAGCAGTCGACGGTTCGAGTGCCGCGCTTTCCACATTCCCAGCAGAATAGGATCAAAGCGTTGGTGCAGTCGTAGGCGGCGTGTTCAGCTTGACCACATCGGCGACAGGCTGCGCGGGGGTTGGCAATGGGAGTGGTGACCATTCGATGGGCGACGTCGTGGTTCGTTGCATTATTTTGATTCGATGACTGTCTGCGCGGTGTGTCGGCTGAATCCCAATGGGGTCTCCGAAAGGGGGTACGGTAGGACTCACCTTCTCTGCGGTCTGGGTGTCTTGCCGGCCTGGTGTCTCTTGGTGGGATTCGCATGGGTGCGGGAGTCGTTGCGTGTTTCCTCCCGTGAATAAGCTCGTACTCTGCCGCCAATCGGGTTAGCTGTGACCAACTTTCCAGTTCGTCTAGTCGCACGTATAGTTGGAGTCCTGGCGGGGCGTTGTCGTAGATCCTATAGATTTCCTTAACTAGGTCGTACTCGGCATGGTGCATGAGTAGCCGTATCTCGATGAGATAGTCTTTGAATGGTTCTCCCACCGCTTGCTTGCGGCCTCGGATGAATCCCCAATTGTTCGAAATATCTTGGCGGCAGAAAATACGTCAGAAACTCCTGGCGGAAATATGCCCAGGAACTACCCTGTAGTTGGCTGGTACGGTGCCAGCGACTGGCTCGGTCGGTGAGTAGTTCGGCCATGCTACGAGGCAGCTGGTTGGTGTCCACTCCGTAGGCGCGTGCGCGTTCCTCGAGTAGTTCCAGAAACGATAGTGGGTCATCTTCTCCGTTGAACTGGATGCCCCATCCGCGGATGCGTTCCGCTGTGCGTGCGACGTGGTTATAGTCGGGCCCGATTATGGGTGCGTCAATCGACGGTATGATTCGCTGTGTGGGCGCACGGGAGGTTTCCATAGTGGGTGGCCTTGGAAGATCGGCGGCTGTGACCACTGGTGGTTCGCGGCGCGGGCTCTGGGGCTGCGGGGACTTGCAAGCCTGCTTTGGGGTCCCATCTTCCGGTGCCTGATGGTCCTGGAGTAGTGGACAACGGGGACTTGGAGCGTTGCTGGTCTTGCGTATTGTCTCTCGAGTTCTGCCAAGCGAGTCCAGGCACCCGGCGGGAGTGGTCCGGCGACTAGTATGGCAAAGTTCTTGCGCAACTCTTCAACAGTTCCTTCGGTGTCAAATTCGAATTCCTTGGCGAAGGCCTCCAGCTCATCTCGGCGGCGCTTGTAGATCCAGCCGATGCTGACGCCTGGATTGGCGACTGGCTCGCTGGTGTGGAAATCAATGCTCGCGTCGTCTTCGTAGGCTTCCATGGTGATTTTTCGTTGTGTTGTTTTGGGCACTTTTCACTTGATCACTGCGTTTTACTTTCCCGGCACTCGCGACTGGATTCGGGTGGCGAATTTGTTTTACCGGACTTCTACGATTAGCTCTTATATTCTGTCTCGATGGCCGTGGGTCTTTAATCCACGTAGCCTCGTGTTAAAGGTTTCTCTTTAAGTTTCCTTAAAGTTGCCAGAAGGTTGGCTTTGAAATCTCTTTAAAGTTTCCGAAGGTCCCTGCTCGGGCGCCACTTGTAATGATACCTTATTTCAGACTGATTTGCTCAGTCTGTCCAGGGTTCTCTACAAGAAATTTTGTAGTATTGCTGGAACTGCATCAGGGGCTTGGCCGTGAGACCGAAAGTGGAGCGGGCGTGGAGTCTTGTTACCGTGTAGGTGCTTTGGGCGATCGCACTTGGCGATGAAAGGAAAACGCTGACACCTGAATTTTGGTGTATGCGATAATACGCTTTGTTGTGTCACCTGATTTGTTTATGTTCGCGCTCGGCGAAGAAATGATGACACTTCGTGAGTTTTGGTTTTGATATTATTTAACTGGTTTTATTTGTGTTCTGTGTCTTTTTCTTGTGTCGTGTAGTGGTTTCGTGTATAGTGTTCGCGGAGGTGACGCGACTTAGAATAGGCGATGGACTGCCGTGTTTTAGGATAGGCGATGGACTGCCGTGTTTTAGGATAGGCGATGGACTGCCCCGATTGATCGAGGGCTCGGGCTATTTAAGCCCGATCTCGAGTGCTGAGTCCGCAAGTCTGGGTGCTGGGTTGGTGTCGGGTTCTCCAGCGCGTGCCACCGACCCGGTCATTGCCCTCGGATGCACCGAGAAATGAGCTGAGTCTAGATTTGGCACTTTGGTCATTGACTCGGTTGCACCGAGAAATGACCTGTGTGGAGATATGTAACTCGGCGGGGAAACTGGGTTGGGTAACTCTTGTGGAAATTATGGCGCGTGTGTCGATTCGGCAGAAATCGATCGGCGCGTGGGACTTTGAAATTGTATGGTGTTTGTGTTGTTACAAAATGTGGTATGGTGTTTGTGTTCTGTATTGGGTCTTATAAAAGTATTACATATGGTATAATATGGTGAGTGTAAATGTAACGGTTCGTTACAATGTTCATGCGATAATCTTTTCACTACTGATTTTTACTCCTTTTAACCTTTTTACGTTATGGTCAGAGCTATCATCTTTTGCAACTAAATAGGAGTATGCTTTTGCTTTTAATCCTGCAAAAGAGGTCATTATTCGGCCTGCATTTTCGTCTTTCATTAAACCTAGTTCCTTGTTATTAGCACGATGTATACCGAATCTGTTTGAGGCTTGATAGTTTGATGTGTCAAAGCGACTAGGATTGTCTTTAATTAGTTTATAGAAATCTTCTTCTGATGATATAATAAATGAATCTGTATCCATATAAAGTATTTTTGCTGAGGGACATTTTACAGAATGGAAATTATAGAAATAGTCATACATTAACCATTTTGAAAGTTCTAATACGCTAACTCCAATGTATATGGGTTTATCATAATAAATTTTTGATTTAGTTGATTCAATTGCAGCTAAATTATCTCCAAAGACTTCAACACTGTGAAAATTATGTCTAGCTATGCGTTGTCGAAACCCTGCTGAATTCTGTCTGGAATCATAATGTTTGACTAATGCAACCTCACGACGCTTTTCTACATTTTCCATTGTTTTACCGTATACGGCATTAACCATTAATTTAAAAAGTTTATCTCAAACTCATTTACAGCCAATTTTCTAAGCGATGTATTTAGTTCAATATAAGGCTTTAACCAACAGGACTGTTTAAAAAGATAGTATTCGAGATATTTTTTCTACAATCATACCTTGCTCTGTACATAACTGCAGCTGTTTTAAATGTATTATATAATTCTTTTTATCTGATAAATCAGCTATTAATTTGGACTGCTTTCCTCCTGGTGGAATTTTATTTTCGGGGCAGAATGGTAAACTATTATGTTTATTATGAATATTTGTAGGATATTTCAGATCTACTTCTAAGATGTATCCTATATTACCGCTGGGCGATATATTAAGAGCTTTGAAAGATACAATTTCATTATTACTTAGAAATTTAAAATTGGAATATGGAAGTGGTTGACTCATAGCCTAACCATATAAATTGTTGGCGTCAATATATGTAAGGTAGTTAATAGGATCGCTAGACTTGAATTTGTCATTTAAATATTTGTTATTTGCAGTAGCAATCCTTTGGGTACATTGAGTCAACCCTCCCCGGACTGCGGTTTTTAAAAAGTTATAAATATCAGGATTACTTATAAGTTCCAATTCTATTTTTTGTGTATTTAAGCATTACATCCCATGAAACTGAAGGAGCAGTAAACATAATTAATTGGGTCTAATCTGTATACTCGTGAACAAAGATTTCTAAAATTTTCGAACACATCGGCAAGAATTAGAACATCGCTTTCTAAGTATAATTTTAAGTAATCTCTTATAGTATTACAGTTAAACATTCTCCACACGTTCTGAGCAAAGTTATAATCTTCCACGCTACATTCCTCATCATTCAGAGAATTATAAAAATATTCCCTTGAAGGGAGCTGGGGTTCCTCAAATTTTTGAAAACTATCTAAATAGTCATAGGGAAATACTCCTTTTCTTCGTAGCATGTCAAATTTTTTTTCGTCTTGATATTTGCTGCTCAATATTTTAAAATTGGATACATCCATATAGCTAGCAAGTTTTTCTAAGCTTGAATTTAAAAATCTATTTGAATCTATGTATCTTATTTTATATTGATGAAGATGGGAATCAAGCTTGCAAGTTTGAGTTAACGCAATATATAACTCTTTATTGCAAGGAATAGGTTTAAATTCATCTCTTATCGATGTTACAAATAAGTGGATGTCATATCTAGACAAGTTGTGACATACTACTTGGGAAAAAGGATCGCTTAATCTAAATTGTTGTTTACAGACCTTATGGATAGGCCCTACATATTGGCCCGTGAATTGATTAAAGTATTTATCACGATATATCAACCAAAATTTTCTCCTCGCAGGCACAGCACGCTTCGTGTTCCTGGCAGTCCTCATCCCAAATATTGAATTCATATATTGGCTTCTTGCTAGTTTTCCAATACTTCTCATAAAGACCATCAGTTTTAGCACGAAGCACTTGACAAAATTTTTCAATACATCAGGTCCTGAAAAACGAAGTCGATATGTTTAGAGTTTATTTATATATATTTATTTATTTTTATAATATTTACCTTCATATGTCCACATTTCATTTAGATGAGGATTGTATTTATGTGCAACATAAAATGATACAGCACATGCTGTATGCTTCTGCGCCATAGTAGTAGATGATATCGATGGATCGTTGAGATTTCTATGGAAATTTTCCAAAACAGCCTCGATGTCAGCATAAATAACGACTGGGGGTGAAAGTTTTTTTTTTGACCAACTTTTAAATATGGTTTTGGTATTGGGTTCTGGATATAGAGCCGCAACTTTTCCACACTCCTTAGTGTCATTTTATTTGTAGTACTATAAAATTGCAAACAGTTGTCGCAAAAATATGCTGCACTTGCGAATTGCTATGTTGGGCATAGCATAACTTCTTCATGCACGTAATATAGGCATAATGCATCATTTGCATATCACTATTGATGCCTAGCAAATTTATATGATTAGGACGAATTTTATTAGTCCTCACTGTGGGTCCCACAACGTTTTTCCATTATCATCAATTTCATATATATTGATGCTGAAATCCTCATTGGCTTTTTTGGGATTGCTAATTTGTCTCGAGCCAACCTTTTTTCAGCTGGTCTTGTAAAATGTAGCTTCTGCATGTCTTTTATATGCTAATGATGCTAAAATACACCACTTGAAACAAAACTCATCTACATTTTTAACATTGATGATAGCATTTCTTGATTTTATTTTTTGGGAGTTTCTATATATCCCTTTGCAGGGATGTGTTCCAGTTTAGTTATTGTCATCTCAAAATATTTAAAATTTTTTTATAGCCCAACCTGAATCCTTCTCCTGGAATTCACTGCTTAAAAAGTTACAAGGTTTTCTAGTGCGTTATTTAAGTGTTCATCAATTAGCTCTTGCTCATATATGGGGTTGTATGAAGTTATGAAATGCTTCATTGTTTCTGTCAAGGTTTCATCATCAGTTTGCTTGACATACAGACCATATACTTTTTAAATTAAACTTTACTGCTCTGTACTCGCTTAACCAACAATGAAGTATATTGATAATATCATTTTTACAATCATTATAAAAATCTTTTTAAATCAATCCGATTACTTTTAGTGGATTGAACCCGATATGATTTTATTGGAAATTTCGAGTTTGATGACAGGTTGATAATATTATGATTTTCATGTATTTGACCTGCAGCAGCATTCTTATGCTTCTCAGACATAATATGTCGCTTTTCCTTCGAGGGACAGTAACTCTCACCGCATATTGCACAGTCAATGTTTTCCTCTGGTGCATGCATTCTAGGTCGTTTTGAAGATCTGGACGTTGACTGTTCTCGGAGGTCAGTTGCAGAAATTTCCTCATCAGCACGTTGAAAGCATTTCTTTGAGCAGAACAGACTTCATAATGAGAGTCTAGCTCTGTTAAGTCGAGGAATTTCAAACATTGATCGCACTTAACTTTTTTTTGAAGGCCTAAGCAACTCTCAAAATGAGAGTCGACCTCTGTTCCCTCAAAGGATTTAGAGCAAAGATTGCACTCTATAAGATTTCGAGGTCCTACGCAACTGTCATAGTGTGAGGCGAACTCTGTTAATTTGACAAGCTCTGAACACATATTGCACGCGATTTCGGGAATCATTTTTTAATTTGTGTATTTTTGTTTGATCACTTTCACTATTAGAAGAGAACTAAGGGTTTATTTCTAAATGACGTTCTATTTATCTTCCTAACGCCTACTTAGTCTTTTGTATGCATCACGGTCAGTACTCGTTTTTAAACCGGTTTCAACACGATTTCTTCTGCTGACTATGTAATAATAGGATGTGAAATTTAACCAATAAATACATTCAATACCAGGTACCTATATGCTACCTGAAATGCACTTATTCTTTTGTGTAATCCTCGCTGGGAACAACCTGTTACAACGAATCATATGATTCTCTGGGGGATGTAACATGTAATAGTAGGAAGTGAAATTCACCCAATCAGAAGTAAAGGAAACATTGAGAATACATTTTTAAATGTAGTATTCTTTTTATTATACCTATGTATGTATGTATATTATATAATGATTAGAAAAATACATCGAATATTCTTATTATACATTATTTAAATCCAGCCTCAGTTCTTTCCAACGCAGCTATTAACTCAGCGTCATCTTCATCCCGAAGTAGATCCCGGAGTCGATCCCTTTCACCGCAGTTCTGATCATCGACCAAATCGAAAATTTGATCATCATCCGGGAAAACGTATGGTGCTTCACTATCAGAGTCTTCAGCACCACAAGCATACTTCCAGAAAATTGATGACGTTGGAACCATTTGGTCATCATCATCACTAACATCCCATTGAATGGGATGAACGGGATCCCAAATCCTCTCTAGATAACTTTGGGTGCGAATCCCAAATATAAGGGAAAGGTCCTCAGACTCTGGCTGAGAGTCTAGATTTATGATCTCTAGGTCATCCATGTTTTGTCAGAGATTAGTACTTACTGTAATAGCTTATAGCTATGAGTAGCTATTATATAGGCACTCAACTATGGGATAGTATAAGGAAAACAAAACAAAGAAAAAATTTTAGCATAATAGTAAAAAGGTCAACGAGATCCTTTTACAGGGAAATGCTTGGAAAAACTACCTCTAAACTATCACATCAAATATATTTCAAGGATATGAAAAAACCTGTTTGACACTGGTTTCGAATCCGTACAATAAACAAGTACATTATAAACAAGAGGGAAAGAGAAAGTGCATGAGTGAGAGGGAGGATCGAAAGGTAGAACTGGTTTTAGAGAGAAGGGGAATGTAAGGATTGATTTTGATTTGTCAGAATTTACAGGTAGAAAAATCGATATTTATTTTACAGAATTTCCAGAGGACTAAAGGAAGTTTGTCGCCGTTTTTCGCCGATAGGGGGCGCCACCAAGGAGTAATGATATAGGCACTCCTGCGTATATTTACTATAAGAAGTTCTCTTAGAGTTCATCTTATACTTTTATGCATTGATTGCACGTCCTATATACAAATAGAGTTATATCTCTACTCTTAAAGTATATGATCATGGTAAATATCAGAAACTGAAACCATTTATTTGAAAACCACATGTTGCTGAGAACAGGGTTGTTGAACAAAATATCATGTTTCACATCCTTCTGCAACATGTTGCGAATTTTTAATTTTACTTGCAACACGTAAAAGTGCATTTATCATTACTATTTGGTGGCGCCACCTATCGGCGAAAATCGGCAACAAAGTTCCTTTCTCCTCTGGAAAATCTGTGACAAAAAAAAAATATCGATTATTTTACCTGTAAATTCAAAATCAATCCTTACATTCTCCCTCTCTCTGAACGAGTTCTACCCTTAGATCCTCCCTCTCACTTATGCTCTTTCCTTTCCTCTTGTTTATAATGTACTTGTTTATTGTACGGGTTCGAAACCAGTGTCAAACAGGTTTTTTCATAACCTTGAAATATATTTGATGTGATAGTTTGAGGTAGTTTTTTCCAAGCATTTCCCTGTAAAAAGGATCTCGTTGACCTTTTTTACTATTATGCTTAAATTTTACTTTGTTTTGTTTTCCTAATACTATCCTATAGTTGAGTGCCTATATAATAGCCACTCTCACTAGCGCCATGCACCACGCCATGCCTAACACCACGTCCGAAATCTTCGTCGCCCAAACAAGTCGTCGCTGCGAAAACAGAGTCGCCACTGAGACCCGCCTTGCCATACGTCGATCTGGAGAAATTGCAACCCAGATATACCGCCAGACCCACGAAGCTACGCCACTCACGGCCAACGCTACCCCGATCGTCGCCCACATAAGCGACTCCCCACGTAGGATCGAACCCCCCAGTGCGTTCGACACCACCATCCTCCCAGAAGACCCAACCCAGCCCACGGACCCCGAGATCACCGATCCCTCAGAACACGATCCAGAACCGGTCTCGAGCCCTGGCCGCCGGACCTGGCACCACAGACCCAAGAATTTCTGGACGCAGAACTTCCAAAATTCAATAATCTCCACGGAACCTCGGACATCGCCGAGCACACCATCGTCATGAGGGATAATCGACCCATCAAGCAGCGGTTCTATCCAAAGAACCCAGCCATGATGCGGATTATCGATGAGCAAGTCGACCAATTGATCCAAGAGGGTCTCATCGAACCCACACGAAGCCCGCACAGCGCCCCCATCGTACTCGTACGTAAAAGAACGGCAAATGGCGCATGTGCGTGGACTACCGACTACTCAACACTCACTCCATTCCTGACGCATACCCACTGCCCAGAATCAACTACATCTTGGAGCGCCTACAGAACGCACGCTTCATAACCACCCTCGATCTGAAGAACGGATACTGGCAAATACCCATGGCCAACGGAAGTAGAGGAGCCACCGCCTTCACGGTTCCCGGCCGAGGTCTCTATCAATGGAAAGTGATGCCCTTTCGGATTACACTCTGCACCAGCAACATTCCAACGGGCCCTTGATACTGTGATCGGTGCCGACATGGAACCCTACGCATTCGCATATTTAGACGACATTGTCGTCGTCGGACGAGACTTCAAGGACCACCTACACAACCTGGCAATAGTCCTCTCTCGCCTTCGAAAAGCGAACCTGCGGATAAACGCGGAAAAGTGCATCTTTTTCCAAAGCCTGATCAAATATCTTGGTCACGTCATCAGCAAAGAAGGTATCCACACGGACCCCGACAAGATTGCTGTCGTCAAAGAACTCAAGCCACCCACGAACCTAAAAAAGAACTACGTCAGTGCATCGGAATGGCATCCTGGTACCGAAGATTCGTGCCAAACTTTGCTACAGTAGTGCAACCAATGTCTCAGCTACTCAAGAAAGGACAAACATGGACCTGGACCGCAGATCAACAAGCGGCCTTCGACCAACTAAAGGAACTACTCACGACCGCTCCTGCACTTGCTTGCCCCGATTTCAACGTCAAGTTCTCACTACAAACCGATGCAAAGCAACCTCGGCATAGGCGCCGTACTCACGCAGGAGATCGAAGGAAAGGACGCGTCATCGCCTATGTCAGCCGACGCTTGAACCAAGCCGAAGGAAACTACTCCGCCACAGACAAGGAATGCCTCGCCGTCATTTGGGCAATCCGAAAACTACGCTGCTACCTAGAGGGATACCGGTTCGACGTTATAACAGACCATCTCGCGCTGAAATGGCTGAATACTCTGGAAAGCCCCTACGGAAGAATAGCGAGATGGGCGCTCGAACTCCAACAGTATCAGTACAACGTCCACTACAAAGCAGGGAAAAAAAACGTAGTCGCCGATGCCCTGTCCCGACAACCCTTGGAGACGCTAGCAAGAATCAAAGAGGACGCAACGTCTTGCCCCTGGCTCACACGACGGATTCAGCAAACCAAAGAGGAACCCGATAAATACCCCGACTACGTCTTCGAGAATGGAGAACTCTACAGGCATCTGGGCCACGGAGCCGACGATCACGACTACGTGTCATGGAAACTTTGCGTCCTAAAAAAGACCGACGCCAAAGAGTCCTCAAGGAATGCCATGACCAGCCCACGGCTGGCCACCTCGGCGTTCGAAAAACCATCACACGGATCGCACAACGATATTACTGGCACGGCCTATACCGCGATGTGAGGAAGTACGTACGCCTCTGCTTGAGCTGTAAAAAGGTCAAGGCACTGCAGCGAAAGCCAATGGGTAAGATGCCCACCCGCAGGGCAGAGGAACCTTTCGCCACACTATGCGCCGACTTCGTCGGGCCACTGCCCCGATCCAAACGAGGAAAACACCATGCTACTGGTATTCTTCGACACCTTCTCGAAATAGACCGAACTAGTGCCACTTTAGAAAGCTCCACAGCTACCCTAGAGCTAGCTTTTCGGGAACGCATTCTAAGCCACTTCGCCGGCGTGAATTTGCAACACACCGCACCGTACTGCCCCCAGGAAAACCCTACGGAACGGGCCAATCGGACGGTGAAGACCATGATCGCACAATTCGTGGAGGACCACCAAAACACATGGGATGAGCTGATACCCGAGATTTCACTGGCAAACAACTCCAGCGTCTCCGAAACCACTGGTTTCAGCCCCTCATTCCTGCTACACGGGAGAGAACCTCGCTTACCTGGAGCACTGTACGATGAAGTCACACCAGGGACAGGAAGCCCCCGGACACAGCACACACGCGAAGGCAACGCGACTAAAAAGAAGTATTTGCAATAGTACGAAACAAAAATCCAGCGGGCAAGTCAAGAACAATCCCGGCACTACAATCTCCGCCGCCGACAATGGCGTCCCACGGTGGGCTCGCTAGTACTAATCCAAAAACATTATCTATCTAATGCAGTCGACGGTTTCGAGGCAAAATTGGCCCCAAAGTATGACGGGCCCTACAAAGTCCAAGGCTTTACGTCGGCAAATATCGTGAAATTACAGCACCCCGGCAGCCGAAAACAAAAGGTGGCGAACATCAACGACCTAAAAGAATTCCACGACGCCGTGGACAGCGGGTCTGCTGATGAAGCAAACGACACCAACAGTACTACTGACCCACTCCCGGGTATGCCAACCGACAATTCCGCTGATGGAGCAAACGTAGGCAACAGTACTACTGACCCACACCCGGGTATGCCAACCGAAAATTCCGCTGATGGAGCAAACGCAGGCAACAGTACTACTGACCCACTCCGGGTATGCCAACCGGCGATTCCGCTGATGGAGCAAACGTAGGCAACAGTACTACTGACCCACTCCCGGGTATGCCAACCGACAATTCCGCTGATGGAGCAAACGTAGGCAACAGTACTACTGACCCACTCCCGGGTATGCCAACCGACAATTTCCGCTGATGGAGCAAACATAGGCGACAGTACTGCTAACCCCGGCCAATATACGCCGACCGGTAGAAACGCCGACGACAGCGGAAATGGCAAACAACAAGTCGCGAAACACCAAGTATCTAATAGAAAGAAGATCACCCGGGCCGGTATATAAATCTGGACCCCAGAGCAACAAGCCACCAGAAGACAACAGACACAACGGCAAACATACCACCGTGACCACCAACCATCACCAACCACCATCAGCACCAACTCCAAGTTGCACATCACCATGCGACCATCCAACCAGAAAGGAAGCCAACTAGGACTGGCGCCACTACTGCTCCTGCTGACCCTGGCCCCAGGACAGCGTCCACCACAACCGCAACGGTGAAGATAAGCGACTATTCGAACGCCAACCATATCCCCATCATTGACGGCGACGCGGTCCTGCGGGAGAGATACGGATATCTCCAGCACACGACGAACCTGACGTCCTACGTAGCATACGTAGACCAGGTGGAACAGGCCACCAAGTTATTGTCCGCGGATCGAGTAGCCCCCGTGCTCACAACGGACCTCGAGCACATCCTGACCTTGGTGGCGACATTGGAAATCCACCATAGGGGCACCAGGAGCCTGAACATCCCGACTTCAGCGACTGGGAGCAGCTCCGCTTCAAGCAGGGGCAGCTCATCGAGTCCGAGGATAAGCAGATTGGAATAAACTCCAGGATGGAGACCCGGCTGAACGAGCTGACGGGGTATATGAATAACCTCGTCAGGTCAGGAGACACGGAGAGGTGCAGCTGGCCGAGACGATTCTGGCCAAAAACAGAATCGTCATCGACGACTTGCAGAACCTAATCCTATGACTGACACTGCCCAAACCTCCTGGACGGCGCAGATATCGAGCAGTTCAACGAGCACAGGCTGAACAACATCCGCCTGGTGGACCTGCTCGAGGTATCGAAAGTCAGCGTGTTTCAGAGTCGCGACCTGATCACATTTCTGATCAAGTTCCCAAAACCCACAATGGTATGTCGGAAGATGACGGTCTTCCCAGTTCAGCACCAGCACACGATCCTGGATTTCAGCAAAGGGAAACACCGTGGCTGAATGCGGAGGCAGAGCGATCAGTGTTACAGACTGCGAGACAACCATCGGAGCCATATTCTGCAAGGAGCAGAAAACTCCCACTTGCGCCCAGCAACTGGCAGCAGGAGCAGTCGCACACTGTGGGACGCTGCCCGGACATCTGGACACCGTCACCATCGTGGATCATGGAACGCTGATCATCAACGAGGCCACCATGGTTGTCACCGACAAGGCCGGCGACACACAGACGCTCACGGGGACATACCTCGTCACATACGCAAACCGGGTCTCCCTAAACGGGACCTGGTGCGTCAACCCCCGAGGTGCCTCCAGGAAGACGGCAGCCGTCTCCGCCATGGTGAAACTAAACATCACCGAGAGTGAGGCTAAGCATGCCCTTCCTACGGGCACTGAGCCTGGAGAACCTCCGACACATCGAGCAGCTAACTACGAGGCACACGACCTCCCATCTCCTCACCCTGATCGTCGCCCTGACACTGGAAGTCAGCATCTGCTGGCTGTGTGTGCGGCGACGAACCCACAAACCCGTCACCAACACTGCGCCCCACGACGCCGAAACCGGCCGAACCCCCGGCAAGCAAGAACCGACCCCGGCACCCAGCTCCGGCCCAAAACCGCTGACAAGGAAATGGCAACGTGCTGAGTACGCGCACACGCTACCAAATCGTTCTAGGGAACCGGCAGAAGCAGATAAATCCCCGCCCCAACGCGAACCCAATAAAAACCACCAGAAGTGCTGACCACGATCTCGGTCGGCAGCGCGGCCAAGTACCACGACCCGAGACCGAGGTATCATGGCAAGATACCAGCGACAGCACCAGCAAAACCAACATCGCCAACCACCATGGAACATACAATAATTATCGTCAGGACATCAGATGAGGAGTCCAGGGACTCCACGATTTGGTCCAGGAGCTCCTCCCCATTCTACAACCGGGGCGAAACTTCCGGCGAGGAGTCGTGCGGTAGCCGGAGCACTACCCCCGGTACGGACACCGAAGATACCCAGGACAACTGGAGGCAGTTGACAACGGACAGCGACGCCGAAGCGAGGGGCTCAAGTTACGGGTCAAGCCACCACGTGGCCGATCCAGGAGGACTCGAGAGATGCATCACCAGCCAACAGTACCAGCGGCGAAGATACGGACGACGACTATCTATACAGCCGCCGCACCGACCGATTCACGAGGGAAAATCTGTGGTCGCCACCACCCGCCGTCGCGACCGCACCATACACCAGGAGATGGTCGGACGCCAGCGACAACGGATTACCAGAACCAAGGACCCCGTCCTATTCACCACGGCCACCCCTCTCACCGGAGCTGGACTACTACTCGAGCTACAAGGATGCCGAAGGCTGGGATGACTACTCACCGCCCCACCCACCAAGGCCATCCCCCACACGGGCAGCGAAGAGCCCGCGAACAACCACTCACCTTTCACCACGCCAGGGTAATCCCTCCCCACTCGGACAACGAGGCCCGGGACGGAGTCTCAGACCACCCGATACGAGCTGGTCCAGCAAGAAGACACACCGTGGGGCAGCCGCACCACGGTGATCCGGGCGATAACCCGTGAGACGTGGTTTGTCCCAAACCCCAAGAGGCGCCGGCAGGACTAACCCAGACCGATAGACGACCCCAACACCAACCACACCCACCACCTTTCATCCGCACGGAACGGACCGCAACGGTCCGCCACAATTACAATATAATGTAAGACTCATAACAATTACAATACAATACAGCTAGTATCATAAAAAGCTAAATAATATAAGACTCTTATTTAAACAACACTACACCTGACACTACCTACACTCAAGTTCCGCGATGCTACGATAGCAAAAGTGCAACTAATGATGGCTGCTCGCGCAGTTCATACGGCTCATTCAACGGTTCGGCATACTCACGAGGATCATCCGTTTTCGTTTGGCTATGATTAAGGCCGTTCTCGATTGCCCGAGCTGCAGCTTCATCGGTTTAGTGGAAACTACATGAATTGAATAGAATTCCATTCAATATTTTCGACAATGTCCCAAAAAGAGCTGCGTAAACAATTGCAGTGTCTTCATGGATGCCTAGAGGGTGCTGCGCTGGACTCAATTCATTCCCTGGAGCTTTCTGGTGAAAATTACGACAAGGCGTTAAATTAATTAAAGTTGCGATTTCATGATAAGATTATGCTTTTTCAGGCACATGTCAAGGCTATTTTTGGGCTTCAAATGTGGAGAAGGGCTCGGCCAGAGGATTGCGTGAGCTCAACGACAAGCTCAATGCTCACTTACGTGCTCTTCAGACCTTGGCTACACTTCAGGAGATTTCGGATACTGACACCGTCCGGTGTCCGCAACTTTTGTTTTCGACTGCCGGGTGTTGTAGCTTTACGATATTGACCTTGAATGGCCCGTCATATTTTGGGGCCAATTTTGCAGCGAAGCCGTCGACTGCATTGGATAGGTGATGTTGGCGGAGCAGTACTAGTGAGCCCACCGAGGGGCGCCATTGTTGGCGGTGGAGATTGTAGTGACGGGATTGCTCTAGACTTGCCCGCTGGCTGTTGTTCCGCACTATCGCGAACACTTCTTTGAGTCGGTCTGCCTTAGTGTGGGCTGTGTCCGGAGGGCTTCCTGTCCCTGGTGTAACTTCGTCGTACAGTGCTCCAGGTAAGCGAGGTTCTCTCCCGTGTAGCAAGAAGGCGGGGCTGAATCCGGTTGTTTCCGAGACGCTGGAGTTAATTGCCAGTGCGATTTCGGGTACGAGTTCGTCCCATGTGTTTTGATGGTCCTCCACGAATTGTGCAATCATGGTTTTCCTGGGCTCAGTACGGTGCGGTGTGTTGCAGATCACCGCCGGCTGTTTGCAGAAACGTGCGGAACGAGCGGCTGGTGAATTGCGTTCCGTTGTCGCAGACAAATCGTTTTGGTACGCCGAAGTGACTTAGAATGTGTTCCCGAAAAGCTAGCTCTAGGGTAGCTGTGGTAGCTTTCTTAAGTGGCACTAGTTCGACCCATTTCGAGATGGAATCGAAAAATATCAGTGGTGTTTCCTCGTTTGGATCGGGGCA
This sequence comes from Drosophila bifasciata, assembly GCA_009664405.1. Lineage (NCBI taxonomy): Eukaryota > Metazoa > Arthropoda > Insecta > Diptera > Drosophilidae > Drosophila > Drosophila bifasciata. The sequence continues at coordinate 18,766,998 of CM019043.1, forward strand.
GTGGCCTCACGAAGTTGGCACATAGTGTGGCGAAAGGTTCCTCTGCCCTTCGGGTGAGCATCTTACCCACGGGCTTTCGCTGCAGTGCCTTGAACTTTTGACAGCTCAAGCAGCTGCGTACGTACTTCCGCACATCGCGGTATAGGCCGGGCCAATAATATCTCTGTGCGATCCCTGTGATGGTTTTCCGAACGCCGAGGTGACCTGCTGTGATCGTCGGCTCCGTGGCCCAGATGCCTGTAGAGTTCTCCATTCTCGAAGACGTAGTCTAGGTATTTATCGGGTTCTTCTTTGGTTTGCTAAACCCTTCGTGTGAGCCAGGGGCATGTTGTTCCGTCCTCTTTTATCCTTGCCAGCGTTTCCAAGGGTTGTCGAGACAGGGCGTCTGCAACCACGTTTTGTTTCCCTGCTTTATAGTGGACGTCGTACTGATACTGTTGGAGTTCAAGCGCCCATCTCGCTATTCTTCCGTGAAGACCGATGGTCTGTGATAACGTCGAACCAGTATCCCTCTAGGTTGCATCGTAGTTTGCGGATTGCCCAAATGACAGCCAGGCATTCCTTGTCGGTGGCGGAGTAGTTAACTTCGGCCTGGATCAAGCGTCGGCTGACATAGGCGATGACGGGTTCCCTTCCTTCGATTTCCTGCGTGAGGACTGCGCCTATGCCGAGGTTGCTTGCATCTGTTTGCAGTGAGAACTTGTGACGCCCAGCGCCACCACACGAAACGCCGGCGCCACAAGAGTTAATATTATTTACATATATATACATATAGAATCAAAACAGATATCAATAACATAGTTAAAAGACAAAAAACCATGAAGTTCCTACATTTACATATATATATATAATCAAGCCTAGAACTTAAGATCAAAAGACAGGACATGAAGTTCCCTATTTCTTATTATTCCTTATTACATTAATAAATACCAATATATAACTATACCAAGAAATATCAATAACCTACGACGTTCAAATTTAAACAAAACGCGCGCGCGCTCCAAAACCCAGTGTGACCCACGATCACCAACAAAGGGTCTCACTAACAGCTGGACAAAACGCGTTATGGCAAACCTAGACCGCGTTAGGCCCATATGGGGCCACCAACAGCTGATCACCAGCAATAAAGGAGGAGCGGCAGATCGAATCGGGGCAGTCCAACTCTGAAAGCCCTGGCGTAACAACCCAGCAATTTTTGACAGCGGAACTTGGGATCCAGGTAACATTAACCTCTCCACTCGTTCTGCTGAATACTTTTCTTCCCTCCAGAGTGTGCTTAAACCTCTGAATCCTCCCCAGGATGTGTTCAAACCTCTGAATCCTCTCCAGAGTGTGTTTAAACCTCTGAGTCCTCTCCAGAGTGTGTTTAAACCTCTAAATCGTCTCCAGAGAGTGTTTAAACCTCTGAATCCTCTCCAGAGTGTGTTTAAACCTCTGAATCCTCTAAAAGAGTGTGTTTAAACCTCTGAATCCTCTCCAGAGTGTGTTTAAACCTCTGAATCCTCCCCAGAGTGTGTTCAAACCTCTGAACCTCTCCAGAGTGTGTTAAAACCTCTAAATCGTCTCCAGAGAGTGTTTAAACCTCTGAATCCTCTCCAGAGTGTGTTTAAACCTCTGAATCCTCTAAAAAAGAGTGAGTTTAAACCTCTGAATCCTCTCCAGAGTGTGTTTTAAACCTCTGAATCCTCCCCAGAGTGTGTTCAAACCTCTGAAGCCTCTCAGAGTGTGTTTAAACCTCTGAATCCTCCCCAGAGTGTGTTCAAACCTCTGAAGCCCTCTCCAGAGTGTGTTAAAACCTCTAAATCGTCTCCAGAGAGTGTTTAAACCTCTGAATCCTCTCCAGAGTGTGTTTAAACCTCTGAATCCTCTAAAGAGTGTGTTTAAACCTCTGAATCCTCTCCAGAGTGTGTTTAAACCTCTGAATCCTCCCCAGAGTGTGTTCAAACCTCTGAAGCCTCTCCAGAGTGTATTAAAACCTCTGAATCCTCTCCAGAGTGTGTTTAAACCTCTGAACCCTCCCAGAGTGTGTTCAAACCTCTGAATCCTCTCTCAGGTGTGTTCAAACCTCCGCACCAAACTTCGACTCAGGTGTGTTCAAACCTCCGCAACGATCTTCTTTCTCGGGGTGTGTTTAAACCTCCGCGCCAAACTTCGACTCGGAGTGTGTTCAAACCTCCGCATCCCTGATCTCACCCCGAACCACCAGGGTACCACCCGCGACGACTACCTACCGCAGCACGTCACCAAACAGCCACGTGCGGCCGAGTAGCCAATTCTGAGGGAAGACCCCGAAGGAAGACGAGTGATTCCGATCCCACCTATAAACAGACTCTGTACTAATAAGAACAATAAAACAATCCCTTGTTACTGTAAACACGCTAGTAGCCTCTTTTTCTTGAACAAGGGAATCTCTTTCCAGCCACCACAGCCAAAAATCCTACAAATTTCGCCGTCACAGTGGCGCCCGAGCAGGTTGTGGTAGTATAAAGTAAAGATCCCTAATATGGTCAAGATGGCACGGCAGTGGATTACACGAGCAACAAAGGCGGAACTGAATAGCTACTGTGAAGAGTTTGGAATAGAAAAATCGGAAGGCACGGAACTAGCAAGGAAAGCACTGATCCTATTCGCAGACAGAACGGCTCACTCCAGAGCAATACTGGACAGACTGCAACAGCTAGAGAACACGAAAGCAACATCACCGAAATCAAGGCTAGCCAAACCACAAATATAAGATCAACAAGCGGTACCAAAAACTGCAAGGAAAAAGTCACTTTTTCCGAAGCAAATAAAGGAAGGATCACCCGAAGCAGTAGCAACGATAGACAAGATCCGCAAATGGGACCTAACATTTGCAGGAAAAAAAGTCAAGTGCTGGAGTTTATAAGCCGAATGGAGGAATTAGCAGAAACATACGGGATAGAACTTGATCACCTGGTATTTGCGATGCCGATCATCTTGGAGGAAAGCGCACTAGACTGGTGGCATACGAAGCCAGTGCCGATCAACACATCGGAAGAAGCAAAGGACAGATTGAAGGAAAATTGTTATCCCCGCGATACCGGGTGGAGTTAACAAAACAGGTCACAGGCCGCAAGCAGGCCGAAACGGAAACGGTGAGGGACTACGTTCAAGACCTCCGGAAACTAATGAGGTTCGGGACATACTTCCTGAACAACAGAAACTGGAAATCACGAATAAAACTGCAGACTGCCAATTAAACTATACGTAAAGAGACGAGAATTTGAAACACTAGCAGAGTTTATTGGCACAGCAGAGGAGTTCGAGAAGCTGGAAACAGAAGCAGGTCTCTCAAAGACGAACCAATAATGGAACAACCAACCAATCCATCAAACAACATGGCAGTGAACGCCAAACAGACAGAACAAATGCCACAGATGTGGACAAACGGGGCACGAAAGCCGAGCATGCAACAGGGAACCGATACTGTACTGCTGGAAATGCAACAAGCAAGGAGTGCGAACTATAGACTGCTGCAGAAAGCCGCAGGGAAATGGACAGGGTCCGGAGCAAACCCGCGAAGCTTTCGAGACCCAGAACAACACAAGCGGAACACAACCAAACTAAAATACGAGGACAATCAACTCCTAGGGTGGGCCAGAGTCGGAAAACAAATGGTGGAAGTAATCATCGACACAGGAGCCACGAGATGCATGGTCAACGAACACACGGCCAAGAGACTGCAACTAAAAAGGAGTAGAAAAACAGAATCAAGACTAATACGACTAGCAGATGGCACACGGCGAACAACAAAAAGTTTCGAAACAAAAGTGGAGCTGGGAGGACGTGAAACCAAGCAGTCATTCCTAGTCATGACCAGAATCCCAGATACCCCGATATTAGGGATGGATTTTCTGAGAGACGCGGGAACAAATATAACATGTGGAGAAGCCACAGTAATGATCAGCGAGATGGCAACCCCGAACTTAAAAAGTGAAAAGGCAGGAACAACACAGCTAGAGCCGATCGACGAGGACATAGAAGAATGGATCACAAAAAGAAATACAGAAATTCGAGACAATACAAAGGAGTAAGTAATATAACAACACATAGATTATACTTAAGGGATGACAGGCCAATTAAGCAGCGATATTACCCAAGAAACCCAGCACAAATGGAAATAATTAACAAAGAAATCGACGAGCTAATCAGACAAGACCTAATAGAACCATCAAGAAGCCCATACAGCGCACCGGTAGTCTTAGTAAAAAGAAAACAGATCAATGGAGACTCTGCATAGACTATAGGCTGCTAAACGAGAAAACAGAGAAGGACGCATACCCGATGCCGCGAATGGATTTTTATCCTGAACCAACTCAGGGAGGCAAAAATATATAAGCACGCTAGACCCAAAATCCGGATACTGGCAAATCCCTATGGAAAAACAAAGCAGGCAATATACAGCGTATACTCCCCGGGCGGGATTATTTCAGTGGAAAGTGATGCCATTCGGATTAACGACAGCGCCGGCAACATTTCAGAGAGCTTTGGACGCAGTAATCGGACCGGATATGGAACCGTTCGCCTTCGCGTACCTGTACGACATCGTCGTGATCGGGCGTACGAAGGAGGAACACCAAATTAAGCTCCAAGAGGTCTTAGCACGGTTAAGGAAGGCAAAACTACGAATAAATCCAGAAAAATGTCATTTCTTTCAGAAGACGCTGAAATACCTAGGACATATGGTAAGCGAGGAGGGAATACATACAGACCCGGACAAAACAGCAGCGGTAAAAGAATTGGCGGCACCAACAACCCTGAAACAGTTACGTAGCTTCCTGGGACTAGAATCGTGGTATCGAAGATTTGTACCAACCTTCACAGAACGTGCAAAAGTATTGCAGGACTTGCTGAAAAAGAGGCAAAAATTTGCATGGGATGAGACGCATCAACGCGCTTTCGACGATCTAAAACTATGCCTGACGGAAGCACCAGTCCTAGCATGCCCGGATTTCAGCAAACAGTTCATCCTGCAGACCGACGGAATCGGAGCAGTATTAACGCAGGAAGCATACGCCAGCCGGAAACTAAAAAGCGAGGGAAACAAGATACTCAGCAACCGAGAAGGAATGCCTCGCCATTTACTGGAGCATCCATAAAATGAAAATGTACCTAGAGGGGTAAAAATTTATAGTAGTCACAGATCATCTGGCACTAAAATGGCTGAATTCCATTGAAAGCCCATCGGGAAGAGTAACAAGCTGGGCGTTGAGACTGCAGCCATTTACATTCGAAATAAGCTACCGGAAAGGAAAATTGAACGCAGTGGCGGACGGGCTAACCCGCTTACCACGCGAAAAATTGCAGTATCAAGAGTCGAGGATTGCGCCTGGTACCAAGCAAAGTGGAAGCAGGTAACCACAACAACAAAAGAAACACCCGACTACGTAATCAAGCAGGATCGGCTTTTCAGGCATATACCAAACCAAACAGACGAAGATGACCAGCCATGGAAGTTGTGTGTGAAAAACAAGACCGAGACAGGGGTATTACAAGAGAATCACTCGAACTCAACGGCTGAGCATCTAGGCATCAGACGAACAAAATATCGAATAAGAAAACGATATTTCTGGCCAGGCTTATGAAAGGATGTGACAAGATTCGTGCGATCATGCGAGAGTTGCCAGATGTTCAAAGTATCACAGCAGGCAGCGCCCGGAAAAATGTTGACATGGATCGCAGACGCACCCTGGGAAACAATATGCGTAGATTTTGAAGGCCCCTACCGAGAACATCGCATGGCAACACAGTAATGATAGTATTCATCGATAAAATTTCCAAATGGGTAGAGGTGACACCAGCACGACAGGCATCAGCTGACTCCCTCATAAAAGCGTTCCGGGAAAAAATACTGGCAAGGGTAGGGGCACCCAAACAGCTGATCTCGGACAACGGAGTTCAATTTACAAGCAAAAAGACGCAACAGGTAATGAAAACATGGGGAATAACGCATATATTCACAGCGCCCTACACACCGCAAGAAAACCCAACCGATAGGGCAAACAGAACACTAACAACAATGATCGCACAATTTGCGGCAGAAAAACACAACAAATGGGATGACCAATTACCGGAACTCACGTTAGCGATCAACAGCAGCCGATCAGAGTCAACAGGGTACAGTCCGGCATACTTACTATTCGGTAGAGAACTAAGACTACCGGGCAATTTGATCGACGAAGTAACGCGAAGATCAGGAATCAAGAACACAAATCAAGACAACACAGACCAGAGACAACAAGTAGCAGCAATAGCAAAACAAAATATGGGTGTCGCAGCAGCAACTCAAGCACGACACTACAACCTAAGAAGAAGAGAATGGACACCAAAAGTGGGAGACGTAGTATGGGTCAGAACACACCCACTAACAAAAAAAAATAGACAAGACAACAGCAAAACTTGAACCAAAATAAAGCGACCCATGTACAGTACTCGAACTAATATCTCCAGTCATCGTATCCGTAAAACTAAACACTACTAACAAACAGATGCGAGCGAGAACACGTCTCACAAATAAAAATAGCAAACCCAGTAGAACAACAAACAGAAACGATAACGGTTCCATCTCTGTCTTTTTACAGCAACATGAACAAATTCGACACATCAGTAAAAAAGTTCAAGGAAAGAATGGCTGCCAAACAGGCCGAAGGGAAACGGACGTAAATACTGGAGGATGAGAGCTACAACAAAAGGAAAGTGTCAAAGACGAAAGTCGTGGCCCCGCCAAGGAAACGCCAAAACAACGAAGAGAAGCCATCAACATCACGCGAAGCGGCACTGCGGGAGGAGACGTACGAAAGCGTACAAGGAAAGAAACGCACCAGCTGGGAAGATCAAAAGACAACGAAGCCAGCCAAACCGACGCCAAGACAAACACCACCAGAAACGCCAGCGCGGCCGACGCCAACCTCAAAATTAGTCGCCGGCTGGGCGGCACGAGACAACCGAAAGCAGCATACCGGAAAATTGGAAAATATCAAAGGGCACCAGACTGGAGGCCAACCAAGTGGAACTAGTAAAGAAGAGGAGTGCCGATCGGCCGGCATACGAGCAGCGGCGGTTTAAAATAAAAAACCGACAAGGAGAAGCGTGCTGGATAAAGATCGGGTGAGCAGGGGACGTAAACGTCGGCACTTGGTTCGCCACAAAACAACAACAGCCGAAAGACGCCAACCAAGGAAAGGAGGGGGGAGTGTGACGCCCAGCGCCACCACACGAAACGCCGGCGCCACAAGAGTTAATATTATTTACATATATATATACATATAGAATCAAAACAGATATCAATAACATAGTTAAAAAGACAAAAAACCATGAAGTTCCTACATTTACATATATATATAATCAAGCCTAGAACTTAAGATCAAAAGACAAGACATGAAGTTCCTTATTTCTTATTATTCCTTATTATATTAATAAATACCAATATATAACTATACCAAGAAATATCAATAACCTACGACGTTTTAAATTTAAACAAAACGCGCGCGTTATAAAACCCAGTGTGACCCACGATCACCAACAAAGGGTCTCACTAACAGCTGGACAAAACGCGTTATGGCAAACCTAGAACGCGTTAGGCCCATATGGGGGCCACCAACAGCTGATCACCAGCAATAAAAGGAGGAGCGGCAGATCGAATCGGGGCAGTCCAACTCGGAAAGCCCTGGCGTAACAACCCAGCAATTTTTGACAGCGGAACTTGCGATCCAGGTAACATTAACCTCTCAACTCGTTCTGCTGAATACTTTTCTTCCCTCCAGAGTGTGTTTAAACCTCTGAATCCTCCCCAGGATGTGTTCAAACCTCTGAATCCTCCCAGAGTGTGTTTTAAACCCCTGAGTCCTCTCCAGAGTGTGTTTAAACCTCTAAATCGTCAACAGAGAGTGTTTAAACCTCTGAATCCTCTCCAAGTGTGTTTTTAACCTCTGAATCCTCCCGGAGAGTGTTTAAACCTCTGAATCCTCTCCAGAGTGTGTTTAAACCTCTGAATCCTCCCAAGTGTGTTCAAACCTCTGAAGCCTCTCCAGAGTGTGTTAAAACCTCTGAATCCTCACCAAGTGTGTTTTAAACCTCTGAACCCTGTTCAAGTGTGTTCAAACCTCTGAATCCTCTCGGAGTGTGTTTAAACCTCCGACCCCGAACTTCTCCCAGAGTGTGTTTAAACCTCAACGATCCTCTCTCCCGGGTGTGTTCAAACCTCCGCACCCAAACTTCTCCGGGTGTGTTTAAACCTCCGCAACGATCTTCTCTCTCTCGGAGGTGTGTTCAAACCTCCGCAACGATCTTCTCTCTCTCTCGGGTGTGTTCAAACCTCCGCACCAAACTTCGACTCGGAGTGTGTTCAAACCTCCGCAACGATCTTCTTTCTCTCGGAGTGTGTTTAAACCTCCGCGCCAAACTTCGACTCAGGTGTGTTCAAACCTTCGCATCCCTGATCTCACCCGAACCACCAGGGTACCACCCGCGACGACTACCTACCGCAGCACGTCACCAAACAGCCACGTGCGGCCGAGTAGCCAATTCTGAGGGAAGACCCTGAAGGAAGACGGGTGATCCCGATCCCACCTATAAACAGACTCTGTACTAATAAAAACAATAAAACAATCCCTTGTTACTGTAAACACGCTAGTAGCCCTTTTTCTTGAACAAGGGAATCTCTTTCCAGCCACCACAGCCGAAAATCATACAAATTTCTGTGAACCCGGCACGGCGAGCATACCCCGGCCGAAGCGACGTCACAAACTTTACATTGAAATCGGGCAAGCGAGTACGGGAGCGGTCGTGAGTAGTTCCTTTTGATGGTCGAAGGATGCTTGTTGCTCGGCGGCTCATGTCCATGTTTATCCTTTCTTGAGTAGCTAAGACATTGGTTGGACGACTGTAGCAAAGTTGGGCACGAATCTTCGGTACCAGGATGCCATTCCGATGTACTGCCGTAGTTCCTTCAGGTTCGTGGGTGGCTTGAGTTCTTTGACGGCAGCAATTTTGTCGGGGTCCGTGTGGATACCTTCTTCGCTACTCCAGGTTGTGTCGGTGGTCCTCGAAGTCTCGTCCGACGACGACAATGTTGTCGAGATATGCGAATGCGCAGGGTTCCATGTCGGCACCAATCACGGTATCGAGGGTCCGTTGAAATGTTGCTGGTGCAGAATGTAATCCGAAGGGCATCACTTTCCATTGATAAAGTCCTCTGCCGGGGACCGGGAAGGCGGTGGCTACTTCCGTTGGCCATGGGTATTTGCCAGTATCCGTTCTTCAAATCAAGGGTGGTTATGAAGCGCGCGTTTTGTAGGCGTTCCAAGATGTAGTTGATCCTGGGAAGTGGGTACGCGTTAGGAATAGATCGTGGAGGGGGGACTTTTGCTGACTATGCAGCTGACCTAGTGGCTGGCGTTTGGGAGCGCGCTTTTGCTGAAATAGCATCGCAGAAACTCATGTGATATCATGAGACTCATGTGATATCACACGGCGACAAGTGTGCTTCAAAATTTCTCCCCATCCACTTCCGTCCCCTCAAAGGACGAACATCTGTCCAAGCGCAGAATCATAGAGACAGCCCATATCTATCAGACGCTCGAATGTGGATCAATTCAGATCATAGGTATAGCCACAATGGAGAAAACCATTTGGAAAGGCACCGTTCCCTCTCGCTCTCTCTCATACACCAGCGCGTCGCTTTGATTGTACATGCACATGAGCACCTCGATCTCAGAGACCTTAAGAGCTAGAGTAACTAAACTTTCTGTCTAAACTCCAGTGATATCACTTCAATACAAGAGTATTTCAAAATGTTGCCACGCCCCCTTCCAACGCAAGAGAAGACTTATGAAGATAGGAAGAACCGGAAAATGCAGTATTTTAGAGAATGACCATATAACCAATTATATTTGATTCAGATCGGATATATATTATAGCCACAATGATGAAATGAATTTTCAGCAGTTAGGTCATCATTGTGGCTACAAAGTGGCGGGGCAGAAATTTTTGAAATACACCTGCTGGAGTGAGATATAGAAGGGTATATAATATATACCTCTTTGTGGTAACTTTAGTTAAGTTTCTATTTTAAAATGAGTATTTGAAAACATCCATATTGGGTCTCCATATTAAACCTAATTTTTTTTAGTATTGTTTTGATCTCCAAGTACGACAGCCGTATCTGAAGAACTATGAGTTTCTAGCGCAAAATTAGATGGCCACTTTGCTAGTGACAGACATGCCGAGTTCAAAATGTCCACTAGTTCTCGGCGCATGACCAGAAACTCCTCAATGGTATCCGCTCCAGCTAATGGGTGGGTCGTCTACATAAACGTATCTGGATAGGGCTAGAGAACTAAGAGGGTGAGATTTCGCGTATCGGTTACTAAGGTATGTTCTATTGTTTTCAACAGTATTTAACACCTGACAGCTAGGATAGGTACTGTTGCAGTCCCATAGCTAATGGTATTGAGCCGGTATGCCTGCATACCGAAGTATTGAAGTATTGAAAATAGACTTAATGCATGAAAGACAACGCATAAATCGTGAAGGTACTTTGCGGTATGAAAAAGTGTGGTTCTCTAGGAATGGGATTATCGGCTAGTGTCAGGCTGTTATTTTTAAGGCTAAGCAATTGCAAGCCTCAAAACTTCAATTTCTTTCTTGGCGCTTTGAGCACAATTCAGTGTTAGAGCTTTCATTTCTGGCTATTCCGTTTCCTGTGTTATATAATTCGATCGAAAATCCAAACTTTTTTTCCATACTGATATGATAACCCACTCCTTCGAATGTATTTCAAAATTTCGCCCCGTCCACAGAATTTTTAAGATAACAGAAAACTAAAAATGCAGAATAATAGAAAAAGCCCATATCTATCAGAGGTCGAAATCTGAGTTGGATCGGAATATTAGTATGGCCACAATAGCGAAAACCATTTCGAGAAACATCGTTCCCTCTCGCTCGCTTTCACACGAAAACGAGTCGATTTGGTTTTTCGTACAAATGAACGCCTGGATCTCAGTGACTATAAGAGCTAGAGCAACCAAACTTTCTGTCAAAGCTCCTGTGATACCGCTTCAGTACAAGTGTATTTCAAAATTTCGCCACGCCCCCTTCCGCCCCCCCAAAATATGAAAGTCCACAAGCCTTTCCACAAAGTCCAAAAAGGCCTCTGATAGATAAGGTCATTGTTATACCCGTACTCGAAGAGTAATAGGGTATATTGTATTTGTGGTAAAAGTGGATGTGTGTAACACACAGAAGGAGGCGTTTCCGACCCCATAAAGTATATATATTCTTGATCAGCATCAATAGCCGAGTCGATATAGCCATGTCTGTCCGTCCGTCTGTCCGTCTGTCCGTCCGTCTTGTTTTTCACTCATTTGCACGAAGGCTATTAGAGCTAGACCAATCAATTTTTTTTCCAGACTGATGTGATATCTCACTCCTAGAAAAGTGTTTCAAAATTTCGCCCCGCCCACTTGCGCCCCACAAGGGGCGCACATCTGTGGCGTCCACAATTTTAAAGATAGCAGAAAACGAAAAATGCAGAATCATAGAGACAGCCTATATCTATCAGGGGCCCAAATCTGAATCGGATCGGAGCATTAATATAGCCACAATAGACAAAAAACATACGCAAAAAAAACTTCGCTCCATCCCTTTCGCACTCACACAAAATCGAGTAATTTTTGGTTTTCGTAAAATGAACGCCTGGATCTCAGAGACTATAAGAGCTAGAGCAACCAAACTTTTGGCCAAGACTCCTGTGATACCAAACTTGAACAAGTGTATTTCAAAATTTCGCCCGCCCCCTTCCCGCCCCCACAAAAGACGAAAATCCACAATTTTTAAGATAGAAAAACACCAAAAATGCAGTATTGTAGAAATTGACCATATCTACCAGATTCCCGAATTTGGTTCAGATCGGATCATTATTGTAGCCACAATGATCAAATGAATTTTCAGAAGCAATTCCCCCACTCCTGCAACATAAGTCATTTATTGGGGTTGATTGCAGCAGCTTCTCTCACACACACACTCACGCTCAAACATGCTGCCTCGTGCAGTGTACGTGTGTTGTTGTGAGAACTGATGTAGATGATGTAGATGTAGATGTCGATGACAGATGTAGCAATAAAATGTAAAATGTAAAAATGATAAAACATTTTAAAAATTCCACATAAATCACATGTGTACTGACTGAGTACGGGTATAAAAGTAGAGTCGCGTTCGAAGCGACTCCGTACGTTCTTTCTCGTCTATGATTCTGCATTTTTAGTTTTCTATTATTTTCCAAATTGTGGACGCCACAGATGTGCGCCCTTTGTGGGGGCGGGAGTGGGCGGTGCGATATTTTAAAGCACTTTTCTAGGAGTGAAATATCACATCAGTCTGGAAAAAAAATTTGATTGCTCTAGCGCTAATAGCCTTCGAGCAATGAGTGAAAAACAAGACGGACGGACAGATGGACAGACGGACGGACAGACATGGCTATATCGACTCGGCTGTTGATGCTGATCAAGAATATATATACTTTATATGGTCGGAAATTATTCCTTCTGTGTGTTACACACATCCACTTTACCACTTTTACCACAAATACAATATACCCTTTTACTCTTCGAGTACGGGTATGCAGTATCGTAGAAAATGATCAGGTCTACCAGATTCCCGAATCTGGTTATGATCGGATCATTATTATAGCCACAATGATAACATTAATTTTCAGCAGTGAGCCCCCCACCCCTCGCTTCAAAAAAGTCATATAGGGTTGAAAGCCGCATCTAGAACTGATGTAGATGTATACGACAGATTCATACCGACTGAGTACGGGTATAAAATAAGTGTCGCGTTTACGGCGACACAACACGTTATTTCTCGTTTAGCTTCAAGTTGTTGGCCAAACAGGCCAAATAATAAGGGAATCTACCAGTACCCCTGCTATCTGTTAATCTCCAAGGAGTCTTTTTATTTTTCCAAGGGCTGTATTTGTTGTAGTTAAAACTACTTGACCTTAATCTAACGACCTGGCATAGTTGACAACAAACTCAGAAGTTTGGTTTGGGGCATCCGATGTAGGAGGAACTGGTGGCGGTGACACAACCTGTAATGAAGTAGTACCATACCGGTGCAGAAAACTATTGTGCGGCTTCAAATAAACTTTGCAATTTGATGATTTGCAGGCTGTAACATTATGTCACAATTAATACAAAGTCAAGAACCTTTATCAAATTTGAAGCAATTAGTTACCGGAACCGTGATGAAAAAGAAGCGCGCAGTAATAAAATGGTCATTTGACGTTCAAAACACACACTTGGAACTTTGCACCTGTCTTATTTTCGTAACTGCTAATTCTGTTTTCCCTTGCTTGATGCCGAGTCGTCTACTGACCAATTCTGGTACCGCATGTTGAGCTCCTTTTCGCAGTCGTTCCGTGTGGGAATTGTCGTATAGTCAAGTCCTTCTTCCCATCTTGACCGCGTTCGTTCATCTACATTTGACATGACTAGATGAATTAGCATCTTCAATTCACAATCTTACTGGGTCTATCTTACTGTGGGTTGTCGATCAGAGTTCTCAGCGACGACGCAGACGGAATTGAAATGCTTGGTAAATCAAATCATTTTAAAACTCCTTCGAAAAATATCAGTCAGTCATTGTCATATACACTCTTCAATGGAGCTAGGGCTTTGCTATAATTGTTATCCGTAACTTGAAAAGCATTTACTGTACTTAAAGCCGCATTTTCGAGGCACGACTTCAAATGGTTGAACTTCTCAACATTTGAAAAAAATTCATTATCGTCACTAACGTTTCCTTCTTCACTTATTTCATTTTTGGTAGCTGTGCCTATGATGCACATTCGATATATTTAGTAACACGTTTACCGTACCTCGCTGTCGAGTCGGAGTGCTTACTGTTTTTGGAAGAGCCGGCGTTGTAATGCACAATTTTTCCAGTTCTTCACTTGAAACAAAAATCGGAATTAATTTTATCTAATGACCACTGGATACTAAATGCCTTTTCCACGTACGAATTAAGAACATCGATTCGACATTTAATTCGTCTTCAGCATGTGCGAAAGAAGCATTGCCACTACGTTTTTTCGGAGCCATACTATAATTAATCCCCACAGGTTGTATTTCACTCTAAGTGTATACTGTTCGAAGTTTTGGAGCAACCCTCGTAACGGACGTTTACAGCTCTGTACCAAAGGCACAGTAATAGCGTTGACTTTCAAATGTACTTGACCGTCGCTCAAAGTGGAATCAGCGATATGCAGCGATAAAAACAACACCACGAACAAAGATCATTTATCTTTAGAGTAACCCTCGCAACGGACGTTTGCAGCTACATACATATGTACCGAAAACACTGTAACTGCGTTGACTTTCAACTGTACTTGACCGTCGCCCACAGAGGAATCAGCGATATGCAGTGACAACAACAACACCACTCTGCGCAAGTCTAACGACATACATATGTATCACAATACTATTTGGGTATGCGATTAAGCCCTGACAACATATTTTACACTTACCAAAGTCGAGCTTTTCACAATGCAAGCGATAGCGAGTTAAAGAATAGTGAGAAAGAGAGAGCGAACTTAACTACTATTATCTACATTACTTAATTGTAAGTATTTTAACTTCATGATCATGTCACTAATTTCATTAGGATAAACATTAAGTCTAGCGAAGTGACTTTACAGATCCTAAGGAAGAGAAATACGCCTAGGAATTTGAGACTAAAAGTACTCATCACCTTATTCTCGTTTATACCGAATTTAATAATATGTTCTCAGTTACTACTGACGCTAGTAATATGGCTATAGGTGCTGCTCTATAACAGGACCATAAGCCAATCTGTTACGCCAGCAGATCGCTGAACGAACACAAGATAAACTACTCCGCCTTCGAAAAAGAATTTCTAGCGATTGTATTACTAAGTATTTCCGATCATACCTATTCGGAAGAACGTTCAAAATATTTAGTGACCATAAACCTTTGGTATGGTTGAATAACCTCAAGAAGCCCAACATGAAGCTACAAAGGCAAAAGATAAAATTGGCATAAAATAAAACCTGGCAAAGAAAACCATGTAACGGACGCATTGTCCAGAGTAAGAATCAATGAAAACTTACTTGAGAGTGCAGGCGCCACAATACACAGCGCCACCTCAACCATATTCCCCATACTGAATGACCCATCAACTATTTCAATCGCCAGATTGAGTTGATAAAGGAAAGTGTGGATGAAGTAGTTACCAATTATTATTTCTATCACCGAAATCACATACAAAGAAATGACCAACAATTTGGCTAAAGAAATCAAGGTATATATGTATATGCACGAAAAAGAGCGCTTTATATATTAACAAATATATATATATATATATTAACTTTCCAAAATTCCACCAAGCTTTCTTAGAAATCAAGCCCCCGCAACTTTACAAAAGTTACTAACTCTAAACTTATTATAACTTATTAAACTTATCGACCATCCAAATTATTCCGAATGTAAAGAACTAATAATGAAAAAAAAACATTAAGAACTACTTCATCCAGGTATTGAAAAGACCATCAATTGTTTAAAAGGAAAAAACTACTACCAGATCACCAGAAACTGATACAGAATGAAGCAACAAAGTTGGACATTCATTTAGGCTGCCTAAATACTGGGTGGGGTGAAAAGTAACCTCCTTGACCGCAAAAATGCACTGCTATCGCAAAAAAAATGATTGCTGATTATACTCCATTCTTATTTAAGCATACATTAAAAATTTTAGCGCGATGCAGTGAATCTTTTTTTTTTTTTAACATTTACTATATTTTTTTATGTTTCATAGGTCTGCAACCCCCACCTTCCTACAGCCGATTGGAAGGTGGCCAAGGTCGAGGAGGTCGCAGGACAGAGGCGACAGATCATCCTCGTCCTGAACGAGGAGTCGCTGGTGCTCTTGGAGAGTCGTCAGGAGTGGTGGACTATGGCTACCGTAAGGTGACCATAGTCCCCTACAAAAACTACTCCAAGAGCAAGCGGGGGTCCAACCAGCCCCCTCGAGCTTAACGTCCCGGAAGCGGGGAGCCAACCCGAGGCGTCGGACTGGATCGCTACGAGTCCGACGCGAGCGACCTGGCCAGAGGTCTCGGACGCATCGACGTCGGGGAGGAAGACGACTCCCCGGAGAGCGAGGTCGATACGACAGTGGTGGAGGCGAGTCTCAGGAATGTCCCTGACACTCCTGCAGATAAACCTCCACCATTGTAAGGCAGCATGTGCTCCCTTATTGCTCCACCTAGCCAAGGGTGGGGCCGACATAGTCCTCATTCAGGAACCCTGGATCCTTGGAAACAGGGTCTTCGGCTTGAGGACTCCTGATGATAAGCTATACTTAGCTGACTCTCCAGGTAAAATACGCACCAGCATTCTTGCAAAAAGAGAACTGCAATTATTTTTGCTACCGAATTTCAGCAATGAAGATCACACGGCGGTCAGCCTCGAAGGCCAGGAGCGCTCACTCCGCATCTGCTCGGCGTACATGGGTCACGACCAGCCAGACCCGCCCTGTAACGAACACTGGGACCAGGGCCCGTTACATTCATATTCATAGCACTAAGTTACTTTGTCATATATGTATAATCTATACACCAACGACACAAAACACCATACACCTGACACTGTACAATTTCCAAGTCCCACGCGCCGATCGATTTCGCAGAATCGACACACGCGCCATAATTTCCACAGAGTTACCCAACCCAGTTTCCCCGAAATTCAAAACTCCACGCAGGTCATTACTCGGTACGACCGACCCAATGACCACAGCCTCTCGGTGCATCCGAGGCAATTACCGTGTCGGTGGCACGCGTGGAGAGCTCGACACCAACTAAAAGAAACCCAGACTTGCGGACTTAGCATTAGAAATCGGCCTTAAATTGGCCGGGCCCTCGATCCATCAGGGCAGTCCATCGCCTATCATAAACCGTATCGGCAGTCCATCAAGCCGAGCACCAAACGGCAGTCCATCGCCTATCCTAAACACGGCAGTCCATCGCCTATTCTAAACCGTATCGGCAGTTCATCCGCCGCGGCTATCAGCACCACGCCTCCGCAAGAACACTATACAAGAAACCACTACACGACACTAAAACCACGAGAAAACAATACAGAACACAAATAAAACCATTTAAATAACATCAAAAAACAAACTCAACGAAGTGTCATCATTTCTTCGCCGAGCGCGAACACAAAATCAGGTGACGCAACAAACCATATTACCGCATACACCAAAACTCAGGTGTCAGCGTTTTCCTTTCATCGCCAAGTGCGATCACCAAAGTACCTGCACGGTAACCGGACTCTGCGCCCGCTCCACTTTCAGTCTCACGGCCAAGCCCTACCCTAAAGTTCCAGCAATACTACAAAATTTCTTGTAGAGAACCCTGGACAGACTGAGCCTACCTCAGTCTGAGATAGGTTTATTACAGCCTCCACATGCGCCCTTGGGGCGCTCGTCGCAAACTGCGAGGCCAAAAGGACATCGGCCTTTTGGTGGGATGCGACGCCAACGCTCACCACAGTCAGTGGGGAAGCACCGACACAAACGAACGGGGTGAGTTCCTTTTTAACTACTTACTGACCACACAGATGGTCATCTTAAACCGTGGGGGATCATTTCATTATTAAGAACCGCAAGGAGGTCCTGGACCTCACGCTTGCCTCTCATACGCTACAGGATAACATAGTATCCTGGAGGGTCCATAGAAGCTTTACTTCTTTTCGGACCAAAGGTACGTGGAAACTGTCCTCAGGTTCACCATACCGAGTCCAGCCCAGTTCCGTAACCTCAGGCGGACTAACTGGACACGCTATGCGGACTTTCTTTGACAAACTCTCCCGAGACCCCACCTGGGGAGGATATCTCATGGTGACCACGACTCGTCTGGTAAAAGGTTTTACCGACGCCTGTAACGCAGCGCTTGACAATATCCTGTCCACCCGGAAAAACCAGGGTCAGAAGAAACCGGCATGGTGGACTCCGACGCTCCGACGTCCGGGTTTGTCAGCAGAGGCACCCCGCAAGGCGGAGTCCTCTGGTTTCTCCTATGCAACGTAGCGGTAAAACGAACTGATGCGGGAGATAGAGGGTGGTGGATGCCGCGTCGTGGCGTATGATGTCGCTATAGCATTCCCTGGGAAGTTTCCACAGACTCTATGCGAGTGCATGACAAGCACTGTCAAAAATCTGTCACACTGGGCAGACAAATGTGGGCAAGGTGCTAACCCATCTAAAACGGAACTTCATAGTACTATTCACCAGGAAGTGCAAGGTTCCGATACTTATCCCCCCAAAACTATGTGAAGAGCCGCTAGTTTTCGCCAACCACGCCAACTATTTTGGTCTTATCCTCGACAGGAAGCTCGACTGGAAATTGAGCATAAAGGACAGAGTGAAGAAGGCTGCAGCAGCCGTCTACACCTGCAGGAAAACCATCGGTCTGAAATGGGTCATGACGCCGTATATAGTTTGATGGCTATACACCGCCATCATACGACCAATCCTGGCGTCTTCTGCGACGAGCTCAACATCAGTCACTGCTTCAGACTTCCGGTTCACTGAAGCGTGTTCTAGGCAGAGATCAAGGATGCGATCTCCATCTCTCCAAACTCTCCTTAGACGGACACTCAGTGTACGTGTTCTCGAACAGCCAACTCGAACTCAGCGACCGTCAACGACTGCCGCAGGTCTCTAAATAAGACCCCAGAGTAGCTGGATCTCTTCATAGTATGGGTCCCCGGACATAGGGACATTGATGAAAGCGATGCCGCCGACGAGCTAGCTAGGCAGGACCATACCTCTTCTTCTGGAGAGAAGGCAATTAGCGATGCCTTTGGCTACGTGTCAGGTTAATAACGCAAGAAACATTCGAACAAATTGCTGACTGGCGATGGCGGCTGGCCATCACATGTAAAACTTCAAGAGCGATTTCGCTAAATCGTTCGAAAAACGCTCGGAAGAGCTATACAATCTCAGCAGAGCACATTGCTCCGGCATTACCCGAGCCATCACGGGGCACTGGCAGATAGGAACACACGCTGCAAGGCTGTCGATCCCCTCACAACGACTTCCCCTTCCTTACAGACATTTCGGACCTCTCCGAAACCAAACCAGGGATATTGTCCAAATACATCCAAGCCACCGGATGGGACTGCCCTTAGTTCCGCACTAAGTTGCTCACCACAGTTAAGGCCAGGGATGAGGGGTTTTGCGCCCATGCGGCATCACAAGGGTCCAATAACTGGAACAAGTGAGCGAAGGTGGGGGAGGCCTCTCTCTCTCCGCTACCGCCTTAACCTAACCCCTAATCTATATAGGGTACCCCTCGGTTTCATCCGAAGCTATTTGATACTAAATTACATTAATTTTCATCTGACCACTCTTTTAGTTGGCTGAATGGGTCTATTGCTGCTAGCTTGGTTCTGATAAGTTTAATGTATTGCGGAACTCCCGGCGCTATCAGGATTGTTATAATTATTCCGCGGGGATGTACCTGATCCAGACGAATTATAAGTTTGGCAAGTATTTGGCTGTAATAGTTCCATCATGCCTTCGAAGTGAGTTTTTGTGTCTTATACTCGGCCCTGGCTTCATTAAAGCCCTCCACTTCAGCGACCCCTTTTAAGGTTTCACAGAGTGGTAATATATTTTCTAAGTTCATAAACAGTCATCCCGGTAGCTTACGTGATACGTGATGATCCTCGACCGTATTATTTAATGTATTTTTTATAGATCTGATTGTTAGTTGGGTCAGTTTCTATAGACAACTTACTGCTAACTATCAGCGCCTTATTTTCAAATGCTTCGATAAACTCACGGAGACTCCCGTTGAATTTTTGTGAAGTAGATCTGCCGTAGCTGGTCCTCGTATGGTGTGTGGTTTTGATTTCGTCTATCAGGGCTGGTATTAGCAGCTTTAGATGCTCGTTGAGCATCACCGATTAGCTTTACTTCGACGGCTCCATGTGGTATCCGCTGTTATCTGGCTTCATGTGTGTGGGGTACAATTCGTGTATGAAGGAGCTCAATTGTCCAACTGATCCATCATCAGCAGGCATTTGTCTGATGAAAAACAGTGCTTGATTTAGGTAAACTTCACTGAGACTTGCAGTTGGTTAGGCCATTATGCCAATCTCGTAAGTATCGATTTTTAACCATGTGGAAGTCTTGATATTTTTGGATTTTATTTTTAAATATTTTGGATTAAAGATGCCAAGTCTAGTTAGTTGCGTTCCCATTTCTACATCGTCTATGTATTCTGCGAAATGATGGAGATTGAGGATTTCTAATGGTTGATTCTTAATTTTTCCTTTATTTAATTTGTTTATCAATTCGATGCCGTGGTTTATTACTTCTATAACTACGTTTAGTTCAATAGTTTGGACGCAACGGCTGGCTAGATTGCCAATTTTTTCTCACTTCCTTTCGATCTTCCTGATCTACACCTGTCCTGTTACGTTTGCCTTTGTTACATTTAAGAGTAAATAACGGTACTCAAAGTCTATGGGTATATTAATTAATTCTGTAATCCTTCTCAGTACACATTTCCCAGGCTGCGTTGAAAACAGACCAACCTACAGAGCGCCTCCTTCCATTGCCACAGGTTCCATTCTTAACCTTAAGTCTACCCATAAGTCTATTGACCTTCCTCTTGAAGGCGATGGCACGGCTTTTAGGTCTGCATTTCAGGAAGAAAATATATTGCCGAATCAGATCTCAGACATAGAAGGGGCCTTCAACAACATCATTCCGTCCGCCATCACAGGAGCACTGACTGACCTGGGGCTTGATTCCCGGACGGTGAGTCTCATCGATCAGATGCTGCAATGCAGACGCGTTGAGGCCCCTCTGGGGATGTCAACGTCCGGGTTTGTCAGCAGAGGCACCCCGCAAGTCAGAGTCCTCTCGCTTCTCCTATGGAACGTAGCAGTAAACAAACTGATGCGGAAGTTAGAGGGTGGTGGATGCCGCGTGTCGCTATAGCATTCCTGGGAAGTTTCCACAGACTCTATGCGAGTGCATGACAAGCACTGTCAAAATCTGTCACAATGGGCAGACAAATGTGGGCAAGGTGCTAACCCATCTAAAACGGAACTTCATAGTACTATTCACCAGGAAGTACAAGGTTCCGATACTTATCCCCCAAAACTATGAGGAGAGCCGCTAGTTTTCAGCAACCACGCCAACTATTTTGGTCTTATCCTCGACAGGAAGCTTGAGCATAAAGGACAGGGTGAAGAAGGCCACAGTAGTCCTCTACACCTGCAGGAAAACCATCGGTCTGAAAAGGGTCATGACGCCGTATATAGTCCGATGGCTATACACCGCCATCACACCACCAATCCTGGCGTCTTCTGCGACGAGCTCAACATCAGTCACTACTTCAGACTTCGGATCACTGAAGCGTGTTCTAGGAAGAGATCAAGGGGAGGCGATCTCCATCCCTCCATCCATTTCCGATTTACTTTTTAAAACAGACAAATTCCTCGCCGAAAAAATTATTTGTTTAATTTAAAAATTGCAAAAAAGAAAAAATTATATGACTTACTAATGAATTATTTATATGAATTAGTCACCAGGAAAAGTAGCCACCATTTGCCATCAGGGCAAATGAGTTTGTGCCACTTTTATACCCGTACTCGAAGAGTAAATGGGGTAAATTGTATTTTTGGTAAAAGTGGATGTGTGTAACGTACAGAAGGAATAATTTCCGACCCTATAAAGTATATATATTCTTAATCAGCATTAATAGTCCAGTCGATATAGCCCTGTCTGTCAGTCCGTCTGTCTGCCTGTCCGTCTTGTTTGTCGCCCATTGCGCGGAGGCTATAAAAGATAGAGACTGATGTGATAACTCACTCCTAGAAAAGTGTTTCAAAATTTCGCACCGCCCACTTCCGCCCCCACAAAGAGCGCACATATATGGCGGCCACAGTTTTAAAGATAACAGAAAAATGCAGAATCATAGATAAAGACCATATCTATCAGGGGCCCAAATCTGAATCGGATCGGATCATTAATATAGCCACAATCGACAAAAAAAACATACGAAAAAACTTTCTCTCTTTCCCACTCACACAAAAACGAGACGATTTGGTTTTTGTATTTTGTGTCGCCTGGATCTCAGAGACTATAAGAGCTAGAGCAACCAAACTTTCTGCCAAGCCTCCTGTGATACCAAACCGAAACAAGTGCATTTCAAAATTTCGCCCCGCCCCCTTCCGCCCACACAAAAGACGAAAATCCACAATTTTGAAGATAGAGAAAAACGGGAACGATCATATCTACCAGATTTCCGAATCCAGATCGGATCATTATTATAGCCAATG
Source organism: Drosophila bifasciata (assembly GCA_009664405.1). Classification (NCBI taxonomy): domain Eukaryota; kingdom Metazoa; phylum Arthropoda; class Insecta; order Diptera; family Drosophilidae; genus Drosophila; species Drosophila bifasciata. The sequence continues at coordinate 18,789,392 of CM019043.1, forward strand.
ATGAAATGAATTTTCAGCAGCGAGCTGCCTCACCCCCGCTACAACCATAACAACATATACATTTATTTTGTGGGTTGTTGCTTGGATTCTTCACACTCAAACTCGCACGCTCTGTCTCGTGCTCCAATTATCAATTATCATAAAAATCATAAAAAACTTTTACCACCGAACTTCTCTGCGAATATTAATAAAAATAGATTTTTATTATATGTAAGTAAATGAAGAATATATTAACAGTATCTCCAATACCAAGCCGATTTTCCTGAAATAAGCAGCTATAATTTTGCCACCAGATTTAGGCTGGGGCCAACTGTGGAAAAAAAGAATTGTTTGTTTGAAAAACTTGTTTTGCTACTTAAGCTAATTGACAGCAATCAAAGCCAAATCAATACATCTTAAAGCTGATATTGGAAGTCTTTCGAAAGTAAGTAAAGAATTTTTTATTTATTAATATAATTGATTAACCATCATATACCATCTCATATATACAAAGTACTGATACGTAAATATATTATATTAAAATAAAATAATTTAAGTCGAATTATCATATATGTAGCTGTCATATTTACGTAAGATCTTCAAGAGTATTATAAGCTTCGACCACCAAAAGTATCCTCCCCTCTGGTTTTAGCATAAATAAGTTCGTGATGTCCCCAAATTATTATCTCAAATTGATAAAATGTGCATACCAGTGTATGCGCGTACGAGTGTGAAAAGGAATGATATGATGGTTCTTATCTATGTATGTAGATTTTTATACATACATACATATGATGTATGTAGGAGTATGAAAATATATGTACATATATGTTGTAGTAAATATTTATGTTAGCCTATTTGTTCATACTGATGGTGATCAACCCACAGGCTAAACAGAGAACGTTGAAATTTTCACAAAAGTTTCAAGTATGTTGCAAGCGACTATCATTGTCTAAATAATTAATACGAGTATCTACATATACATGTTATTATTTTTTATAACCGTACTCAAAGAGTACAAGGGTATTTTGTATTTCGGGTATTGTATTTGTGGTATTTGGAGTCTGTCCGTCTTGTTTGTAGCCCATTGCTCGGAGGCAATAAAGATAGAGCATCAAAGTTTTTTCCAGATTGATGTGATATCTCACTCCCAGAAAAGTGTTTCCAAAAATTTCAGAATAATAGAGCAAGACCATATCTATCAGAGGCCCAAATGTGATCGGATCGGATCATTAGTGTAGCCACAATAGAGAAAACCTTTTCTTTAAACATCGCTCCCTCTCGCTCGCACTCACACACAAACATGTCGACTTTTGCCCATCCGTACAAATGAGCGCCTGGATCTAAGAGATTTTAAGAGCTAGAGCAACCAAACTTTCTGTCCACACTCCTGTGATACCACTTCTGTACAAGTGTATTTAAAAATTTCGAACTTTAGTCATACAATCTGACAATCATACAATTGCGTTAACGGCGATACAACACTTCCTTTCTAGTTTTGTATATCCTCCCAGAACATGTTTAATTTACACGATTGTCAACACCTGTACTCGAAGAGTAAAAGGGTATATTGTAAGCGTGGTAAAAGTGGATGTGTATAACATAGAGAAGGAATCATTTCCGACCCTATAAAGTATATATATTCTTGATGTCTGTCCAACCGAAAGACCATATCTATCAAGGTCCAACATCTAAATCGGATCGGATCATTAGTATAGCCACTATAGAGAAAACCAACCATTTCGGGAAACATCGTTCCCTCTCGCTCGCTCTCACACACAAACGTGTCGACTTTGCCCATTCGTACAGATGAGCGCCTGGATCTCAGAGACTACATATAAGAGCTAGAGCAACCAAACTTTCTGTCTACACTCCTGTGATACCACTTCTGTACAAGTGTATTTCAAAATTTCGAAGTTTAGTCATACAGTCTGAATCGGATTCAGCAATCAGGTATATTTCATTTGGTCATTTGGTATAATATTGCGTTTTCCGTTTCTTTAAAATTGTGGACTTTCGTTGTTAGGTCTGGCGAAAGGGGGTGGGACAAAATAATGAAATACACTTGTATTGAAGTGATATCACAGGGGTTTGAACATAAAGTTTGGTTGCTCTAACTCTTATAGTTGCTGAGATCCAGGGACACAAAAGACGAACAAACAAAGCAGACGCGGGGGGAGAGAGATAACGAAAATATATAATTTTATATTTTGCGTTTCAGTCGTGGAAAAAAATTTCAGCAATATTCATCTCAGGTAGTTACAGCCAAGGAACTAGAGCACGCCATTCCGGCAGCGGCAGTTGCAGAAACTAACCCGTTCATTTTGAAGTACCAAGATGCACAACGGACGGTTTCTTTTTACGAATTGGTGGTCGTTTGTTAAATGGTCCGTTACGATATGTCGATTTGCTAATATATATGCATGTCGAAAAATCTTCACACAGGTGCGACTATCATCGCAGAATCCGGCTCGTAAACGCAATTAAACTTTGCCGCACGGTCGTTTGGCAGTGCATGGCTGTGCTTCGAATACAAAACCTCGCTTTATCACACGTCATGGGAGATTTACCCACTGATCTTTTAAATATACGATTTCCGGTTAAAGTGAGTGGAATGGACTTCTGTTGTCCGATTAAGGCAAGCCGCTAGTAAAGATGTACTTTGCAGTTTTTGTGTGTTTTGTCACCAAAGTGGTTCATTTGGATGTTGTCACAGCCTTATTATACTAACAGATAATGTAACTGATCCGTGGATGATACGGACCTTGAAGTTCTCTTTATTGACGGGGGCATGCAGGAAATTTTATGATGTTAAGGATAATCCGGAATCCACAATACCTCTTTTTATATAGGGTCACGGCCTAGACAGGAGTCTCTGATGCTTCGACGTCGGGGAGGATGACGAATCCCCCGAGAGCGATGCCGACACACCGATGGTGGAGGCGAGTCTCAGGAATGTCCCTGACACTCCTGCAGATAAACCTCAACCACTGTAAGACCTTTTGCTCCACCTATCCTAGGGTGGAGCCGACATAGTCCTTATTCAGGAAACCTGGATCCTCGGAAACAGGGTCTCCAGTACATAGCTGATTCCCTAGGTAAAATACGCACCTTCATTCTTGCAAAAAGAGAACTGCACTTATTTTCGCTCCAAAATTTCAGCAATGAAGCTCACACGGCGGTGGGCCTCGAAGGCCAGGAGCGCTCACACCGGATCTGCTCGACATATATAGGTCATGACCAGCCGGACCCTCCTTCACATGCGCCCTTGAGGGTGCTCATCGCAGACTCCAAGGCCAAGGACATCGACCTTGTTGTGGGATGCGACGGCAGCGCTCACCACAGTCAGTGGGGAAGCACTGACACAAATGAACGGGGTGAGTTCCTTTTCAGTTACTTACTGACTACTCAGATGGTCATCTTAAACCGAGGGGATGATCCCACTTTCATTATTTAGAATCTCAAGGAGGTTCTGAGCCTCACGCTTGAATCTCATACGCTACAGAAGGGCGACCATTTCGCCGAATCAAATCTCTGACTCTCAGCATGCCTATCGGAGGGGAAGATCCACCGAAACGGCCCTACATGCGATCACATCGATCATCGAAACGTCCCTCAGCTGCAAGGAATATACCCTGGTAGCCTTTCTTGACATAGAAGGGGCTTTCAATAACATCATCCCGTCCGCCATCACGAGAGCACTGACTGACCTGGGGTTGACTCCCGGACGGTGAGTCTCATCGATCAGATGCTGCAATGAAGGACCGTTGAGTCATCACTGGGGACGTCAACGTACACCAGGTTTGTCAACAGAGGCACCCGCAGGGGCGGAGTTCTCTCGCCCTCTTATATGGAACGTAGCAATGAATGTACTGCTGCGGGAGATAGAGGGTGGCGGATGCCGCGTGGTGGCGTATGCGGATGACGTCGCTATAGCATTTCTCTGGGAAGTTTCCACAGACCCTATGCGAGTGCATGACAAGCACTCTCACAAACCTGTCACAATGGGCAGCTAAATGTGGGCCAAGTGCTAACCCATCTAAGACGGAACTTGTACTATTCACCAGGAAATACAAGATTCCGACACTTACCCCACCGAAACTATGCGGAGAGCCGCTAGTTTTCAGCAACCAAGCCAAATACTTTGGCCTTATCCTCGATAGGAAGCTCGACTGGAAGTTGAGCATAGAGGACAGGGTGAAGAAGGCCACAGTAGCCCCTCTACACCTGCAGGAAAACCATCGGTCTAAAGTGGGCATGACCCCGTGCATAGTCCGATGGCTGTATACCGCCATCATACGACCAATCCTGATTTACGGAGTAGTGGTCTGGTGGTTGCAGACCTGGACAAGAAAACTTGTCTTGACAAACTCACAAGAGTCCAACGCATGGCAGAGCTATGCATAACGGGCGGATTACGCACTACCCCAAGTGAAGCCCTCGATACCATGTTGTACCTTCTTCCTGTAGAACTTATGGGGAAAAAAGGTTGCAACACTCTCCGCCCTTAGAATGAGGGAATCCAACCTGTGGAAAACCACCACGGTTGGCCATTCGGGAATCCTAATAAAACTCCCGCAACTTCCAGAGAGGACAGACTACTGCATCCTAAGTGACTACCTCTCGACGCCTTTCCAGGTATCTATCCCACGCAGGGAACACTGGGAGAGGGGCGAACCTGGACCTGCAAACGCGATCCACTTCTACCCTGATGGCTCAAAATTAGACGGCCGCGGGAGGGGGCGTCTTCTGCGACGAGCTCAACATCAGTCTCTGCTTCAGACTTCCGACCACTGCAGCGTGTTCCAGGCAGAGGTCTTAGCCATCAAGGAGGCCATTTCCATTGTCTCCAAACTTTTTTAGACGGACACACAGTGTGCGGCTTCTCGGACAGCCAAACAGCCCTCAAGGCTCTGGGCTCTATTGCGTCGAACTCAGCGACTGTAACGACTGTTGCAGGTCTCTAAATGAGACCGCAGAGCAGCTGGATCTCTCCCTAATATGGGTCCCAGGACATTGTCGGGAACGATGCCGCCGACGAGCTAGCTAGGCAGGGCACTACTGTACCTCTCCTTCCGGAGAGAGCAAGTAGCGATGCCTTTAGCTACGTGCAGGCTATTAACGCACGAGGCATTCGAGCAAATTGCTGACAGGCGATGGCAGCTGACCATCACATGCAGAACTTCAAGAGCGATTTGGCTAAATCGTTCGAAAAAACGCTCGGAAGAGCTTTATAGACTCAGCAGAGCACATTACTCCGCCGTAACCCGAGCCATCACGGGGCACTGGCAGATCGGCACACACGCTGCAAGACTGTCGATCCCTCACAACGACTTCTGCAGAAGTTGTAAGGACGTGGAAGAGGAGGAGTCGGTTCACCACTTTTTCTGTCTCTGTCCGGCCCTGGGAAAGCGAAGACTACGGTTCCTCGGGACCCCTTTCCTTACAGACATTTCTGACCTTTCCGAAACCAAACCGGGGACTCTGTCTAAATACATCCAGGCCACCGGATGGGACTGCCCTTAGCTCGGCAGGGGCTCGCGCCCATGCGGCATCACAATGGTTCACTAAGGACCAAGTGAGCGGGGGTCTCGCACCTCCGCTACCGCCTTAACCAATGGTAACCTAGGCTGCGATCTAGTCGACAGCCATTTTATTGTTCTAAATATATATCAATGATTAATACCGAGCGCCAACGGATTTTTCGGAGCGAGATTTTGCATTTTAAAGCTATTCTGCGGCTGGGTGCCTCGTTTGCTAACTCTAGACCAACAACAAGAGCGCGAGAGAAGCTCGAAAGAGTGTTCGGCTATGATGATTGATTTGGTTCCCTCGGTTTACTATCTCTTCCCAAACCTCAAAAAAGATGGCTGATTTATAAAAAATTTAGCTCACGCGAGGAGATCATCGTCGTTTTGGAGACCTTTCGGAAATCTACTATTCGGAGGGGGAAAAAAAAAATACTGGAATAGGTGTATCGTCCTAAAAGGACAATATGGAATAAAATAATTTTCAAATAGAAGTTTTTTCACTTCCAAGGAGGTTACTTTTCACTCCACATAGTAAATGTCCAACGTAATATATTGCCGAAATCACGAAGTTAGACGGAGTTAAGACGAAGTTAAGCACTATAAACAGAAAAATAGGGGTAGAAAAAGAAAACGAGAAGGGACGTGTTGTGCCGCGACGGTACTTTTATATCCGTACTCAGTCAGTACACATGTGATTTCCATACATAAGTGGAATTTTAAAATATTTTATTATTTTTACATTTTTTCCTTCATTTGTCGTCTACATCTTCATCAGTTCATACAACATCATAGCTGAAGGTCGGCTAGCTGCTGAAAATTAATTTCATCATTGTGGCTACAATAATGCTCCGTTCTGAACCAGATTCGGCAATCTGGTAGATATGGTTACTCTCTACGATAGTACATTTTTCATATCTTAAAATTTTTTGGACTTTCAAGGCGTGGCGCACACTTTTCTTGATTTGGTATCATATTAGCTTGGACAGAAAGTTTGGTTACTCTGGCTTTTACAGTCTCTAAAATACAGGCGATAAAAAATACGAAAAACCTAATCGACTCGTTTTTGTGTGAGAGAGAGCGAGAAGGAACGATGATTTTTTTGTTGATTTGTTTTTATTTTTATTTAATTTTTTTTTACTCTTTAGGACGTTGATGTGCAATGCATCATCAAGTGGCCCATGCGACACCAATCCGAAGCCCGTTACACTCGGATCCCTGGCAGATACGCAGCCCTCCTCCCTCCCAACCGACCGAGGGGCGTGAAAATTCAGGAAAGATAAGTGTTAGACTAATATTCGAGGAAAATTAGGGCTAAACCCAACGCTAAACATGCAAGTTACAAAAGAATATTACTAATAACGGAAGAGGTAAGTCTGTATTAGTGATTTAAGTATAGGAAGTGAATATTATTATTATTATTATTATATGGTAGAACGAATTATAATCCTAGCATAAGACCCGAAACGGTTCAAGCAAGGAATAATTCGATCTACACATTGGAAGGTAGAAAGGAATAAAATTTCTAGAGGATCTGAATCGTGAAGTTTATGCGGCTCAACAAGTCAGGGCTGTCGATGTTACCCTGATTAGGTTGTGCATGAAAATCACACCAAGCATTTTTTACGATTAAGTAAGGATGGAAGGTCTATTAAGAGCAATCTACAAGAGTATGAAGGCAGTCTCACACCTTCATCCCAGTTGAGGCCACGCAGGGTAAAAAGTTTTTCTGGACTGATTCTATACGGTCTTGGTGTTCTTTGTACTGAGGACACCATACACATGAGCCGTACTCTAAAATCGGACGAACAAGCGAAATATAGAGAGTCTTCGTTATATAGGGGTCGTCAAATTCCTTTGACCACCTCTTTATAAACCCAAGCACTCCCATGGCTTTTATTTAACATGGTGAAATATGTTAGAAAAATTTTTGGGGTCTAGTTTAAACCAAGATCATCAACCAATGTAATTCTCGCAAGAGAACCACCGCAAAGGGTGTAAGGAGCCAACAAGGGGCTGGAGCGATGAAATGTCACTTTCCTTTTCGAGGCATTCAGGTGTAACATATTTGCACAAAACCATGACTGAAAGTTATTGAGATCGGATTGCAAGTGAGAGCGAAATGAAATATTCTTATACTGGACACAGAGTTTAATGTCATCCGCTTACATGAGCACTCGAGAGTTTGTTAATAATGAAAGCAGGTCATGAATAAAGAGTGTAAAAAGTAGGTAGCCATCTAGGCTGCTCTGTGGTACTCCAGAAGTAACCTGAACAGGTGAAGACAAGGAGTTTTTGAAGAGGATTCTTTGAGACCTAGAGCAAATCTAGAGCTGGAAATCCATTTCAAAAGATTTGGCGGAAACCCTTAAATGTCAAGTTTTTGTGCTAAAAAGGAATGGTTTACAGAGTCGAATGCTTTACTGAAATCGGTGTAAATGAAATCCGTCTGCATATTACCTTGGATGCCTTTAATAATAAAAGAGGTAAACTCTAGTAAATTTGTAGTTGTTGATCGATGCCTCATAAATCCGTGCTGAGCTGGAGATATAAGCGATTTGCAGAGATGTTGCAAGTGCGGGGTTAAAATTTTCTCAAACATTTTAGAAAAAGCGGATAACTTTGATATACCTCTATAATTCATTGCGTCAGACTTAATACCTTTCTTATGGAGAAGATTTAAAAACGATTCCTTCGAAATCGGTGGGAAACATGAAGAGTTAATGGATAGGGTGAATTGTTTAAGCAGGGGTCCACACAGAGCGTCGGGACAGTACCTAAACACACAGCCGGGGACTCCGTCAGGACCTGGTGAAAACACCGGAAAACTAGTCGAAGATCATGAAGCAGTGAGCTTTCATTTAACTGGGGGCTGAAAATGCCGTTCAATCTAGGTAAACTGGATACGCCTGACCAGAGTAGCTTTCATGTGAATTGGTTGTTTGGAAAAATTGTGCAAAAAGATCGGCAATGGCCTGATCATTGTTTGCCGACGAATTAAGAAATGATAGCGAGGATGGATGTGTGGATGTTTTACGCTTACTGTTTACGAAGCTGTAAAACTGTTAAGGGTCCTGAGAAAAGCGTATCCTACATCGTATTAGGTAATTTTTTATAGCATTGAGTTTTACAATGCTGAAATTTGACCGAGCTATTACATAGCGAGCGAGAGAAGAAGGAGAGCCGACTTCTTGAAATTTGTTAAAAGTCTTGATGATATGTTTTTTAGACTGATAGCTCTTTGGTAAAACCAAGGGGCTTCCCAGATCTAATCGGACAAAAATATGGGACACAAGAATCAAAGAGTGTGTCAAGTACATTATAGAATATGTTTGTGCCTTTCATAACGTCAGTGCACAAGTAAAGAGCGGACCAATCAAAATCTCTAATCAGGCTATTATGCTTCGTAAACTCGGCCTTACGATAGCAGCGGACACGTTCAGAAAGCTTACTCGATCGATCCAATACAGAAGGTCTTTCGAAATGGGTTTCTCCATTGTGGCTATACTAATAATCCGATTCGATTCAGATTTGGGCCTCTGATAGATATGAGCTTTCTCTATGATTCTGCATTTTTTGTTTTCTGCTGTCTTAAAAATTTTGGATGTCACAGATGTGCGCTCTTTGTGGGGGCGGAAGTGGGCGGGGCGAAATTTTGAAATACACTTATAGGAGTGGGATATCATATCAGTCTGGAAAAAAATTTGGTTGCTCTATCTTTTATATCCTCCGAGCAATGGGCGACAAACAGGTAATTCCAGGACAACCACTGAAATCGATGGGAATAATCAGCTGCAACATAATTTAGATTATTATTTCATTATTTTTCTGATTTGTACAGAAAATGGACAAAATGTTGAAACAAAAATAATACAGTCCAGAAACGATTACGTAATGTCTAAAACAGGATTAATTAATATACCCATAGACTTTGAGTACCATTATTTATTCTTAAATGTAACAAAGGCAAACGTAACAGGACAGGTGTAAAAAACATAGTAGGCACAGCGTACAATACTTATTCGGTATATTAGATCAGGAAGATCGAAAGGAACTAAGAAAAAATTGGCAATCTAGCTAGCCATTGCGTCCAAACTATTGAACTTAACGTAGTTATAGAAGTAATAAACCACGGCATCGAATTGATAAACAAATTAAATAAAGGAAAAATTAAGAATCAACAATTAGAAATCCTCAATCTCCATCATTTCGCAGAATACATAGACGATGTAGAAATGGGAACGCAACTAACTAGACTTGGCATCTTTAATCCAAAATATTTAAAAATAAAATCAAAAATATCAAGACTTCCACATGGTTAAAAATCGATACTTACGAGATTGGCATAATGGCCTAACCAACTGCAAGTCTCAGTGAAGTTTACCTAAATCAAGCACTGTTTTCATCAGACAAATGCCTGCTGATGATGGATCAGTTGGACAATTGAGCTCCTTCATACACGAATTGAATACCCCACACATGAAGCCCGATAACAGCGGATACTACATGGAGCCGTCGAAGTAAAGCTAATCGGTGATGCTCAACGAGCATCTAAAAGCTGCTAATACCAGCCCTGATAGACGAAATCAAAAACCACACACCATACGAGGACCAGCTACGGCAGATCTACTTCACAAAATTCAACGGGAGTCTCCGTGAGTTTATCGAAGCATTTGAAAATAAGGCGCTGATAGTTAGCAGTAAGTTGTCTATAGAAACTGACCCAACTAACAATCAGATCTATAAAAATACATTAAATAATACGGTCAAGGATCATCACGTATCACGTAAGCTACCGGGATGACTGTTTATGAACTTAGAAAATATATTACCACTCTGTGAAACCTCAAAAGGGTCGCTGAAGTGGAGGGCTTTAATGAAGCCAGGGCCGAGTATAAGACACAAAAACTCACTTCGAAGGCATGATGGGAACTATTACAGCCAAATACTTGCCAAACTTATAATTCGTCTGATCAGGTACATCCCCGCGGAATAATTATAACAATCCTGATAGCGCCGGGAGTTCCGCAATACATTAAACTTATCAGAACCAAGCTAGCAGCAATAGACCCATTCAGCCAACTAAAAAGAGTGGTCAGATGAAAATTAATGTAATTTAGTATCAAATAGCTTCGGATGAAACCGAGGGGTACCCTATATAGATTAGGTTAGGTTAAGGCGGTAGCGGAGAGAGAGAGGCCTCCCCACCTTCGCTCACTTGTTCCAGTTATTGGACCCTTGTGATGCCGCATGGGCGCAAACCCCTTCATCCTGGCCTTAACTGTGGTGAGCAACTTAGTGCGGAACTAAGGGCAGTCCCATCCGGTGGCTTGGATGTATTTGGACAATATCCCTGGTTTGGTTTCGAGAGGTCCGAAATGTCTGTAAGGAAGGGGGAAGTCGTTGTGAGGGATCGACAGCCTTGCAGCGTGTGTTCCGATCTGCCAGTGCCCCGTGATGGCTCGGGTAATGCCGGAGCAATGTGCTCTGCTAAGATTGTATAGCTCTTCCGAGCGTTTTTTCGAACGATTTAGCGAAATCGCTCTTGAAGTTTTACATGTGATGGCCAGCTGCCATCGCCAGTCAGCAATTTTTTCGAATGTCTCTTGCGTTATTAACCTACACGTAGCCAAAGGCATCGCTAATTGCCTTCTCTCCGGAAGAAGAGGTATGGTCCTGCCTAGCTAGCTCGTCGGCGGCATCGCTTTCATCAATGTCCCTATGTCCGGGGACCCATATTATGAAGAGATCTAGCTACTCTGGGGTCTTATTTAGAGACCTGCGGCAGTCGTTGACGGTCGCTAAGTTCGAGTTGGCTGTCTGAGAACACGTACACTGAGTGTCCGTCTAAGGAGAGTTTGGAGAGGATGGAGATCGCATCCTTGATCTCTGCCTAGAACACGCTTCAGTGATCCGGAAGTCTGAAGCAGTGACTGATGTTGAGCTCGTCGCAGAAGACGCCAGGATTGGTCGTATGATGGCGGTGTATAGCCATCGGACTATATACGGCGTCATGACCCATTTCAGACCGATGGTTTTCCTGCAGGTGTAGACGGCTACTGTGGCCTTCTTCACTCTGTCCTTAATGCTCAATTTCCAGTCGAGCTTCCTGTCGAGGATAAGACCAAAATAGTTGGCGTGGTTGCTGAAAACTAGCGGCTCTCCTCATAGTTTTGGGGGGATAAGTATCGGAACATTGTACTTCCTGGTGAATAGTACTATGAAGTTCCGTTTTAAATGGGTTAGCACCTTGCCCGCATTTGTCTGCCCATTGTGACAGATTTTTGACAGTGCTTGTCATGCACTCGCATGTCCCAGGGCATGCTATAGCGACATCATCAGCATACGCCATCACGCGGCATCCACCACCCTATATCTCCCGCATCAGTTCGTTTACTGCTACGTTCCATAGGAGAAGCGAGAGGACTCTGCCTTGCGGGGTGCCTCTGCTGACAAACCCGACGTTGACGTCCCCAGAGGGGCCTCAACGCGTCTGCACTGCAGCATCTGATCGATGAGACTCACCGTCCGGGAATCAAGCCCCAGGTCAGTCAGTGCTCCTGTGATGGCGGACGGAATGATGTTGTTGAACGCCCCTTCTATTTCAAGAAAGGCTACCAGGGTATACTCCTTACAGATACGGGACGATAAGATTAGGGCCGTTTCGGTGGATCTTCCCGATAGGCATGCTGAGAGTCAGAGATTTGATTCGGCAATATAGTCTCCCTGAGATGCAGACCTTAAAGCCGTTCCATCGCCTTCAAGAGGAAGGTCGATAGACTTATGGGTCTGAAATCTTTGGGGGCAGTGTGCGAGGGCTTCCCTGCCTTGGGTATGAAGACTACTTTTGGCCTGAAGCCATGTCTCCGGGATTTGTCCGTGGGAGAAAACCCGTTTGAGCCAATTTATGTCTCTTTGTCCGGCTTGGTTCAGCTGGGCTGTGATGATTCCGTCTGATCCCGCGGATTTGTAGGGCTTGAAGCTTTTGATTGCCCAGGATATATTTTCCTGACTTAATAGGTTAAGAATGGAACCTGTGGCAATGGAAGGAGGCGCTCTGTAGGTTGGTCTGTTTACAACGCAGCCTGGGAAATGTGTACTGTAAAGAAGGTTTAGCGACTCGGAACTGGACGTCGTCCAGGATTGGTCGGGTTTCCTCAGATACCCCAAAGTTGGAGTTGACTTCGAGAGTACTTTGCGTAAGCACGAAGCTTCGGAGTTGCTCTCAATATCGGTGCAGAACTTTGGCTTTCCTGAGTTCTTTTTTGTATGTTGACAGACTGACCTTGTATTCGGTCAAGTTTTGCTCAACGTTGAGAGCTTTCGCTTTGTTGAAGAGTCTCCGTGAGGATTTCCGGAGTTCTCCCAGCATTGGAGTCCACCATGTAGGTTTCCTCCTACCCCTGGTTTTGCCGGGTGGACAGGCACTGGCAAGAGCAGCATTGCAGGCGTCGGTAAAAACTTTACCAGACGGGTCGTGGTCTCCCATGAGATATCTTCCCTGGGTGGGTACTCTGGGAGAGTTTGGCAAAAATAGTACAAGTAGCGTGTCCAGTTTGTCCGCCAAAGGTTACGGAATTGACTGGACTCGGTATGGAGAATGTGAAGTCAGTTTCCACGTACTTGTGGTCCGAGAAGGAGTGTTCTTCAAGAACCCTCCAGGATACTATGTTGTTCTGTAGCGTATGAGATTCAATCGTGAGGCTCAGAACCTCCTTGAGATTCTAAATAATAAAAGTGGGATCATCCCCTCGGTTTAAGATGACCATCTGAGTAGTCAGTAAGTAACTGAAAAGAACTCACCCCGTTCATTTGTGTCAGTGCTTCCCCACTGACTGTGGTGAGCGCTGCCGTCGCATCCCACAACAATGTCGATGTCCTTGGCCTTGAGTTCGCGATGAGCACCCTCAAGGGCGCATGTGAAGGAGGGTCCGGCTGGTCATGACCTATATATGTCGAGCAGATCCGGTGTGAGCGCTCCTGGCCTTCGAGGCCCACTGCCGTGTGAGCTTCATTGCTGAAATTTTGGAGCGAAAATAAGTGCAGTTCTCTTTTGCAAGAATGAAGGTGCGTACTTTTTACCTATGGAATCAAGCGATGTACTGGAGACCCTGTTTCCGAGTATCCAGGTTTCCTGAATAAGAACTATGTCGGCTCCACCCTAGGATAGGTGGAGCAAAAGGTCTTACAGTGGTTGAGGTTTATCTGCAGGAGTATCAGGGACATTCCTGAGACTCGCCTCCACCATCGGTGTGTCGGGATCCTCCCCGACGTCGAAGCATCAGAGACTCCTGTCTAGGCCGTGACCCTATATAAAGAGGTATTGTGGATTCCGGATTATCCTTAACATCATAAAATTTCCTGCATGCCCCCGTAAATAAAGAGAACTTCAAGGTCCGTATCATCCACGGATCAGTTACATTATCTGTTAGTATAATAAGGCTGTGACAACATCCAAATGAACCGCTTTGGTGACAAAACGCACAAAAACTGCAAAGTACATCTTTACTAGCGGCTTGCCTTAATCGGACAACAGAAGTCCATTCCACTCACTTTAACCTGAAATCGTATATTTAAACGATCAGTGGGTAAATCTCCCATGACGTGTGATAAAAGCGAGGTTTGTATTCGAAGCACAGCATGCACTGCCAAACGACCGTGCGGCAAAGTTGAATTGCGTTTACGAGCCGGATTCTGCGATGATAGTCGCACCTGTGAAGATTTTCGACATGCATATATATTAGCAAATCGACATATCGTAACGGACCATTTAACAAACGACCACCAATTCGTAAAAGAGAAACCGTCCGTTGTGCATCTTGGTACTTCAAAATGAACGGAGTTAGTTTCTGTAACTGCCGCTGCCGGAATGGCGTGCTCTAGTTCCTTGGCTGTAACTACCTGAGATGAATATTGCTGAATTTTTTTCCACGACTGAAACGCAAAATATAAAATTATATATTTTCGTTATCTCTCTCACTCCCACGCGTCTGCTTTGTTTGTTCGTCTTTTGTGTCCCCTGGATCTCAGCAACTATAAGAGTTAGAGCAACCAAACTTTATGTTCAAACCCCTGTGATATCACTTCAATACAAGTGTATTTCATTATTTTGTCCCACCCCTTTCGCCAGACCTAACAACGAAAGTCCACAATTTTAAAGAAACGGAAAACGCAATATTATACAAAATGACCAAATGAATTATACCTGATTGCTGAATCCGATTCAGACTGTATGACTAAACTTCGAAATTTTGAAATACACTTGTACAGAAGTGGTATCACAGGAGTGTAGACAGAAAGTTTGGTTGCTCTAGCTCTTATATGTAGTCTCTGAGATCCAGGCGCTCATCTGTACGAATGGGCAAAGTCGACACGTTTGTGTGTGAGAGCGAACGATGAGGAAACGATGTTTTCTCTATAGTGGATGATCCGTCCGATTCAGATTTCTTGGATATGGACGGTTGGACAGACATCAGAGAATATATATACTTTATAGGGTCGGAAATGATTCCTTCTCTATGTTATACACATCCACTTTTACCGCGCTTACAATATACCCTTTTACTCTTCGAGTACAGGTG
Organism: Drosophila bifasciata; assembly: GCA_009664405.1. Lineage (NCBI taxonomy): Eukaryota > Metazoa > Arthropoda > Insecta > Diptera > Drosophilidae > Drosophila > Drosophila bifasciata. The sequence goes on from CM019043.1 coordinate 18,804,480, forward strand.
TTGACAATCGTGTAAATTAAACATGTTCTAGGAGGATATACAAAACTAGAATGGACGTGTTGTATCGCCGTTAACGCGATTGTATGATTGTCAGATTGTATGAATAAACTTCGAAATTTTGAAATACACTTGTACAGAAGTGGTATCACAGGAGTGTGGACAGAAAGTTTGGTTGCTCTAGCTCTTAAAATCTCTTAGATCCAGGCGCTCATTTGTACGGATGGGCAAAGTCGACACGTTTGTGTGTGAGTGCGAGCGAGAGGGAGCGATGTTTAAAGAAAAGGTTTTCTATTGTGGCTACACTAATGATCCGATCCGATCACATTTGGGCCTCTGATAGATATGGTCTTGCTCTATTATTCTGAAATTTTGAAACACTTTTCTGGGAGTGAGATATCACATCAATCTGGAAAAAAACTTTGGATGCTCTATCTTTTATTTCCTCCGAGCAATGGGCTACAAACAAGACGGACAGACTCCAAATACCACAAATACAATACCACAAATCAATATACCCTTGTACTCTTTGAGTACGGTTATAAAAACATGTACATGTATATGTAGATACTCGTATTAATTATTTAGACAATGATAGTCGCTTGCAACATACTTGAACTCCATAAAAACGCAACTTTTGTGAAAATTTCAACGTTCTCTGTTTAGCCTGTGGGTTGATCACCATCAGTATGAACAAATAGGCTAACATAAATATTTACTACAACATATATATGTACATATATTTTCATACTCCTACATACATCATATGTATGTATGTATTCCTTTCATCACTCGTACGCTCATACACTTGTATGCACATTTTATCAATTTGAGATAATAATTTGGGGACATCACGAACTTATTTATGCTAAACCAGAGGGGAGGATACTTTTGGTGGTCGAAGCTTATAATACTCTTGAAGATCTTACGTAAATATGACAGCTACATATATGATAATTCGATTTAAAATTATTTTAATATAATATATTTACGTATCAGTACTTTGTATATATGAGATGTTATATGATGGTTAATCAATTATATTAATAAATAAAAAAGCTTTTACTTACTTTCGAAAGACTTCCAATATCAGCTTTATGATGTATTGATTTGGCTTTGATTGCTGTCAATTAGCTTAAGTAGCAAACAAGTTTTTCAAACAAACAATTCTTTTTCCCACAGTTGGCCCCAGCCTAAATCTGGTGGCAAAATTATAGCTGCTTATTTCAGGAAAATCGGCTTGGTATTGAGATACTGTTAATATATTCTTCATTTACTTACATATAATATAAATCTATTTTATTAATATTTGCAGAGAAGTTCGGTGGTAAAGTTTTTTTTATGATTTTTATGATAATTGGATTGAATGGGTTGTAACATAAAATTTCAAATAAAGAGTTTAAAATGTATTTCAAATTGCATATTTGACTAATATTTTAATCAGGCACGATCTGGCTTTCACTTATATTTTCATTTTATTTTCTTCTGTACTGTTAGGCGCAAATTTTACTGCTGTTATACCCACGCATTCGTGCCAGCTTATACCAAAAAGCCTATGTAATTTTTAACAGAGATCTTTCGAGAGGGTGTTTCCATGAAACGCAAAGTGTCGCAAAACTGATTTAAAAAAGGGCACAAACTCATTTGCCCTGATGGCAAATGGTGACGAATTTATTTCTTAATACATATTTTTCTAAATCGGAAATTTTTCTAAATCGGAAATTTTTGCTAAAGTAAAACCGTAAACAGCTTGTATATCGAAAGAGAACCAAATCAACTAGCAAAAATCTATTAAAACCTACTACACGCACATTACGGCATTACGGACAAATTTTGCGTTTTCCGAATGAGGGAGCGCCTAAATCTGTTTTAAACGCTATACCCCTTTAAAGGGTACACAAAATATATATTTTCAAAGGAATGGGAATACGTTCTGTTCAGTTGCGTTTAGTTTTCGTATAAATGCGTTATTTAGCACTCTGAATATAAGTTTTTGTAAATGAGTAACAATGGCCCTATTTTCATTCCAACTTATTATTATCTGTTTGCTTCTTAAATACGTTAGCCTATTTGATTCGGTTAGCGACAATAAAAGCCATTACCTTATTACTCGGGTTAATACTACAGAAGACCCAGTTCATCAAATGGTCAGTATACTTAAAGCTGCTGACCGAACTAAAAGGTATAGTATGTGCGGTAGTTCTTTGGGTAATTGCCTAATTATAAGAAAAAATACAATGATATTATTTAACCTAAAAAATGTTTCTTCATAAAAATATCCTAAGCTAGCTAACTCGATTGAATTAAAAGGGGCATCCAAGTCGTAAAAATATTGGTTGTAAAGGCGTAGCTAAATACAATATAACATTAGAGCTCTTGATGGCTGAATGTCCTCCCTTAGTGCGTGAGCCTAATGCTCGATTATAGCATACAACTAAAAATTGCAACTGTGCCAAGACTTTTGTGTTATGAAAAAGGTTAATTATGCCCGTACTCGAAGATTAAAAGGGTATATTGTATTTTTGGTAAAATTGGATGTGTAAAATAGAGAAGGAATAATTTCCGACCATATAAAGTATATATATTCTTGATCAGCATCAATAGCCGAGTCGATATAGCCATGTCTGTCCGTCCGTCTGTCTGTCTGTCTGTCTGTCTGTCTGTCTGTCCGTCCGTCTTGTTTGTTGCCCATTGCTCAGAGGCTATAAGAGCTAGAGCAACCAAATTTTATTTCCACACTGACGTGATATCTCACTCATAAAAAAAGGTTTCAAAATTTCGCACCGCCCACTTCCGCCCCCACAAAGAGCGCACATCTGTGGCGTCCACAATTTTGAAGATAGCAGAAAACGAAAAATGCAGAATCATAGAGAAAGACCATATCTATCAGATGTGAATTGGATTGGATCAATAGTATAGCCACAATAGAGAAAACCATTTCGAGAAACATCATTCCCTTTTTTATTCGCACTCACACAAAAACGAGTCGATTTGGTTTTTCGTACAAAATGAGCGCATCGATCTCAGAGACTATAAGAGCTAGAGCAACCAAACTTTTTGTCCAGACTCCTGTGATATCGCTTCAGTGCAAGTTTATTTGAACATTTTTCCACGCCCAATCCCGCCCCCAAAAGACGAAAAAATCCACAATTTTGAAGATAGAAAAAACGAAATATGTAGTACCGTAGGAAATTTCATATCTACCAGATGTCATGTGATTTATTTGGAATCTTCAAATGTTGTATCATTTTTACATTTACATTTATAAAATGAATTTTCATCTAGTCTACAGTAATTTATGGTGATGTTAGTCTGTACAGATTCTCTGAGTGTCTCGCTCACAGCAGCAACTCACAAAATTCTTCCTATTTTGTTAGTGTAGTAGGTGTGTGGGGAAAATCGCTGCTGAAAATTCATTTGATCATTGTGGCTACAAAATGATCCGATCTGAACCAAATTCGGGAATCTGTTAGATATGGTCATTTTCTACCATACTGTATTTTTGGTTTTTTCTATCTTCAAAATTGTGGATTTTCGTCTTTTGGGGGGTGGAAGGGGCGGGAGAAATTTTGAAATAAATTTGTTCGGGTTTGGTATCACAGGAGTCGTGACAGAAAAGTTTGGTTGTTCTAGCTCTTATAGTCTCTGAGAACGAGGCGCTCACAAAAATACGAAAAACCAAATCGACTCGTTTTTGTGTGAGTGCGAAAGGGATGGAGCAAAGTTTTTGCGTATGTTTTGTCTATTGAGGCTATACTAATGATCCGAACCGATTCAGATTTGGGCCTTTGATAGATATGGTCTTTCTCTATGATTCTGCATTTTTTCGTTTTCTTTTAAAATTGTGGACGCCACAGATGTGCGCGCCCTTTTGGGGCGGAAGTGGGCGGGGCGAAATTTTTAAACACTTTTCTAGGAATGGATATCACATCAGTCTGGAAAAAATTTGATTGGTCTAGCTCTAATAGCCTTCGAGCAATGAGTGAAAAAACAAGACGGACGGACAGACGGACGGACAGATATGGCTATATCGACTCGTCTATTAAAGCTGATCAAGAATATATATACTTTATGGGGTCGGAAATTACTCCTTCTGTGTGTTACACACATCCACTTTTACCACAAATACAATATACCCTATTACTCTTCGAGTACGGGTATAAAAATTGGTTCTTTGAATTGCTCCAGAAGCCTGGATATAGCCCTTAAGGTTCAAATTTCCAACTGTGCCAACACTTAAGTGCGGCACTTTACTTTCCAGAGATTGATTGAGAGCTATCCTGCCAATTGTGTGTGACAGTCCGTTTACGTCTGAAAATACATATTAAATACTTTTTGAGTACGGGTATACAAAATCAGGATACTTTAAAAAATAAATTATTGTGTCATCACATTTTTCAAGTATAGCTGCATTATTTGGGCGTCGTAAATGAAACCGGTAAGCTAAAATTGTTTGAATTGTTACGTGCACAAAGATTAAACACTTAAACTAATTATTACGCCGAATTTTTAGCGCTGATATTTACAATTAATATAATGTTGACATAAAACTACCACCTTTTATATGATTTTTGATTCGTGTTTATAAATGTATGTATGTACATACATAAAGATATAGCGACTCAAAGTTGCAGGACAGGCATTTACAATGGAAGTTTTACTTCTCTTAATTACAAAATAAATATCTCTTCAAATTTTTTATCAGTTTTTACATTTAACATTTTTTTGCCGCATCTATCATCATATATCTACATCATCAGGCAGAGTGTGTGAGCGAGAGAGAGAATCAGTAGCGGCTATCAACCCTAAATAACTATTTTGTTGCGTGGAGAGGGGGGCTTGCTGCTGCAAATTAATTTCATCATTGTGGCTATAATAATGATCCGATCTGAACCGATCTGATTCGGGAATCTGGTAGATATGAACATTCTCTACGATACAGCATTTTTCGATTTTTTATACCCGTACTCGAAGAGTAAAAGGGTATATTGTATTTTTGGTAAAGTTCGTCTGTCTGTCTGTCTATCTCCGTCTTGTTTGTCGTCCATTGCTCGGAGGCTATTAGAGCTAAAGCAACCAAATTTTTTTTCAGACTGAAGTGATCTTTCACTCCGAGAAAAGCGTTTCAAAATTTTGCCCCGCCCACTTTCACCCCCACAAAGGGCACACATCTGTTGCGCCCACAATTTTGAAGATAACAAAAAAGCAAAAAAAAATGCTGAGTAATAGCGAAATATCATATCTATCAGGGGCCCAAATCTGAATCGAATCGGATCATTAATATAGCCACAATACTCGTAGAGAAAACCATTTCTAAAACCATACTTCCCCTCTGTCCTCTCTCACATGAAAAAACGAGTCGATTTGGTTTTTTTAATTTTGTGTCGCTTGGATCTCAGAGACTATAAGAGCTAGAGCAACCAAACCTTCTATCCAGACTTCTGTGATACCAAATCAAGACAAGTGTATTTCGAAAATTCGCCCCGCCCCCTTCCTGGACGAAAGTCCAAAATTTTTAAGATAGAGAAGTACACATATGATTTATGTGGAATTTTAAAATGTTTTATCAGTTTTTACATTTTAAATTTTTGTGCTACATCTGTCATCAACATCTACATCATCTTATCTACATCACTTCTCACATAAACACTCGTACACTGCACGAGGCAGAATGTGTGAGCAGTGGGTGAGCGAGATAGAGAATCTGTAGCGACTATCATCACCATAAATGACTAACGCTTCCAGGCGCTGAAAATTCATTTTTTCATTGTGGCTATAATAATGATCCGATCTGAACCAAATTCGGCAATCTGGTAGATATGATCATTCCCTACGATAGGTTATGTTAGGTTTATAGGGCTGCTCCACCGAAGTCGAGGTCACTCGGAGGCAAGAATTGCCCATTGTGATGCCCACATTCGTCATGGAATTACAAGGATATGTTGATTGTTAGTTCTTCAGAGAAGATTCCAGCTCCTGTCCCTTCGACTGTCTTTTGACCCGTCAGTGAAGATGTAGAGCACGTTCTGCCCAAGGGCAGCGTTACGTATCCATTCCTCTCTGTCCGGTATGTGTCGTTTAAAATTTGTTTTTCATGAAAACTCCGAGACACAGTAGTCGCTCCATTCACCCGTTCAACTTTCCTCCTTACAAAGTATTGTGGCGTTGCCATAAGGCGATAGCTTGAAGAACCGCGCGGCTGAAAGCCTCACGGCACTTGTCTCAGCCTTGAACTTAAGGTGAAGGTCTATGGGCTCCAGGCTAAGCATGGTGTCCAGAGCAGCCTGTGGGGTGGATCTGAGAGATCCACTGACCCCAAGGCATGCCGTCCGTTGGACTTTACGGAGGTTCTTAGGTGGGATTTGGTGTTGGCCGCTTCCCACCACACCAAGCTTCCGTATGTCAGAATGGGTCTTATTACCGCTGTGTACATCCAATGGATGATGTGCGGTTGTAGGCCCCATGTTCGCCGAAAGGTCTTCCTACAAATGTGGAAAGCAGCCATTGCCTATTTCTTCCTTTCCACCGTGTTTCTCTTACAGAAGTGTTTGAAGTCTAGGATGACACGAAGATACTTGGCTACGTTCGTTAACTCAAGTGTCGTTCCACCAATTGCTGGTCGTTTGAAGTTTGGTATCTTATATTTTCATGCGAACAACACCAGTTCTGATTTTTTGGGGATTAGCCCCCAGACTGTTCTGGCGTGCCCAGCTAGCGGCCGTTCCCAGTGCAGATTCCAGAAGGTCACTGATTGTCTGTATGAACTTACCCGTTACCAGTATCACTAGATCATCCGCATGGGCCACGACCTAATATCCGCTCCTCCCCAACTGAAGAAGAAGGTCGTTGAGGACTAGGTTCCACAGAAGAGGGGATATTACAGCCCCCCAACCCCACACCCCCTCCACCACCCTGCGGAGTACCTCGTGTGACCATCTTCCTCGAAGAAGAGGTGCCCAGATTGGCGCTAATCGTTCTGCTTCTGAGAACGCTGTCCAGCCATTCGGTTACCGTTGGGTGTGTGCCAATCTGGGTCAGTGCGGCCGTTATTGATTCGATCCTGACGTTGTTGAAGGCTAGACTTAAAGGGGTCTAGGAATGCCGCCAAAGCTTTTTTCTTATGACTAAGAGTCTTTTCGATATTCCCAACAACTTCGTGTAGTGCGGTCTCAACTGATCTACCTTTGAGGTAGGCGTGCTTTGCTCCGCTGAACACTTGTTCGTCGAGATTGCTCTCCATTTTTTCAGCAAAAATGGGAATAGACTGATGGGTCTGTAGTCCTATGGAGAGATGTGGTTTATCTTCCCGGCCTTGGGGATGAAGACCACTCTCACCTCTCTCCATGCTTGTGGGACGTACCCAATTCGGAGACATCGTTCGAAGATTTTCCTCTCCCTGGTATGGCTCAGTGTCGTTGATGTCGTTGGATTCGTCAACGGTAGCATCTGAGCATCCCGGAAAGTCGGTGCTCATGAGGAGTTCTAGGGATTCCTGGCTGCTTTCTGCGAAGTCACCGTCCTGGTTGCGGAGCAGGCCAGGTGTGGTTGGCGCTTTTGATAGTACCCGCCGAAGCCTTGAGGCCTCGGTGGTGCCATCTATGGCATCGCAGAAGGCAGCCTATGACTCCCTTTTCGCCTTCCTACAGGTGTTCTTGTAGGTGTTGAAGCTGCGGCGATATTCGACCCAGCGTTCCTGTGTGTTTGTTACTTTTGCCCTGTTGAAGAGCCAGAGTCAACTCCTGACTTCGCTCAGCTCCCGCGTCCACCACGGATTGCGATTGGACTTTGGAGGTCGGCTGATCGGGCAAGATTCAAGGAAGGCCCCCTGCAGGGCTTTAGTGACGTTCTGAGCCGCTTCATCTAGTGTTTCCGTTTGAAGGATGTTCCTTTCCGGTGGGGAGGGTAGTGCCTTCTTTACGGTTGCAGAGAAGCGGCTCCAGTCTGTCCGCTTGGGATTGCGGTAGGCCTTGGGCCTTTCTCTGTCCCATTTGATGCTGAACACTATCCTGTAGTGGTCCGAGAAGGAACACTAACCGGACACATGCCAATCTTCAATGGTCAATATCATTAATAACCTAACTTAACCTAACCTAACTTAATGTAACATTTAAATACTTCATAAAATATATTTATTTATTTAGAATATATTAGCTTTTGTAGTATTAAATGCCCGAAAGACACACTGCCACATTTCGACTGGTTATTGTTTATGTAAAATGTAAAATAGGATCTAAAACGAACCAGGAAAGTAAAAATATCCATACCATCTGTTTATTTTTGTGTGACAGTGAATATTTAGGATCTTCCTTTAATAAATTACCATCGCATTGCCTGAAAGTTCAATGTCGCTTTTACATGCTTCAACGGCCTGCAGAAAGAAATTGTCAGCGATATTCAGTACGCCATAAATAATTCCAATCATGTAAGTAGTCGAAATTTCAGAATAATAACTAAATATTAAATCCATTGCTCTTTTTTTCAGTCAGAAACATGTGATATAATTGAAGAGCTCCGTCTATACAACTATGAATTCATCAATGCAACGGTGGGAGTCGGATTCTTATCAACTATTGGTGATAAAAATAAAAAATATCTATATAGCTATCTCAAAAGTTACAGTAATTGAGAGCGGTGCTTTTTGGTGGAGGTATCTTTAATAACATTGTTCTTGAGGATCTCCAGTTGAGAGATATTACGAATGGATTTTTATGAACATCTCTGAAGACTTAAAAGGATTTTCTATTACGCAGCGGGAAGAACCAGTCCAATGTATATATCCGAATTTTCTGACAATGTAAAATTTCAAATTGAGCACCTAGTAGTACGAGTAGGCCTTTGAATGTAAGAAATATGACAGCTCATGACCTCGTAATGGGATTACTCGCCTTTGTCGACTTCAGCTATAACAACTTTAGCACACAATTGTATGAAGACACGTTTAGTAAACTAACCATGGTTGAGCGATTAATTTTATCGAATTCAAATATCATGTACCTACCACAATATGTTTTCCAAGGTATGATACAAAACCAAATATATTTATTAATATATGTTAGTTCCAAACGTTAGAGTTTGAACTGCTTAATGTTTTGTTATATGTCTCAGTTCAAACATTTGAATTTGAACTTATTTCCGTTTATTTGTTTGTTTGACAATTTAATTACTATCAGTAAAAGATTTCTCGTTTATTTTACGACTGATGTTTCTGCACCGAGCGGACGTATCATCCCATTCACCTCTTCTTCTTTCTTACTTGAGCCATGCGAAATTTTTCAGTGAGCAATCCCATGAGCAAAGTTCTATTTGGGAATGCTGTGCAGCCCCTGGTTCTTGGAATCCCCAATAAATGTTTCGCAATCAATATTTATCTCACCATGCATATCCGTTATTTTTAATACCCGTACTGAAGAATAATAGGGTATATGATATTTTGGTAAAGTGGATGTGTGCAACATAAAGAAGGAAGCGTTTCCGACCATATAAAGGATATATATTCTTGATCAGCATCAATAAAGCCGAGTCAATATAGCCATGTCTGTCGTTCGTCCATTCGTCTTGTTTTGTCGCCCATTGATCGGAGGTCATAAGAGCTAGAAAACCAGATTTTAAAGATAACAGAAATCGGAAATGCAGAACCATAGAAAAAGGCCCTATCTATCAGAGGCCCCTTTTAAATTCTGAATCGCATCGGATCATTAGTACAGCCACAATAGAGAAAATTATTTGAGAAGCATCGTTCCCTCTCGCTCCTGTCTCCCCACACCGACTGGGCGGCCTTGCCCATTCGTCCAGATGAGCTCCTAGATTTCACAGACTATAAGAGCTAGAGCAACCAAACTTTCGTCCAAGCTCCTGTAATACCACTTCAGTACAAATATATTTGTGAATTTCGCCACGCCCCCTTAGAAACTGATAAAATATTTGAAAATTCCACAAAAATCACATGTTTACTGACTGAGAACAGGTATAAAAGTAGTGTCGCATTCACAGCGACTCCGTACGTTCTTTCTCGTTTTTTCTACGGCAGAAATTTTTTTTCAGAATTTATAAAATCTGTTATTTCTTGTATGCTTTTAAGAGGTCGCGCTTAATTTTTTCACATATCTTATTTATATTACATCTGGTTGTAAATAACTTTGCCATTCTTAAAAGCCTATTGATTCAGCTTGAAATTAATCTATAGCACCTTGTGCTTTTCGCTTACCGTCTGGGAAATATTAAGCTTTCAAATGTAAAATTATGATTTTTGTGCGGTATTTTTATAAAATTTTTACTCAGAAATCTCAGGAAAAGTCTAAAAAAAAAATATATATCCTATAACCTTATATTTTTATGTAACTCATTAAAACCGATGGAGAGAATGCTGAGCTAAATTGTTTGACAAACCCTTGAAAAAATCACGTTTTGAATTTGGAATTACATTCCAAGTCATTAAGCATTGCTTGGCGATAAATAAAATGTGGAACATTTACTAAATTTAAACAATTCATCAATTTACCAACCATTGGCATCTTTGTAAAATTTTATTTTTAAGGAGCTTTTTATTTACGAATAGATACCGCTAAGATCTTTTCTGAAAATGAAAACATATCATTAGGTCGGGTACGCGGTAACTGAGAGAGAGAAACCTCCTCCCGTTCACTTGGTCCAACTATAGAACGTTGTGATGCCGCATGGTGAACCCTCCTTATGCCCTAAAACAGTGGTAAAGCAACTTGTGGCGAAACTAAGGCAGTCCCATCCGGTTGCTTGGATGTTTTTGGACGAAATATCCGTAAGGAAGGGAGCCACAAGGAACCGTAGCCTACTTCTTTCCCAGTGCCGGGCAGAGACAGAAAGAAGTGGTGGACCGACTCTCCTCTGTCTCTGTCCCTGCAACTTCTGCAGAATTCGTTGTGAGGGATTGACAGCCCCTGCGTGTGTACCAATCTACCAGTGCCCTGTGATGGCTCGGGTGACGGCGGAGCATTGTATTCTACTGAGTTTGTATAGCTCTTCCGAGCGTTTTTTCGGAACGACTAGTCCAGATGATTTTTACATTTTGCCATCATCTGTCGGCATTTGCTCGAAGGTATCGTGCGTTAGTAGGATACACGTAGCCAAGGGCATCGCTACTTTCTTCCCTCAGGGAGTGATAGGTTTGGTAGTGCTCAGCATGGCTTGTTCGTCGGCGGCATCGTTCCCCATCAATGTTGCTGTGTCCGAAGACCCATATTTGAAGAGATCTAGCTGTTCTGCGGGTCTCATTTAGAGTACTGCTAAACATCACGTTAAAAAAAAAAATTTTGCCGTAAAAAAATATATATCAAAACAATTCTCGACCCTAAATCTTTCAGAATAAAGTTGGTTAGGCTTTGATTTGAGGAATAAAATGTTTGATTTTGTCGAGTAGTGTAATTTAGGCACGTTAATTTAAAAAAAAATCGCGCAAAGGCCCGTACATTGAACATTTACAAAAAAAAAAAAAACGAGAATGAACGCACGGAGTCGCTTGGGAACGACTCTACTTTTTTACCCGTACTACTGAGTACACACATGTGATTTATGTGGAATTTTTAAAATGTTTTATCAGTTTTACATTTTACATTTTTGCTACATCTGTCATCTACATCACTTTCTCACAACAACACACACGGACACTGTACGAGGCAGAGCGTGAGAGCGTGAGTGTGAGAGAATCTGTAGCGACAATCTTCGCCATAAATTACTTTTTGCTGCAGTGAGGGGGGTGCTCGCTGCAGAAAATTCATTTGATCATTGTGGCTACAAATGATGATCCGATCTGAACCAAATTCGGGAATCTTCGTTTTTTCTATCGTCAAAATTGTGGATTTTCATCTTTGGATGGGCGGTAGGGGCGGTGCGAAATTTTGAAATACATTTGTTTGGTTTCTGTATCACAGGAGTGTGGGACAGAAAGTTTGGTTGCTCTAGCTCTTATAGTCTCTGAGATCAAGGCGACACAAAATACAAAACCAAATCCACTCGTTTTTTGTGTGAGTGCAAAAAAGAGAGGGAGCGAAGTTTTTTTGTATGTTTTTCTCTATTATGGCTCTATTAATGATCCGATCCGTTTCAGATTTGGGCCCCTGATAGATACGGTCTTTCTCTATGATACTGCAATTTTCTGTTATAATCAAAATTGTGAACGCCACAGATGTGCGCCCTTTGTGGGGGCGGAAGTAGGCAGGGGCGAAATTTGGAAACTTTTTTTCTGGGATTGCGAAATCACATCAGTCAGGGAAAAAAATTGTATTGCTCTAGCTCTAATAGCCTTCCAGCAATGAGTGAAAAACAAAACGGACAGACAGACGGACGGACAGACATGGACAGACAGACATGGCTATATCGACTCGGCTATTGATGCTGATCAAGAATATATATACTTTTATGGGGTCGGAAACGCCTCCTTCTGTGTGTTACACACATCCACTTTTTACCAAAAATACAATATACCCTTTTACTCTTCGAGTACGGGTATAAAAAAGAGTCATTTAGGGATGTTAGCAGATACTGATTCTCTCTCAAACACACACTGCTCTCACTTTCTGCCTTGTGCAGTGTACGCTTGTTGTTGTGGGACATGCAGATAAAAAATTTGAAAATTCCACATAAATAACATGTTTACTGACTGAGTACGGGTATGAGAATAGTGTCGCCTTCACAACGACTCCGTTCTTTCTTTCTCGTTTAAAATTGTTTATCGTAATACTACAGCAAATTAAAATAATTCCTTAAGTACCATAACGTGACAGCTTAAGTGGCCGCTTTCGTTTTTAATAACAAAAAGAGGCAAAAGTTATACTGTCTTGTGTTTTTGTTGCAAGGGAGAAATTAACACCACGCTTTAGTGACGTTCTGAGCCGCTTCTATCTAGTGTTTCACGTTTGAAGGTTGATGTTCCTTTCCGGTGGGAGGGTAGTGCCAAATATACAATTGCAGAGAAGCGGCTCCAGTCCGTATTTTGGGATTGCCGGTAGGCCTTATTTTTCTCTGTCCCATTTGATGCTGAACACTATCCGTAGTAGTGGTCGAGAAGGAACACTAACCGACACATGCCAATCTTCAATGGTCAAAATATCACAATAACCTTACTTAACCTAACCTAACTTAATGTAACATTTAAATACTTCATAAAAATATATTTATTTATTTGGAATTATTGTTTGTAGTATTAAATACAATATAAAATTTAGGTTAAAATCTAAAAATAGAATAAAAGGAATTCAGAAAAATATCCATACCATCTGTTTATTTTTTGTGTGACAGTGAATATTTAGGATCTTCCTTTTAATAAATTACCATCGCATTGCCTGAAAGTTCAATGTCGCTTTACATGCTTCAACGGCCTGCAGAAAGAAGAAATTGTCAGCGATATTCAGTACGCCATAAATAATTCCAATCATGTAAGTAGTCGAAATTTCAGAATAATAACTAAATATTAAATCCATTGCTCTTTTTTTCAGTCAGAAACATGTGATATAATTGAAGATTTCCGTCTATACAACTATGAATTCATCAATGCAACGGTGGGAGTCGGATTCTTATCAACTATTGGTGATAAAATAAAAAAATATCTATATAGCTATCTCAAAAAGTTACAGTAATTGAGAGCGGTGCTTTTGGTGGAGGTATCTTTTAATAACATTGTTCTTGAGGATCTCCAGTTGAGAGATGGGCTAATGGATTTTTTATGAACATCTCTGAAGACTTAAAAGGATTTTCTATTACGCAGCGGGAAGAACCAGTCCAATGTATATATCCGAATTTTTCTGGACAATGTAAAATTTCAAATTGAGCACCTAGTAGTTTGAGTAGGCCTTGAATGTGTAAGAAATATTGTTGCTCATGACCTCGTAATGGGATTACTCGCCTTTGTCGACTTCAGCTATAACAACTTTAGCACACAATTGCATGAAGACACGTTTAGTAAACTAACCATGGTTGAGCGATTAATTTTATCGAATTCAAATATCATGTACCTACCACAATATGTTTTCCAAGGTATGATACAAACCAAATATATTTATTAATATATGTTAGTTCCAAACGTTAGAGTTTTGAACTGCTTAATGTTTTTGTTATTATATGTTTCAGTTCAAACATTTGAATTTGAACTTATTTCCGTTTATTTGTTTGTTTGACAATTTAATTACTATCAGTAAAAGATTTCTCGTTTATTTTACGACTGATGTTTCTGCACCGAGCGGACGACATCATCCCATTCACCTCTTCTTCTTTCTTACTTGAGCCATGCGAAATTTTTCAGTGAGCAATCCCATGAGCAAAGTTCTATTTGGGAATGCTGTGCAGCCCCTGGTTCTTGGAATCCCCAATAAATGTTTCTGCAATCAATATTTATCTCACCATGCATATCCGTTATTTTTAATACCCGTACTCGAAGAATAATAGGGTATATGATATTTTGTGGTAAAAGTGGATGTGTGCAACATAAAGAAGGAAGCGTTTCCGACCCCATAATGATATATATTCTTGATCAGCATCAATAGCCGAGTCAATATAGCCATGTCTGTCTGTCCATTCGTCTTGTTTGTCGCCCATTGATCGGAGGTCATAAGAGCTAGAAAACCAGATTTTAAAGATAACAGAAATCGGAAATGCAGAACCATAGAAAAAAAGGCCCTATCTATCAGAGGCCCCTTTAAATTCTGAATCGCATCGGATCATTAGTACAGCCACAATAGAAAATTATTTGGAGAAGCATCGTTCCCTCTCGCTCTGTCTCCCACACCGACTGGGCGGCCTTGCCCATTCGTCCAGATGAGCTCCTAGATTTCACAGACTATAAGAGCTAGAGCAACCAAACTTTCTGTCCAAGCTCCTGTAATACCACTTCAGTACAAATATATTTCAGAATTTCGCCACGCCCCTTAGGAAACTGATAAAATATTTGAAAATTCCACAAAAAATCACATGTTTACTGACTGAGAACAGGTATAAAAGTAGTGTCGCATTCACAGCGACTCCGTAACGTTCTTTCTCGTTTTTCTACGGCAGAACTGTTTTTCAGAATTTATAAAATCTGTTATTTCTTGTATGCTTTTTAAGAGGTCGCGCTTAATTTTTTCACATATCTTATTTATATTACATCTGGTTTGTAAATAACTTTGCCATTCTTAAAAGCCTATTGATTCAGCTTGAAATTAATCTATAGCACCTTGTGCTTTTCGCTTACCGTCTGGGAAATATTAAGCTTTCAAATTAAAATTATGATTTTTGTGCGGTATTTTTTATAAAATTTTTACTCAGAAATCTCAGGAAAAGTCTAAAAAATATATATCCTATAACCTTATGTTTTTATGTAACTCATTAAAACCGATTAGAATGCTGAGCTAAATTGTTTGACAAACCCTTCGAAAATCACGTTTTGGAATTTGGAATTACATTCAAGTCATTAAGCACTTGGCTTGTGGAACATTTACTAAATTTAAACAATTCATCAATTTACTAACCATTGGCATCTTTTAAAATTTTTATTTTCTGGCTTTTTATTTACGAATAGATACCGCTAAGATCTTTTCTGAAAAATGAAAACATATCATTAGGTCGGGTATACGCGGTAACTGGAGAGAGAGAAACCTCCTCCCGTTCACTTGGTCCAACTATAGGAACGTTGTGATGCCGCATGGTGAAAACTCCTTATGGCCTAAACAGTGGTAAGCAACTTGTGGCGAAACTAAGGGCAGTCCCATCCGGTTGCTTGGATGTTTTTGGACGAAATATCCGTAAGGCGGGAGCCACAAGGAACCGTAGCCTACTTCTTTCCCAGTGCCGGGCAGAGACAGAAGAAGTGGTGGACCGACTCCTCCTCTGTCTCGTCCCTGCAACTTCTGCAGAATTCGTTGTGAGGGATTGACAGCCCTGCGGCGTGTGTACCAATCTACCAGTGCCCTGTGATGGCTCGGGTGACGGCGGAGCATTGTATTCTACTGAGTTTGTATAGCTCTTCCGAGCGTTTTTTTCGAACGACTAGTCCAGATGATTTTACATTTTGCCATCATCTGTCGGCATTTGCTCGAAGGTATCGTGCGTTAGTAGGATACACGTAGCCAAGGGCATCGCTACTTTCTTCCTCTCAGGGGAGGATAGGTTTTTGCAGTGCTCAGCATGGCTTGTTCGTCGGCGGCATCGTTCCCATCAATGTTGCTGTGTCCGAAGACCCATATTTGGAAGAGATCTAGCTGTTCTGCGGTCTCATTTAGAGTACTGCTAAACATCACGTTAAAAAAAATTTTGCCGTAAAAAAAATATATATCAAACAATTTTCGACCCCAAATCTTTCAGAATAAGTTGGTTAGCTTGGTTGAGGAATAAAATGTTTGATTTTTGTCGAGTAGTGTAATTTAGGCACGTTAATTTAAAAAATCGCGCAAAGGCCCGTACATTGAACATTTACAAAAAAAAACGAGAATGAACGCACGGAGTCGCTTTGAACGCGACTCTACTTTTATACCCGTACTACTGAGTACACATGTGATTTATGTGGAATTTTAAAATGTTTTATCAGTTTTTACATTTTACATTTTTTTTGCTACATCTGTCATCTACATCACTTCTCACAACAACACACGGACACTGTACGAGGCAGAGCGTGAGAGCGTGAGTGTGAGAGAATCTGTAGCGACAATCTTCGCCATAAATTACTTTTGCTGCAAGGGGAGGGGGCAGCTCGCTGCAGAAAATTCATTTGATCATTGTGGCTACAATGATGATCCGATCTGAACCAAATTCGGGAATCTTCGTTTTTTTCTATCGTCAAAATTGTGGATTTTCATCTTTTGGATGGGCGGTAGGGGGCGGTGCGAAATTTTGAAATACACTTGTTTCGGTTTGGTATCACAGGAGTGTGGACAGAAAAGTTTGGTTGCTCTAGCTCTTATAGTCTCTGAGATCAAGGCGACACAAAATATGAAAAAACCAAATCCACTCGTTTTTGTGTGAGTGCAAAGAGAGGGAGCGAAGTTTTTTGTATGTTTTTCTATTATGGCTCTATTAATGATCCGATCCGTTTCAGATTTGGGCCCCTGATAGATACGGTCTTGTCTCTATGATACTGCAATTTTCTGTTATAATCAAAATTGTGAACGCCACAGATGTGCGCCCTTTGTGGGGGCGGAAGTAGGCGGGGCGAAATTTGGAAACTTTTTTCTTTGCGAAATCACATCAGTCGTGGGGAAAATTGTATTGCTCTAGCTCTAATAGCCTTCCAGCAATGAGTGAAAAACAAAAACGGACAGACAGACGGACGGACAGACATGGACAGACAGACATGGCTATATCGACTCGGCTATTGATGCTGATCAAGAATATATATACTTTATGGGGACGGAACGCTCCCTTCTGTGTGTTACACACATCCACTTTTACCAAAATACAATATACCCGGACTCTTCGAGTACGGGTATAAAAAGAGTCGGACGGATGTTAGCAGATACTGATTCTCTCTCACTCACACACTGCTCTCACACTCTGCCTTGTGCAGTGTACGCTTGTTGTTGTGGGACATGCAGATAAAAAATTTGAAAATTCCACATAAATAACATGTTTACTGACTGAGTACGGGTATGAGAATAGTGAACCTTCACAACGACTCCGTTCTTTTCTTTCTCGTTTAAAATTGTTTATCGTAATACTACAGCAAAATTAAATCCTGTTGGCTATCTATATGTAGAGGTTCATTAATTCAGCATAGTTTTATGTATTGCTCATAAAAATCTATTGATGAAAGAGAAAGCTGAAGGCCAGATAAAAGCACAACAAGAGGGGCTCGGTATGCACCCTCTTTGCGGAAAGATTAGCATAAACTACTTCAGCACCGCCGGTCGAGCAAAGCTAGAGCCGAAGCGTCAGGTGCAGAGCTCCCTTAAACAGAGAGCGCAGCAGCACTGCCGAACACTGAAGACAACATAAATTTAGGGTCTTAGATGTTCTTAAACAAATACGTTATGCTACATTAAAATTGACGCTTATATAGCCGCTGTCCCGAACATACTCCCCACGTTGGAAGCTCGCCTTTCAACTGACTTCTCGAGGGGCAGCAAGCACAGTCGAGTAACGGTCCTCTTGATGGTTCCTAAGGCCGTCCTTAAATCAGCCACGCGGCATACCTTGCCTTTGATGACGTCGAAAACTCTAGCCTGTGGCCAACGCATTGGAGAAAGATTCTCGTCCTTCACCAGGGCGACATCGTTCACGCAGAGGTTTTGCGCAGCCGTACGCCACTTCGAGTCAGATACTCTTCGCGCCAACGCCTCCAGAAGGTCTGCTGCAGTTGAGTGACCCACTGCCAACCATCCAGGCGATTGTAGTTGAGCTTCGTTAGGTCGTGCGGGCCCCCCAAAAGCAGATGAGCAGGCGTCAACACATCCAAGTTGTCAGGATTTTCTGAAAGCGAGAGCAAAAGGGCGAGAATTAACAATTGCCGTGATCTGGTAGATCTAGGTACGCTGCTCGTCGAAGCCAAGGACGGATGGCCAATTGAGCGGTACAAGTGATGCTTGGCGGTCTTCACGACCGCTTCCCACAATCCGACAAAGTGCGGAGAGCGCGGCGGGATGAAATGTTAATCGACTCCGTCAGCCTAACAGGATTCATGGACCTCTTTCATGTGCGAGTCGCTCAGGAAGAGCAACGAAATTTGTCGCATTGTCCGACCAAATTTGACTTGGCCTTCCTCGAGTGGACGTGAACCGTTTTAATGCGCCTAGGAACGATGCGGTGGTCAGATCCCTAACAAGCTCCATGTGAATGGCCTTAGAGGTGAAACATATAAACACGCTTATGAAACACTTGATTGGAGGCCTAGTGCAGATTTCTGACCGGTAGAAAAACGGTCCACAGTAGTCCACCCCAGTTACTTCGAAGGCCCGAGATCCTTCCAGATGCTCCTTAGGCAAGTCTGCCATAATGTATTCAACGATGCGTGGCCTCGTCCTGAAGCATCTCACACACTTGCTAACCACCTTTAAAACGGCTTTAATTCCTCCAATTGGCCAATATTCTAATCGAATTTTAACAAGCAAGGCGCGAGGTCCGGCATGGAGGATCCGTTGATGATAATAGTTTATCACTGCAGACGTCACGGGATGTCCCTTGGGCAGAATAAGCGGGTACTGAGCGGAAACGGGAGCGATGAGTTGCCGAGCCGACCTCCAACTCGAAGCAAACCAGCCGGATCGATGAACGGAGCTTTAAACTAATGGAGCTAGACTTTCTGACTTGCCCATTGAGCACTAACTTGCCAGCTGAACGTGCCGAACTAGAAGATGCATTCCCAGCTGAATGTCAGAAAGCGTGAGTCCAGGATGCCTAAGACGATGAACGAATTTATTCATGTAGGCGAATGTGCGCTGCATGTCAAAGAACGATTTTGCAAATTTGCAGCCGGGAGTGAGATCAGCATGTGGAGAAACGATCAGCAATACACGCTTGCGAAGTTCAATGGTTGGAGTTTCAGAAACGGGAGATGCAGGCCACTCATCCTTACAGCCTAACAAAAATGAGGGGCCGTGAACCCACAGCTCTGACAGGATGAGGTGGTGGAAAGCGGAGCCTCTCGAGAGAGGATATTAGCGGATTCAACGATGTGGGAACATAGCTCCATTCTATGCCTTGCGTCAACTCCTGAATTGTTGCTACTCGATTTGCCACGAAAACCAGCCACGAAATTTGGATGGCCTATCCCGTATCCAAGATAGCGCCGTCGACGAATCCGACCAGCAATGAAACTGACCTGGGAAGATTCCTGTCTTCCTTATTTTGTGCATAACCTTCGCAAGCACTCAATTCAAGCTTTGGAATCGACAAAGATTTTAGTGTCGCCACTCGTGACTTTGAGCACCAAACATTGCTCGACGACTCCCCTTGCCTGGACACGACATATATGCACGCACCATATGCCTCCATACTGGCATCACAAAATCCATGAATCTCTAAAGCTGTACTGGAAGGATGGACAAGGCGAGGAAATTAAATGCGGGAGATGCTTGCCAAACTGTTTCTCAGGACAATCCAAGTTGAGTGCAGCGCTGTCGGTAGGCTCACATCCCAGGCCAAGTTTTCTCTCCAAAGCTGCTGAAGGAAGATCTTGCACCTGACAATAACAGGATTAATCAATCCAAGAGTGTCGTAGAACCGCGCAATCGTTGATAAAACCGAACGCTTGGAGGGCCTTGAATTCGTGTGCAGCGCAGACAGTGCAAACAGCAGCTGACCTGACGCAGGGTCCCCCGCTAAACCAAGAGTTTTTGTAATGTCGCTTCCAACATGAAACCGCAGAAACTTCACCACGTCACCTTCTGGGATTCCATCAAGCACCTCCTGGCTGCTCGAGCGCCATTTTCTAAGCTTGAAGTTACCGCACAAAATTAAACTTGAAGTTTGGCGCACCTAGAACTCCTGTTGCAGAGCAGCTGAGCCAAGAGGGTAGGGCTCACCTTCGTCGAAGGCCAGGTGGTGAGCAGACAGCTAAAAAGGATGCAGCCCCCTCGTACCATATGTGACGGTGTCGAATGTGTAGACCTGAACCTCAGACTGGATGGAATCTGGCCATAGGATACTCTGGAGATAATTGTCAGGTGGAGATACCCTTACGCAGCGGTACATTTTACAAATTTCACCAGTGAGAACGACGGGATATGTGCGGAACCGGATCAGTATGGTAAACAATGCAGGCTGAATAACAGGACCTGTCATCATCACATCATTTAAGGAGCATCAAGTTGATGTAGCTGCAGAGCCATCAAAACGACACGGAGTTTTGTCGTGGTACTGTCCCTCCTTTTAAAACGCAGTGATGAGGCAGAAAATACTTGCAGAGGCTCCGTGAGTCAGGATGGACTTCGGACATATGCTTCAAAACAATATACTCCTTCATAAACGCTGAGTAACGCTCCTTGAGCGTGGGATTACGATCCAGTTTTTCGTTCCAAACTGAGGAATCGTCGATACGCCTGAGTCTAAGACTCTCCCAAGCGATCAGCATCATGCTTTAAAGGCAACCTAACGGAGTAATCCCCCGATGGCAATCCGTCTATGAGTTTATTTGCCCTACGCAGAGAAGGTCATAGAATATGCTCGCGCCACACGAGGAGATCTACTCGCTGAGGATTAAAATACGCAGAATCGGCAAGCTGAATATTGAGGGAATGTTCCAATCGGCTCTGCATTAACTGCCACACTTGGTTGGCTATCTGTGATTGTGGGGGCGATGAGAGCAGTGAGCGTTGTCGAATAGTCCGAAGTGCGAGACTGCATGCAAATGCTCACGATGGATCCCTCAGTGGACACGCTGGTATCGCCAAGACCAGAGACAAGGGCAGACGATTGAGTTCTCCTAAGCTGAAGCTGCTGGGTGAACCTAGATGTAACGAGATCAAGCTGGGATCCTGAATTGAAAATGGCGCGACATGGGGAACCGAAACTCCCCGATCGATTCTTCACCAGAACAACAGCCGTAGCTAGCAGCACATCATCGGAGTGTAGACCTTGGGCAGCAAGAGAGGTAGACGCATGAGACGGCATACTGCCAGCAGAATCCTGAACCGGCGAAATAGGTCCTTGTTTACTGCACGATCTAGAGGAGAAACAGCTGGGAAGCTTTGCGCTATGGATAAGTCAAAGTGCAATAAGGTATGATGCCTTTTTCCGCAAACTCTGCACTGGCCACCGGTACATGCACGAGTCCGATGACCCGACTTTAAGCAGTTATAACAGAGCGAAAGCTTCTTCACTTCCTTGTAACGAAAAAAATGAGATACATTTGTGAAGATGTTGCATGAGTATATTCCGCGGCCCACCGAATAGCAGAAAGGGCAGATGGGTCGGCGGTAGAGTTAGAGGCAACAAAGGTTTTCTTTAGATGTGTATACTGGATTTTCCCACCTGAGCGCTACCAGCGTGTGTCGCTACATCTTCTGGCATCTCTTCTCCAGGAAATCGAAGAACTCCCCAGCTGTGGGTATTCTGTCCGATGACGCAGTCTCTTCCCATTTGGTGTGGGTCTTCGCATCTAGTTTCTGCAGCAGCATGTGGATTATCATGCATCCCGATATCTCCTCAACACTTCCCAATGTCTGTAGGCTATGCGTATGCAAGTTGACTGCGTCCGAGAACTCCCGAAGCCTTTTAGCAGAAGGCGAATCTACCATCTTGAGCCCAAGAATATCCTTGATGTGTGCCTGGAAAACAATTCCTTTACTGTTAAAGTGTTTGCTAAGTATGTCCAGAGCCACACTATAATTGGCACTGGAGAGCTCCAACGATCAAACCGAATCCAGACCGCATCCGAGAGATATAAGCGAAGATGTTGGAACTTCTCGATTTCACTGAGGTCTGGATCTCCTTCGATGACCGACTTGAACATTGCAATAATATCCGCATATTCCACATAGCCTCCGGAGAAGCTAGGTAGCTTCAGCTCAGGAAGCCGCTGCTTGTGAGCCATGATGATGGTATGACCTCCAGAGCTGTTTGACAGGCTGGTGGAATGAGCGGCTACGCGTAGGTGTCCTAATTCGACAGCAGAAACAGCTCAGCTTTCAAAGATATGAACAGGGTATGGAATGTTTCACGCAGCTCACTTCCAATCTCGTCTTCATCCAGCAAATCCAGCTCATTATGGGACTTGTTGAACTCCTCACGTATTTCCGCCAATATATCGAAGCGCACATCTACTTCAGACGCACTTTGTTTGTCGATTTTATTCTCCGAGAATGACTCGCCAAGACGGTGCAGGCGATCATGCATACAGAAATATACAGAAAAAGTGATAGACAGCATCAGCTACGGCAAAAGAGCGGCTAAAAGTAATGAGAGAGCGTTGTCGGGTTTCCCAGTCCGATATTTGGTCGGAAAATCTGTATATAATAGTTGGTGGAGCAACCTAACGTAACTCTACCTATGTTTGCTACTTCGAATGCCCACTGTACATAAATATTGTTATTACTTATGCTTACGCAGGGCAGCAGCCGGTCTCTCGCCTCTTTATGTTAACTTCTTTGTTTCGCTACTGCAGCTGCAGCATCTTTTCTGTTCTCCCGCGCTCTCTCTCTCTCTATCTATCGCTCATACTCGGCTCAGCAGTAGACCGTGTAGACCGAGCTTATATCGTTTCTTGCGTTCTCTCTATCACTTGCATTAATGCACGGGCAATTCGGTCCGCCTGCCCCTTTTTAGTTTTGAGCTGATCATCATACTACATACATGCCAAACAACATACCATCGCTTTCGCCTACCAATAAATGATATACATTTATCCATCGAAACAACTTTACTTAATTTAACAGCTATTAAAAAGCCTTAGTGGCTTTACAAGCGTTCTTACGAAAAGTAACAACACATACACACGATTAGCCGACGCAAAAATTTATTAAATAGGTTGTGGTTTTACACATTTATTAAGCCTGCACCCGTGGTGAAGGATTAAATTTAAGTTTAAGAATAATTAGTAAGTTTAACTAGAAAAACTCCAGCTGTTTATAAAAATACGAGAAGGAATGTGTTCAGAAGCTGTTACCGCGACACTCCTTAAATAACCATACTCAGTCAGTACACATGTGATTCATGTGGAATTTTTTAAAATTTAATCAGTTTTCACATTTTTTGGTGCATCTGTCAGGTACATCTACATAACTTTTCACAATAAAAACAATCTATTATATATGGTCATTCTTTACGATAATGCATGTATCGTTTCTTTGTATATTTAAAATTTCGGACTTTCTTCTTTTGTCGTCGCGGAAGGGGACGGGGCGAAATTTTGGTGTACTCTTGTATTGAAATGATATTACAGAAATTTGGACAGTAGTTTTGGCTTCTCTAGCTCTTATAGCCTTTGAGATCTAGGCGAAAAAAATCACATAAGACGCGTTGCTGTGTCAGAGAGAGAGATAGAGAGAGAGAGAGAGGGAACGATGCTTTTCCAAGTGGTTTTCCCAATTGCCTATACTAATAATCCGATTCAGATTCGGGCCTCTGATTGATAAGGGCTGTCTCAATGATTATGCATTTTTCGTTTTTTGTTATCTTTAAAATTGTGGAAGCGACAGATGTGCGTTTTTTGTGGTGTCGGACGGGGGCGGGGCAGAATTTTGAAATACACTTTGTAACGAACCA
The DNA here is from genome assembly GCA_009664405.1 of Drosophila bifasciata. Classification (NCBI taxonomy): domain Eukaryota; kingdom Metazoa; phylum Arthropoda; class Insecta; order Diptera; family Drosophilidae; genus Drosophila; species Drosophila bifasciata. Next base: position 18,828,612 of record CM019043.1, read on the forward strand.
TAAGAACCATAGACTCCTTAATGTATAAGTTATACTACTCCTCTAAACATTAGACCCGTGGCCATAGACTAAACTAGAACAATCACAAGAACCCCCGGAATTGTCAACTACTGACTAACTTAACCAATTGGGGCACTTGCAATCTCGATAGATCCAATTTCGCACAACCCACTGACCCACTGTCAGATCATCGACAGAGCACTATATCCAACCCACATACACTAATCAATTTCCACGATGCGAAATCGACAAAATTGCCAAAACCCATTACCACACTACAAACCCACTAACAAAAAATCCGACTTGCCAAAAACCGCACACCAAGCACTTCCTAGTTATAAGACACAGCATGCAGACTCAGCTGTCCCACACAGCAGGTTCCGGCTTTAAATAGCGCAAGCCGCCGGCAGTCCATCAGCCGACAGTTAGGGCAGTCCATGAACCAGCAGTCACACCGCCACCAATTAATTAACCACTTGAAAATTCAAATAAAAACATTTCAAAAAGAAAAACTCAAGTGTCAGCATTTCCTAGTCACAGCGAACATTTTCACTTCGCCCGAAAACGTTTAACCGATGACGCCCCAGCTCTTCTTTTGGTCACACGGTTCCCAGCGATCTACAAATTTCTTGTACAAGAATCCTGGATAGACTGAGCTGGGACCTTAGGCAACTTAAAGGAAACTATATAAAACCTTAACACGGGGCTACGTGAAGATCCACGGGCCGCCGAGAGACGGAGTACAAATGATTTGGGTCCCTAGACATAGATATGGTCTTTTCTATGATTCTGCAAATGTTTTTTCGTTTTCTGTTATCTTCAAAATTGTGGACGCCGCGGATGTGGACGCGCCCTTTGTGGGGCGGATGTGAGCGGGGCGAAATTACGAAACACTTTTCTAGGGTGAGATCTCACATCAATCTGGAAAAAAAAATTTGGAGCTCTCGCTCGTATAGCCCCCGAGCAATGGCCAACAAACATGACGGACGGACAGACAGACATGGTTATATTGTAACGAACCGTTACATTCGTATAGATATTCACACTGATAGCACTAAGTTACTTTGTCATATGTATATCGATACACAAACAACACAAACACAGTACACCTTTTCTGTAAATTTCCAAGTCACACGCGCCGATCGATTCATGCAGAATCGACACACGCGCCACAGTCTCCCTACCCCCGAGTTATCCAATCCACACAGGTCATTTTCTCGGTGCAACCGAGTCAATGACCAAAGTGCCAAATCTCGACTCAGCTCATTTCTCGGTGCATCCGAGGCAATGACCGTGTCGGTGGCACGCGCCGACACCCACCCAGCACCCAGACTTGCGGACTCAGCACTAGAAATCGGGCTTAAACAGCCTCGAGCCCGCGATCCATCGGGGCAGTCCATCGCCTATCATAAACCAAAACGGCAGTCCATCGCCTATCATACACCAAAACGGCAGTTCATCGCCTATCCTAAAACACGGCAGTCCATCGCCTATCCTAAAACACGACAGTCCATCGCCTATCCTAAAACACGGCAGTACATCGCCTATTTTAAACCGTGTCGGCAGGTCACCAATTCGCCAGTAACAACAATCGATCCGCCGCGATTCCCCGAACACAAGACAATTATACGACAAAATAAATACATTAAAGAAAGTGAAATCAAAACAAAACCCAACAACGTGTCATCAATTCTTCGCCGAACCCTCAACGGAAATAAGGTAAACCCAACCAAATATTACCAAACACCAAAAACTCTGGTGTCAGCATTTCCTCACCGAGCGCGACACCGAACGGTGTTAACGTTCTTGTTCATCGCCAAGTGCGAATTACCTACACGGTAATTAGACCCTACGCCTGCTCCACTTTCGGTCTCACGGCCAAGCCTTTGTTTTGAAGTCCCAGCAATCTACAAAAATTCTTGTACAGAACCCTGACAGACTGAGCTTACCTCAGTCTGAAATAAGGTATCATTACAAGTGGCGCTTCGAGCAGGGACTTACGGAAACTTTAAGGAGATTTCAAAGCCAACTTTCTGGCAACTTTAAGTAAACTTAAAGAGAAGTTCCTTAACACGGGGCTACGTGGCTTAAAGACCCACGGCCACCGAGAAAGAATAGTAGAGCTAACCACAGAACACAAGTCCGGTAAAAATCAAATTCGCGCACCCACCCGAATCCAGTCGCGAGTGCCACCGGGAAAATATACGCAGTGACCAAGTGCAAAAACAGTGAAAAGTGCCCAAAACAACGCCGAAGAAAACTCAGTTCAATCACCATGGAAGCCTACGAAGACGACGCGAGCATTGATTTCCACACCAGCGAGCCAGTCGCCAATCCAGGCGTCAGCATCGGCTGGATCTACAAGCGTCGCCGAGATGAGCTGGAGGCCTTCGTGGGAATTCGAATTTGACACCGAAGGAACTGTTGAAGAGTTGCGCAAGAACTTTGCCATACTAGTCGCCGGACCACTCCCGCCGGGTGCCTGGACTCGCTTGGCAGAACTCGAGAGACAATACGCAAAACCAGCAGGACGCTCCAAGTCCCCGCTGCCCACTAATCCAGGACCATCAGGCACCGGAGGATGGGACCCCAAAGCAGGCTTTTTGCAAGTCCCCGCAGCCCAGCAGCCCGCGCCGCGACCACCAGTGGTCACAGCCGCCGATCTTCCAAGGCCACCCACTATGGAAACCTCCCGTGCGCCCACACCTAGAGAATTATACCGTCGATTGACGCACCCATAATCGGGCCCGACTATAACCACGTCGCACGCACAGCGGAACGCATCCGCGGATGGGGCATCCAGTTCAACGGAGAAGATGACCCACTATCGTTTCTGGAACTACTGAGGAACGCGCACGCGCCTACGGAGTGGACACCAACCAGCTGCCTCGTAGCATGGCCGAACTACTCACCGACCGAGCCAGTCGTTGGCACCGTACCAGCCAACTACAGGGTAGTTCCTGGGCATATTTCCGCCAGGAGTTTTGACGTATTTTCTGCCGCCAAGGTATTCCGAACAATTGAGGACCAGATCCGAGGCCGCAAGCAAGCGGTGGGAGAACCATTCAAAGACTATCTCATCGAGATACGGCTACTCATGCACCATGCCGAGTACGACCTAGTTAAGGAACTCTATAGGATCTACGACAACGCCCCGCCAGGACTCCAACTATACGTGCGACGAGACGAACTGGAAAGTTTGTCACAGCTAACCCGATTAGCGGCAGAGTACGAGCTTATTCACGAGAGGAAAACACGCAACGACCCCGCACCCATGCGAATCCCACCAAGAGACACCAGGCCGGCAAGACACCCAGACCGCAGAGAAGGTGAGTCCTACCGTGGGGATTTCGGAGACCCCATTGGGATTCAGCCGACACACCGCGCAGACAGTCATCGAATCAAAATAATGCAACGAACCACGACGTCGCCCATCGAATGGTCACCACTCCCATTGCCAACCCCCGCGCAGCCTGTCGCCGATGTGGTCAAGCTGAACACGCCGCCTACGACTGCACCAACGCTTTGATCCTATTCTGCTGGGAATGTGGAAAGCGCGGCACTCGGACCGTCGACTGCTGCCGCCGGGCCACGTCGGGAAACGACTGACCCGGGATCAGCCGAGAACGACGCCTCCACAGACCCGCGACTAAGCAACCCACTACACGTGAACGACGGCCGAATAGTGGCGACAGTGACAATGGGAGGACAAACAACGGAGGCCACCATCGACACCGGGGCATCCAGAAGTTTCGTCAGCGACAACCTGGCCCGACAACTAAAAACAACAACTCCAACCTGCAAGATGCATGCGTCCGCATACGCCTACATTGACGGCTCAGTCAGAGAGATCACACAAGTTCTACTGGCGCACATCAAGCTGGATCAACGAGAGGCCCAAATCCCACTCCTGGTCCTCCCTAACATGCTGGAGCAAGTTATAGTCGGCATGGACTTCCTATGTGCCATCGGAACGACGATCCAATGCGGCACCACGCTGCTAAAGCTACAAGATCGCCACCTCACGCCAACGCCACCGTCAGTTCAATCCAACCACGTACAAGTCACCGAACCCAGCACCAAGAAATCTAGGTCAGCAGCGAACTGTGTACACTTCCCCGACCTACCACAAAGAATACGGCCCCCAATATCACAACGAAGAATACGACACCGAAACCAACCACAGCGAACACACGTCCCCGACCTACCCCAAAGAAGACGGCACCCAATAATGCAACGAAGAATACGACACCGAAACCAACCAGAGAAAAAAAGCGAAGAACCGGCCCACAACGGAAAACACGAATCCGAAGCAAGCACCGGTAAACTGCAACCAAGCAAACGGGAAAACGAATCCCACGGCCACTACGGAGCACCCGCGTCCTAAGCCAAACCCAGGAACACACATCCCAAACACACCACGAGGATCTCACATACGAGACAAGAATCAACACACTTGAACCAGGCGCTCGCCACAGGAAGCCCAGGATCAAAACAAACTACGGGGCACACGCACCCCCGAACCTACCACAAGGATCTCACACACGAGACAAACCCCAACGAACTGGAACCCGCTCGACACAGGAAGCCCAGGTCCAAGTTCAGCCACCGCGCACCCATGCACCCTACCCTCAATGGAGAAGGTGAACCCACGGACACCCTCAGAGACGACAACCAGCCCCGAACAACGACAACGGCAGCAACAGTGCAACAACCAAACCACGAGGGAAACAGCCACGCAAATCCCTTTGCTGTTCGGGTCCAATCATCGAACTAATATCCACAGAACCCTCCACTCCGGAACCGGAATCTAGCCCGATGACCCCCGAAACACCGACCGCAGCCCTGTCGTACCCACGGCCGACGCCACACCGATTTTCGCCAACCCACTGGAGTACCTTCCGCGTACTGATGTGCCCACTAGCGCCATGCACCACGCCATGCCTAGCACCACGTCCGAAATCTTCGTCGCCCAAACAAGTCGTTGCTGCGAAAACAGAATCGTCACTGAGACCCGCCTGGCCATACGTAGATCTGGAGACATTACCCCCAGATATACCGCCAGCCCCACGAAGCTACGCCACTCTCGGCCAACGCTACTCCGATCGTCGCCCACATAAGCGACTACCCACGTAGGATCGAACACCCCAGCGCGTTCGACACAACCATCCTCCCAGAAGACCCAAGCCTGCCAAAGGACCCCGACACCCCGGATCTCACCGAACCCGATCCAGAACTGATCTCCGATCCCCTGGCCGCCGGACATAGCGCCACAGATCCAAGAATTTCTGGACACAGAACTTCCAAAGTTCAATAATCTCCACGGGACCTCCAACATCGCCGAGCAATACCATCGTCATGAGGGATAATCGACCCATCAAACAGAGGTACTATCCAAAGAACCCAGCCATGATGAGGATTATCGACGAGCAAGTCGACCAATTAATTCAAGAAGGTCTCATCGAACCCTCACGAAGCCCACACAGCGCCCCCATCGTACTCGTACGTAAAAAAGAACGGCAAATGGCGCATGTGCGTGGACTACCGACAGCTCAACGCTCACTCTATACGTTCGTTCTCTTTGTAGTGACCAGACGTGTTTTTTTTTCTTGCGCTCCGCTCTTTCTCTTATAACGCTTACAAACAAACGGTGTTTGGCCTAATAAATTTTAATAATTTCACTCCCCTAATCTGATTTCTCTATCAAAATCCGCGGGTGCATGCCTATTTTTGTGTGTTTTAAACATGACGTTTTAACCAATTTTGTGCGGCGGGTAATTGTGTTTTGTTGTTGCTTATTGTAAGCAAGCAAGAAAATACATTTGTTCGCTCTTTAGCTTTTGTCTAGCAACTCTCTCTCTCTATCACCCAAACTAACTGTTCTTTTCTCTCTCGCTTATAAACCTTTTGTGCAGTAGCTCTCACTTGAAACTGTTGCAGTTCTCTCTTTTTTTTCCATTTCTTCTTTAAGCATAGCTTTTAGAAACTGCTTGCACTGTCAAAACCGATTGCTATTTGTTTTGATCTTTCTTTTTGTCATTAAAAAAAAAAAATAAAAAACTAATATGGAATTTTCAGTGGTCTGTGCAAAAAACCCTACAAAAGAAGCAGAGATCGGAACGATCAGCCGAGCATACCTTTGCTGGCTTTGCGGGATAGCGTAGTGCACGCAAAGTGTGCAGGTATTTCTGGCCGTGTGGGTGATGCCATCTCACAACGCAACGGCTTGCATTATAGTTGCGAGGATTGTCGTGCGGTAGAAAGCGAAATGCGCTCGTTTATGAGGCAGACGAGGAGTGGCTTTAAGGAGCTGGATCGTGGGCTTTAAAAGCAATACGATCGGCTTCCAGCCATGGACACTCAGTTCAGCAGTTTACAGCTGCTGGCTGAGTCTCCGCGGCGCAAGAAAAGTCCACTCCACGGGACAGACAAGTGCCAACTGCCTCACGCCCGCCGTCATCTGAAAAACTAACTCCGACCACTACGCCAGTGCAGCAGTTGATTTCGTTTGCTACCCAAGGGCAACGATCACTGCTGGTGATGCAGATTCGGTAGCCGAATGCATCGTCTCGAGAACATGCAGCCGACTGTAGCGTCCGTGTCCGTAGAGTCCGTACCAAACTCCAAAGCCATCCCATCGATTACGAACCCACCAGTTGTTGAACGTCCGGGACCGCCGGATATTGCCATCACAGGTACCGCACCTGTAGTGCCAAAACCATTGGTGGGTGTCCCACCAAAGCGACAAGTTTTTGTCTCTCGGCTTGCCCCTGATCTTACATCTAATGATGTAACTGCTTTTATACAAAGCAAAAAGCCGAAGGCCTAAAGGTGGAGAAGTTTAATTTCGCTTATGCCAGGGAGAAGCTTCTTTCAAGATAAGCGTCTCCCCAACTCATTTCAGCACCATCTGTTCTGCCAATTTCTGGCCGGAGCACTTGGTTGTGAAAGAGTATAAGGCTAAGAAGAAGAATAGGCCCCCCATAACTCTCCCCGGCAGTCAGACCAGTGCTCCATCCTCATCTTCCCGCTCTACTTCCACCCATCCAAAAACTAGTTTCCTCTCTTTTAATTACTTACCAGAATGCTAGAGGCTTACGTACTAAGCTCAGCACTCTCTATCTTGAAAGTTTCACATTTTTGTCCCATATTATTGTGTTAACTGAAACCTGGTTAAAGCCGGACATTCTTAGTTCCGAAGTTTTGGCAGATCGGTACACAATATTTAGAAATGACCGTTTGTCTCGACGTGGAGGAGGGGTCCTCATCGCAGTGGACTCTAACTTCACGTCGGAACACTTCATATTCCAGGTTCCACAAGACCTGAAATTCCTGTGCATAAAACTGATTCTTCCAGCCTTCTCCATTTTCATTACCTGCTCGTACATTCCACCGTCTTCGGATATCTCTATATACGAGCAGCACCTGTCCGCTTTAAAAACTGTTTCTTCCTCGCTATCAGATAAAGACCACATGATAGTTCTGGGGGATTTCAATTTGCCAGGCACTGTTTGGTCTTCGGTAAACGAGTCGAATAACCTTGTGCCCATATCACGACATGACTTTATTGACGGCTTGCTAGACCTGTCCCTGTCTCAAGTCAACCATGTGAAAAATTCTTTGGGTCGATTGCTCGATCTCTGCTTCGTCTCGATCCGACCATGGCGTTGTTAACCCGAGCCCTTCCGCTCACTATACCTGAAGACTCCTACCATCCTACTTTCGAAGTATCGGTCGATATTGACCTTCTGTATTGGATCGATCAGATAAGCTTTCTAAACGTGTCCGCTGCTTTCGTAAGGCCGAGTTTACGAAGCTTAATAGCCTGATTAGGGATTTCGATTGGTCCGCTCTGTACTTGTGCACTGACGTTCTGAAAGGCACAAACATTTTCTATAATGTACTTGACACACTTTTGATTCTTGTGTCCCATATTTTTGTCCGATTAGATCTGGGAAGCCCCCCTTGGTTTACCAAAGAGCTATCCAGTCTAAAAACATAAAATCAAGACTTTATAAAAATTTCAAGAAGTTGGCTTTTTCTCTCTCTCGCTATGTAATAGCTCGATTCAAATTTTACCATTGTAAACGCTCAATGCTACAAAAATTACCTAGCTCGATGCAGGATGCGCTTTTCTCAGGACCCTAAAACAGTTTTACAGCTTCGTAAACAGCAAGCGTAAAACGTCCGCACATCCATCCTCGCTATCATTTAATAATTCGTCGGCAAACAATGATCAGGCCATTGCCGATCTTTTTTGCACAATTTTTTCAAACAACCTATTCCCATGAAAGCTACTCTGGTCAGCCGTATCCATACAGTTTACCAAGATCGAACGGCATTTTCAGTCCTACGTTAAATGAAAGCTCACTGCTTCAGGATCTTCGACTAGTTAAGCCAGTGTTTCACCGGGTCCTGACGGAGTCCCCGCCTGTGTACTCAGGTACTGCGCCGACGCTCTGTGTGGACCCCTGCTTAAACTATTCACCCTATCCCTTAACTCCTCCTGTTTCCCTCCGATCTGAAGGAAATCGTTTATTATTCCTCTCCATAAGAAAGGTAGTAAGTCTGACGCAATGAATTACAGAGGTATATCAAAAGTTATCCGCTATTCCAAAATTTTTGAGAAAATTTTAACCCCGCACTTGCAACATCTCTGCAAATCACTTATATCTCCAGCTCAGCACGGATTTATAAGGCGACGATCAACAACTACAAATTTACTAGAGTTTACCTCTTTTTATTATTAAAGGCTACCCATGGTAACATGCAGACGGATGTCATTTACACCGATTTCAGTAAAGCATTCGACTCTGTAAACCATTCCCTTTAGCACAAAAACTTGACAATTTAGGGTTTCCGCCCAACCTTTGAAATGGATTTCAAGCTACCTTTGCTGTAGGTCTCAAAGAGTGCTCTTCAAAAAACTCCTTGTCTTCGCTTCTTGTTCAGGTTACTTATGAGTACCACAGGGCAGCGATCTTGGCCCCCTACTTTTCACACTCTTCATTAATGACCTGCCTTCAGTATTAACAAACTCTCGAGTACTCATGTATGCGGATGACGTTAAACTCTGTGTCCAGTATAAGGACATTTCATTGTTCTCTCGCTTGCAATCCGATCTCAATAACTTTCAGTCATGGTGTTGTGCAAATATGTTACACCTGAATGCCTCGAAATGTAAAGTAATGACATTTCATCGCTCCAGCCCCTTGTTGGCTCCTTACACCCTCTGCGGTGGTTCGTCTTGAGCGAATTACATTGGTTGATGATCTTGGTGTTAAACTAGACCCCAAGTTAAAAATTTCTGAACATATTTCTACCATGGTAAATAAAGCCATGGGAGTGTTGGGTTTATAAAGAGGTGGTCAAAGGAATTTGACGACCCCTATATAACGAAGACTCTCTATATTTCACTTGTTCGTCCGATTTTGAGTACGGCTCATGTGTATGGTGTCCTCAGTACAAAGTACACCAAGACCGTATAGAATCAGTCCAGAAAAACTTTTTACTTTTTGCTCTGCGTGGCCTCAACTGGGATGAAGGTGTGAGACTGCCTTCATACTCTTGCAGATTGCTCTTAATAGACCTTCCATCCTTACTTAATCGTAGAAAAATGCTTGGTGTGATTTTCATGCACAACTTGATCAGGGGTGACATCGACAGCCCTGACTTGTTGAGCCGCATAAACTTCACGATTCCCATTAGATCCTCTAGAAATTTTATTCCTTTGTACCTTCCACTGAGAGTAGATCGAATTATTCCTTGCATGAACCGTTTCGGATCTTATGCTCGGATTATACTCGTTCTACCATATAATATCCACCACTAAATCTTTTATACTCTTTTTAAATCACTAATACTAACATACCTTGCACGTAATTAGTAATATTTTTTTGTAACTTTGCATGTTTAGCGTTGTGTTAAGCCCTAATTTTTTCCTCGAATATTAGTCTAACACCTATCTTTCCTGCATGTTCGCGATCGGTTTCGGTTTCGTGTCGCGCGTCATGCGGCAGCGCCCTCGGTCGGTTGGGCGGGAGGAGGCTGCATTCGCCTGGGATCCCGCGCGTAACAGGCTTCGGCTTGGTGTCGCATGGGCCACTTGATGGTGCAGTCATTGCACATCAACGTCCTAAAGAAAATACCCATGGCCAACGGAAGTCGAGAAGCCACCGCCTTCACGGTCCCCGGCAGAGGTCTCTATCAATGGAAAGTGATGCCCTTCGGATTATATTCGTACCAGCAAATATTCCAACGGGCCCTTGATACCGTGATCGGAGCCGACATGGAACCCTACGCATTCGCATATTTAGAGTTATTTTGACAATGTCGTCGGACGAGACTTTTCAAGGACCACCTACACAACCTGGCAATAGTCCTCTCTTCGCCTTCGAAAAGCGAACCTGCGGATAAACGCTGAAAGGTGCACATTTTTCCAAAGCCGGATCAAATATCTTTGGTCACGTCATCAGCGAAGAAGGTATTCACACAGATCCCGACAAGATTGCTGCCGTCAAAGAACTCAAGCCACCCACGAACCTAAAAAGAACTACGTCAGGGCATCGGAATGGCATCCTGGTACCGAAGATTCGTGCCAAACTTTGCTACAGTAGTCCAACCAATGTCTCAGCAAGCTACTCAAGAAGGGACAAACATGGACATGGACCGCAGATCAACAAGCGGCCTTCGACCAACTAAAAGGAACTACTCACGACCGCTCCTGTACTTGCTTGCCCCGATTTCAACGTCAAGTTTTCACTACAAACCGATGCGACCCAGCCCACACTAAGGCAACCCGTTTCAACGTGTATCCTGACGACGAAAAACCACCAATAGAAACGCCAAAACACGTTGACAAGAAATTTTGCCGACCCAGGAGTAAACCAAAGCGGCCAATTGCAACCCCACCCGGAAGAAGGGGGGTGTAACGAACCGTTACATTCGTATAGATATTCATAGTGATAGCGTTTAAGTTACTTTGCATTCATATTCGTACTAATAGCACTAAGTTACGTTGTCATCTATACACCAACAACACCAACACTATACATCTGACACTGTACAATTTCCAAGTCCCACGCGCCGATCGATTTCTGCCGAATCGACACACGCGCTGGTACTTACACAAGAGTTACCCAACTCCAGTTCCCCCCGAGTTACAAAACTCATCGCAGGTCATTCCTCGGTACGACCGAGCCAATGACCACAGCCTAGACTCAGCTCATTTCCTCGGTGCATCCGAGGCAATGCCGTGCCGGTGGCACGCGCCGACACCCACCCAGCACCCAGACTTGCGGACTCAGCACTAGAAATCGGGCTTAACCAGCCCGAGCCTGCGATCCATCGGGGCAGTCCATCGCCTATCATAAACCAAAACGGCAGTCCATCGCCTATCATACACCAAAACGGCAGTTCATCGCCTATCCTAAAACACGGCAGTCCATCGCCTATCCTAAAAAAAACACGACAGTCCATCGCCTATCCTAAAACACGGCAGTACATCGCCTATTTTAAAACCGTGTCGGCAGGTCACCAATTCGCCAGTAACAACAATCGGATCCGCCGCGATTCCCCATACACAAGACAATTATACGACAAAATAAATACATTAAAGAAAGTGAAATCAAAACAAAACCCAACAACGTGTCATCAATTCTTCGCCGAACCCTCAACGGAAATAAGGTAAACCCAACCAAATATTACCAAACACCAAAAACTCTGGTGTCAGGGGCCTCACCGAGCGCGACACCGAACGGTGTTAACGTTCTTGTTCATCGCCAAGTGCGAATTACCTACACGGTAATTAGACCCTACGCCTGCTCCACTTTCGGTCTCACGGCCAAGCCTTTGTTTTTGAAGTCCCAGCAATCTACAAAAATTCTTGTACAGAACTCCTGGACAGACTGAGCTTACCTCAGTCTGAAATAAGGTATCATTACAATATCGACTCGGCTATTGATGCTGATCAAGAATATATATACTTTATGGGGTCGGAAATGATTTCTTCTGTATGTTAAGTTAGGTTAGGTTAGGTTATATTGGCTGTCGGGCTGTCATGAGCCCGACACACTTAGGCCGGCTTCGGCACGTTGTGGTACCATTGAATCTGTGGCCCTTCCCTGCCGTGAGAGACATCCTGTCAGAAATTATCCCATCCGGCTGCGCTAATGAAATTCGCTATCTTTCTGACACACATATTGGACATCAGTGATATGTTCGTGAAAAAAGGGCGAGCGGTAAGTTTTGTAGCCTTCTTCTACTGAGAGCCGGGCAGGAGCAGAATAGGTGCTCCACTGTTTCCTCCTCTTCCTCATCTCTTCAATTGCGGCGGTAATCATTGTATAGGGCTCCCATCCTTCTGGCATGGGTTCCTATTAGCCAGTGTCCCGTGAGGGATCGAATGACAGTACTGCACTTTTTTCTACTTAGCTTACATAGCTCAGTGGTGCGTTTCTTGTTGCAGGTGGCTTGCAGGTGGCCATAGGCATACATGTCGTGCAGAAAGGAGGTAGTAGTGCCAGCTCTGGCCAGTTCATCTGCTATGCAGTTACCTTCAATGTCCTGGTGACCCGGGACCCATATCAGGCTAATAGCAAACTGCTGAGCCATCTCGTGAAGAGATTTGCGCAATTTGCTACGGTGGCCGAGTTCGATGTAATCGCATTTAGTGATTTGACGCAGCTTGGCTATCACTGTATATGTTTATATGGGTTGTCGAAAAGGAAACTGTTTGGATGCAAATCAGAGCTTCCCAGATTGCTGTGACTTCCGCTTGGAAGACACTGCAGTGATCCGGAAGCCTGAAGGAGTGCCTTTATATTTAGTTGCCTTTAGTTGATACCTCCTCCAACTTTATTGTCCATTTTGGAGCAATCCGTGAAGATTTGAATGGCTCCATCAGGACCGGAGTTCCCTCTGCCAGCTATCACGGTGAGGGATGTTTATTTCGAAGAGAGTTTCCGTATACTCCCTCCGTTTTTGTGGGGACGTTGTTGTTTACGTTTAGAATGGATGTGTGTCCCATATTTTGCGATACCCATTGGTCAGAGTCTCTGAGACGAATTGCTGCCATTAGTGCCTGAGCCTTACCTGTGAGGTCAGGACTCTGGAGGCACAGGACAGCGTTTAGCGCATCATTCGGTGTAGTTCGAAGTGCTCCACTAATGCAGAGTGCGGCAGTTCTTTTGTACCTTGCCGAGCATTTTTGGTTATGGACTTTTTGATATGGCCGGCCACCACACCGTGACTACGTAGAGTAGTATTGGTCTAACTATTGCTAGATATAGCCATTGGACTATACTTGGGCTAATGCCCCACCTTAGACCAATGGCTTTTTTGCAGGTGCAGAGAGCTATGGTAGCCTTCTTCACTCTTTCTTTGATGTTTAGGTTCCAGTTGAGCTTGCTATCAATTACCAACCCCAGGTAACTGGCACTATCGCTGAAGGATAGCCTGCATTCGTTAAGCATTGGACCCCTCGACCCGAGGGGTGGAATCTTGTATTTAGGTGAAAATAATACAAGTTCCGTTTTCAAGGGATTTACTCCCAGTCCGCGCGATTTTGTCTAATCTGACAGTATCGCGAGCTTTCTCGACATTAGGTCGCAGAGTGTTTGAGGGAATTTTCCCGAGAAGATTATTTTAACGTCATCCGCGTATGGCACCACTTTACAGCCCCCCCTTCCAGGTCACACAGAATCTTGTTGCCTGCTATGTTCCATATAAGGGGAGACAGAACCCCACCATGCGGTGTGCCTCTGTTGACATACCTTGACTGAGTGGACGACCCCATCGACGACGTCACCGGCCTGCATATGAGCAATTGATCGATAAGCGTCGTCAACTGATCGTCCAACTCCAGGCTCGCCAGCCTTCCGTGATGGCTCTGGGTATGACATTATTGAAGGCTCCCTCGATATCGAGAAAGGCAATTAGGGAATATTCCTTTGAATAAAGGGATTTTTCCACCGAAGTGATTACTTCGTGAAGAGCCGTTTTTGTGGATTTACCTTTCCTGTAGGCATTTTGTGCGTCTGACAGCATCTTTGGATTTATCGTAGTCCTTAGATGTAGTCCGACTAGTCTCTCAAATGTCTTGAAGAGAAAGAACGACAGACTGATTGGTCTAAAGTCTTTAGCGGTGGAGAGCGAGGCTTTTCCCGCTTTGGGAATAAAGACAATCTTTGCTTTTAACCATGCGTCAGGTATTTTCCCCACTATAAGTATATTGGAAAATATACTTTGAAGCCAGTTGGTTGCCATGTTTCCTGCCTTTTGTAATTGGGCCGGTATAAGCATGCCAGGGCCTGGTGACTTGAACGGGTTGAAGCTGTTTACTGCCCAGCTGATGTTCCATTTCGAGAGGATGTGTGCCATCGAGGTTACCGAGCCTTCTATGGGTGAGTAGGTCGGCTCAATGGTGCACCTGGGGAAGTAAGTATCTAGTAAGACGCGTAGGGACTCCTCACTGGAGCTAGTCCACGTAACATCGTTACGCTTAAGGTATCCCACCGAGGTGGTAGTTTTTGAGAGAACCTTACGCAGCCTTGCTGCTTCTGATGTTTCCTCTATTTCTGTGCAAAATTTTTGCCACGATGCTCTTTTTGTCCTTCTTGTTTCTTTTTTGTGGAGGGCTAGACTATGTTTGTAGTCTTCCTAGTGTTCCTCCTCGTTGGCGCTTTTGGCTCTGTTGAATAGGGCCCTGCTTCACCTACGTAGGATATCTATTTTTTTGACCAACATGGGGGTTTCTTTTTCCCTCTCGGTGTTGTTGCGGGGCATGCTGCCGTGAAGGACTTGTTGCATGCTTCCGTAAGTGTGTCCGTCCACTAGACGATTAAAGTCATCTTGAGTGTCCGGGCACCGTGGTGCCGTGATGGGGAGCAGTTCATCCATTTTTTTACTATATCTATCCCAGTTGGCTTTCCTGGGATTGATGTAGTCAATTGGTTTTGGGCACTCGAGTCCCATTATTGTCTCGATGCTCCTGTGGTCAGAGAAGGAATGGTCCTCTAGGACCTTCCAGTTTTCGATTAAGTCTGACATTTTGTGAGACACTAGAGTGAGGTCAATGACCTCCTGTCGGTCCTGTGGGGTCGTTACCCCGATTACAAATTACCATATTAGAGTCAAGGATAAAGCTTAATAGTGACTCACCCCTCGCATTTGTGTCCGAGCTCTCCCATTGTGTGTGGTGAGCGTTGGCATCGCAGCCAATTAAAAGGCCTATGCCCGAACTTTCGCTGTCGCTGGTTAGCGCGCGTATGAGTTCTCCTGGAGGATCGCTTTGCTCGTGCGCCATGTAGGACGACACCAGCCTCAGCCCTTGCAGCTCTAGGCTAACTGCCGTGTTGCCGCCGTTGCTAAACTTGTGGAGCAGAAAGATGTTAAGGTGCTTTCTAGAAAGTATACAGGTGCGAATTTTACATTCGTTTTGAGCAGCGATTAGCTTATACTCCTTCGTCGCTAATCCACAGACCTTGTGTCCTCCTATATACGCTTATTCGCAGCTAACCTACCCAGTAGGCCGTTCGCTATCCGCAACTTGCGACCCGTCCCGTGACCTCAGCTAGGCCCCCTCTGACCCACCTCAAAGCTCATGGAGTACCGGATGTATGTATATTCTGTATGTTACACACATCCACTTTTACCACAAATACAATATACCCTTTTACTCTTCGAGTTCAATAAAGAATAAAATTTTCCGCACAAATCGTTGTTACCTAGTGCTCAACATCTATTTTACATTTCATTGCTGCATCTGTCAGAGAGAGTCAGTAGCTTCTATCATACCTAAATGATTATTTTGTTGCGAGGGGTACGGGGGCTCGCTGCTGAAAATTTATTTTCTCATTTTGTCTATAAGAATGATCCGATCTTAACCAGATCTGATATATATGATCATTCTCTACGACACTGCATTTTTCCTTTTTTACCCGTAATCGAAGAGTTAAAGGGTATATTGTATTTGTGGTAAAAGTGGATGTGTGTAACTTAGAGAAGAAATCATTTCCGACCCTATAAAGTATATATATTCTTGATCAGCTTCAGTAGCCGAGTCGATATAGCTATGTCTATCCGTCCGTCCGTCTTGTTTATCGCCCATTGCTCGAAGGCTATTAAAGCTAGAGCAACCAAATTTTGTTTCCTCACTGATGTGATATCTCACTCCTAGAAAAATGTTTCAAAATTTCGCCCCGTCCACTTCCGCCCCCACAAAGGGCGCACATCTGTGGCGTCCACAATTTTGAATATAAAAAAAAAACTAAAAATGCAGTATCATAGAGAAAGACCATATTCATCAGGTGCCCAAATCTGAATCGGATTTGAATTTTGAATATTTTGAATATAAAAAAAACCTAAAATGCAGTATCATAGAGAAAGACCATATTCATCAGGTGCCCAAATCTGAATCGGATTTGAATTTTGAATATTTTGAATATAAAAAAAAAACTAAAAATGCAGTATCATAGAGAAAGACCATATTCAGGTGCCCAAATCTGAATCGGATTTGAATTTTGAATATTTTGAATATAAAAAAAACTAAAAATGCAGTATCATAGAGAAAGACCATATTCATCAGGTGCCCAAATCTGAATCGGATCGGATCATTAGTATAGCCTCAATAGAGAAAAACATACGAAAAACTTCGCTCCCTCTCTTTCGTACTCACACAAAAAAACGAGTCGATTTGGTTTTTCGTACAAATGAACGCCTGGATCTCAGAGACTATAAGAGCTAGAGCAACCAAACTTTCTGTCAAGACTCCTGTGATACCAAACATGAACAAGTGTATTTCGAAATTTCGGCCCGCCCCCTTCCGCCCCCACAAACGACGAAAGTCCACAATTTTGAAGATAGGAAAAAACGAAAAACCAGATTCCCGAATTTGGTTCAGATCGGATTATTATTGTAGCCACAATGAACAAATGAATTTTTAACATCGGGAATTCCCCGCGCCCTTTCAGCGTTTCCTCGCGCCCGATTCCAGCGTAAGTCATTTATGGGGTTGATTGTCGCTACAGATTCTCCCTCTCGCTCACACACTGCTCATACATTCTGCCTCGTGCAGTGAATGTGTGTCGTTGTGAAAAGATGTAGAAAAGATGTAGATGTAGTTGACAATGTAGCAAAAAATAATGTAAAATGGATTGGATTCTCTAGCGTAATAGTCTTCGAGCAATGGGCGGCAAACAAGACCATCTTGACATGGCTTAATCGACTTGGTTATTGTTGCTGATCAAGAATATATATACTTTATGGAGTCGGAAACTCTTGCTTCTCTATGTTACACACATCCACATTTAACACAAATACAATATTCCCTTTTACTCTTCGTGTATGGATATAAAACAAGAAAGAACGTACGGAGTCGCTGTGAACGCGACTCTACTTTTATTCCCGTACTCAGTCAGTACACATGTGATTTATGTGGAATTTTCAAATGTTTTATCAGTTTTACATTTTACATTTTTTTGCTACATCTGTCTACATCTACATCTACATTATCTTCATCACTTCTCACAACAACACACGTACACTGCACGGCGCAGAATATGTGAGCATTGTGTGAGCGAGAGAGAGAATCTGTAGCGACTATCATCCCCATATATGACTTACGCTGCAAGGGAAGGGGAAATCTCTGCTGAAAATTCATTTTATCATTGTGGCTATAATAAGGATCTGATCTAAACCAGATTCGGGAATCTGGTAGAGATGATCATTCCATACAATACTGCATTTTTCGTTTTTTCTATCTTCAAAATTGTGGACTTTCGTCTTTTGGGGGAGTGGGAGTGGCAAAATTTTGAAATAAACTTGCACTGAAGCGATATTACAGGAGTCTGACAAAAAGTTTGGCTGCTCTAGCTCTTATAGTCTCTGAGATAGAGGCGCTCATTTGTAATGAAAACCAAATCGACTCGTTTTTGTGTGAGTGCGAGCGAGAGGGAACCATGTTTTTTCAGATGGTTTTCCATTGTGGCTATATTAATGACCCGATCCGATTCAGATTTGGGCCCCTGATAGATATGGCCTTTCTCTATGATACTGCATTTTTGGTTTTCTGTTTTATTTAAGATTGTGGACGCCACAGATGTGCGCCCTTTGTGGTGGCGGAAGTGGGCGGAAAACATTTTGAAACACTTTTCTAGGAGCTAGATATCATATCAGTATAGAAAACAAGTTTGGTTGCTTTAGCTCTTTTAGCCTCCGAGCAATGGGCGACAAACAAAACGGACAGACAGACGGACGGACAGACATGGCTATATCGACTTAGCTATTGATGCTGATCAAGAATATATATACTTTATGGGGTCGGAAATTATTCCTTCTCTTTTCCCACAAATAGAATATACTCTTTTACTCTTCGAGTACGGGTATAAAAATACAATGATCACCAGCGATGTTCTCAGTGTGCAGAGGCTATTAGTCCAGCCCGAAGTGAGATTGGTGTGTGGTTTAGGATGTGGTCTACACACTAAGTACATAAATGTCTAAGAAACCTATGAATTGTTTTAAAAATTATTATGATGAAGAGGATCAACTTTTTCCGAATAAAGTTCATGTTCCTAATCAGATGGTAGAACACAAATTTTTAAAAAGAAAATCTATTTACTGATCTTTTTATAATTTTTTAGGAATGGAATACCTAGAGTTTTTGGATATATCACATAATAAGCTAAAAACCCTTTCAAAGCCCATATTTGGTATTCATAACGCACAAAATGTACGAATTTTAGCCAACGATAATTTATGGCACTGTGACTGTACACTCCAAAATGAAATGAATGACATTTTTGCATACCATTCATCAACATTGCCAATGTATTGTTGGTCTCCAGAGGTCTTCAAAAACTACTCGGTATTTGATGAACGGTTTTGCGATAGCAAGGATACCGAAGAATCATTAGAAGCTGACAGCACAACGACGACAGCACCAACAATCACTTCACAAAGCTCGACCATGAAAACAACGGAAGGTCCAGTATACATACCAACACTACCGACATCAGCCACAGTACCACCAAGCGAAGTTGTATCACTGGAATGTCTTGCACAAAATCAGACTGGTAGCAAGACAAAGGAAAATACTAAGCAACATTTATGGTGGCCCCAAATAGGTTTTTTTCCAAAATCCCACGGATCACTCACAGTTCAAATTACAGTAGAATTGGAAGACCTCAACGATTTCGAATTTGGAATACTTTGGTTTTCTAAGACAACAAAAGAGTATTATATGATGGAGCTTTTTCCCTGACGAGTACGGTTTGGGTTGTTATTTTACAATGCCACTTAAAACAATTGTAACGGATTTAGTTCCTAACGTTGCTTATACCTTCTGCCTGATCTACTCGAATCAAAAATAACGTATCACCGTTTAGTTGTAAATCTGTTCACATAAGCGGAAACATAGAAGTTTATTATAATTTTGGATTTCAGAACATATTCTTTCAAATGTAAGTAACTAACCCGTTTTTTTTTTATTTTATATACATTTTAATATATTTCAATTTTAAGGCCATGTCGTGGATGATCTTAGGAATCGTGGCATTTATATTTCTGGGAATAATATTTATGTTTCTAGTACTGAAGAAAAAGCCCGTTTTGTTAAGAGGCAGCAAACGTGTAATGAAACCGAAGTCCAGTTCTGGTAATATAGTCGTATTGCCTCGCGGCAATACTGTTCAAAACATAAAGAGACAAGAAGCTATAATCTCGGATAGTAAGCCAGAAAGGTATAAGATTGATATTTGTACTCCCTGTTATTAATATATGCAATGAATTTATAAAGGTTACTTTCCTGTATTTTAAGGAAAAACTCTTCTGAAAGTATTTCCAGTACTCAAAGCTATATGATCGCGAACCTCTACGAAAGCGTACCATCCTACATGACATTGGATGAAGTTTCTATAACAGTCAATAAAGGATCTCCCTTCGTAGAGGATACACAAATATCCAAACTTTCAAAACGACTTTCGAGTGACCCTCTCCCAGCCATACCAAAAAAGAAAATGTAGAGAAATCGTAAGTTCTTCTTAAGTTCTTTATTGTGAAATTATCGATTAAACATATACATATGTACAATATAAAAATGACTCATGTGAACTACATATAGTTAAATAGTTTGGTTTTTAATTAAGTAATAAAAAACAATCATTTAATAATGTTTACTAGATTTATTTATTGTAGTGGTTTGCGTAAAGGTTATTTTTAAGACTGAATTAAAGATCTTTGATCTGATCTTAATAATGATCTTAATAATGTATACTTAGCTATACATTATTGCGTAAAGGTTATTTTAAGACTGAATTAAAGATCTTTGATCTGAGCTCTGCAGACCGTTCTATTGAGCTTTCTGATTTGTTAAAGTTTTTTTATATTTAACAAGGTTTGTGTATTTAATGGTATGTTTTGTATAGTTAAATAACGTGAAGCTTAAGATCGATCGTTAAGAATCCTGTAAGCCTTACATTTAGTTTGGGTGAAGAGCTTTTGGAAAGTGAGGCTTTACGAAAAAAATCAATGGCTGTGCGTTAACATATTTGAGAAGATGTGTTGCAAATATATAATAATATATTGAAATGTTTAAAATTAAAATACCCTCTAATAGCCTTTGTAAAGCTACTTATCCTTTTTAATAGATGTTGAATTTAATAAAGTTGTTTCGATAGAATTTATGTATCATTTATTGGTAGGCGAAAGCGAAAGTATGTTGTTATGTATGTATGTAGTATGACGATCAGCTCCAAACTAAAAGAGGGCAAGCGGACCGAATTTTCCGTGCCCCAATACAAGCGATAGAGAGAACGAAAGAAACGATAGAAGCACGGTCTGCTGCTTGGCCGCGAACGAGCGATAGATAGAGAGAGAGAGAGCGCGGAACAATAGCATAGGTGCTGCAGCTGTAGTAGCGAAATATAGAAGTTTATATAAAGAGGCGGAAGCCGGCTGCTGCCCTGCCTAAGCAAAAGCAATTAAAATATTTATATACAGTGGGCACTCTTAAAGGTTTTGCAGATACATGTTATCGGAAGCTCAGACATTGACAAATAGAGAGTCATCAAACGAAGCAGGAGGGCCGTCATTCCGAGAACTACATTGGTCATCGCGATCGGCTGGACTCTCTGAAGATACGCGATGTGTTCCAAAAGCGTCCTTAGCTCGTCCATTTCAAGCGGTCCTGAGTGGTCCATACGGAAATAAAAGATGATTGTACGATTTCTCTCAGCGAAGTCCATTGAAATTCCAGATTGAAGTTCGAAAGCGGATGTCAGCTCAGTCGCCAAAACACTTCGCGACAGAATATCGACTAAACGCTGACAATTTCACAGGGCTGAGTTACCGGAGCCATACGCCTGGAATCTGGAGACGCAATATACGTGAGGATCCCACTCAATGTTGGTATCGAGAATTAACAGTGAGACATACAGTAGAATCGCGAAATAGAAGAGATTCGAAAAAGAATTTAGCGCCGTAGAAGCTCCATCCTACTCGGCAGGCGGATCCAATTGGAATCTACATACATATCCAGTTGGTTGCAGCCACAGCTTGTTAGACTCTTCCCCAAAGCTAGAGTCAGCTATCGCACTTTCTATGTCCAAGTCACGGCTATCAATTGAAGGCTTACCTTCAGGGAACCTTGGGTATCAAACGCGGGAACATTTGGCTAGGAGAACATTGCGAGGAGTCTTAAGCGTGTGACTTTCATTTAAGGCAGAAGCGCGTGAACCCATCAACGTAACGTCTTTGACTCGATCACAACCTCCAGACTCTGAATTATTGGTAATCCTAGTAGCAGCTTGAATTGCCCAACAAATAAGAGCTCCAAATAAGAGCTCGCGAAAGCAAAAGTATGTTTTTACAATATTAATTAAAATATTTATATACAGTGCGCAGTCGAAATAGCAAACATAGGTGGATGAACGTTAGATTGCTCCACTAACTATTATATAAAGATTTTACGATCATAATGAGCATAAAATAACAGACTTGTAAGGAAAATATTATCGTTTATTAAGAAAAAATGGATAATAATTTAGCAATTGTCTTGGCTGTCGTTCAACAGCAACCTAACTTTTGTACAAGTTAATAATGTAGTAACAAATAAAAAGAGAGAGAGTGATGGCGTATGGAGTCGCCGTTAACGCGACACTACTTGTATACCCATACTCAGTCAGGACACATGTGACATATGTGGAATTTTCAAATGTTTTATTAATTTAACATTTTAAATTGTTTTGCTGCATCTGTCATCTACATCTACATCAGTTCTCACAACAACAAGCGCATATTGCACGAGGCAGAGTGTGTGAGCGAGAGAGACTAAGTAGCGGCTATCACCCCTAAATACCTCTTTTTGCGTGGGGTGGGAGTATCATTATTATAGCCGACAGACAGACCGGCAGAGAAACTTGTGCGCTGGTGCGACTTCAGAATATAAGTGATTTTGTATTTGGCGGCGTCGCCCTCTTCATGAGCGGCCGCTGCTTGCATAATTTTCGTTTGTATAAGAGCATAGTTTTAACATTTCAAGAGCCTTAACATAAATTCAGGTACAGTTCAATTTCTAGGGTCTTAGCATAAGCGCCTTAATATATTTAATCAAAGACAAGTGATTTGCCTCAACAGATATCAAGAACTCGAAATGAAGAGGGCAGCTCCGTTTGAGACTTTCCTACATTAGGTCGGGGAATTGAGGTATCCATGTTTTAACTTTAAGATTCTGTTAAATAAAATCTTTCTAAAACTAACCTTCGAACTGTGGAATTCTTATTGGCGCAGCCGGTAGGATTCATAAATCTAAAACGAATTTTAGCAAAGTGAATCCCCCAAAGAACGTAGGTGCACCGTAGCACTGGGCAGCTTAATAGTAAATACACCAGACATACCCAAAGTAAAATTCTCCAGTAAGTGCAACAGACGTTGCGTGCAAAAACAAGTGAAGTGTTCATAACAAACCATATCCCAAAACAGTCAAAATGCCATCATCACCAGCCAGCTTAAGTAAAATCCACTTGAATCAAGCACTGTTGTCCATTAGACAATGCTAGCTTATGACGGCTCAGTTGGACAACTGAGTTCGTACATAAAAAGAATCGAATACATCCACGAATTGTTCCCTACTCACGAAGCAAGACAACAGCGTATACTATTCGGAGCAGTGGAAGTTCAGCTAACGGGCGATGCTCAAAGAGCCTAACACCTGGCAAGAATTAAAGGCAGCATTGATCGACGAATCTAAAAATCCCACCCCTACGAGGACTTTCTGCGTCAAATTTACTTCACGAAGTTCACCGGAAGTCTCCGTAAGTTCATCGAAGAAATAGAGAAAAAAGGCACTAATTGTTAGCAATAATTTATCACTAGAAAGCGATCCAACCAATAATCAAATGTATAAAAACGAACTAAACAACACAATTAAAGATGTAATATCAAAACGTGAAAGAACGAACGGAGTCGCTGTGAACGCGACTCTACTTGTATACCCGTACTCAGTCAGTACACATGTGATTTATGTGGAATTTTCAAATATTTTATAAGTTTTTACATTTTAAAATTTTTTGCTGTCATCTTCTGTCATCTACATCTACATTATCTACATCACTTCTCACAACAACCAAATTCGGGAATCTGGTATATATGATCACTCCCTACGATACTGAATTTTTCATTTTTCTCTATCTTCAAAATTGTGGATTTTCATCTTATAAGGGGTCGGAAGGGGGCATGGCGAAATTTTTAACTACACTTTTACTGAAGTGGTATCACAGGTGCTTGGTCAGAAAGTTTGGTTGCCCTAGCTCTTATAGTCGCTGAGATCCAGGCGTTCATTTGTACGAAAAACCAAATCGACTTGTTTTTGTGAGAGTGCGAACGAGACCGAATGATATTTTTCGAAATGGTTTTCTTTATGGTGGCTATACTAATGCTCCGATCCGATTCAGATTTGGGCTTCTGATAGATTTGGTATGTCTCTATGATTCTGCATTTCTCGTTTTCTATTATTTTCCAAATTGTGTCCCGCCACTTTGTGGGGAGTGGGCGGGGCGAAATTTTCAAAACTTTTCTAGGAGTGAGATATCACATTACTCTGGAAAAAAAATTTGGTTGCTCTATCTTTTATAGCCTCCGAGCAATGGGCGACAAAGAAGACGTCCGAAGACGACGGACACATATGGCTATATCGACTCGGCTATTGATGCTGATCAAGAATATATATACTCTATGTGTTCGGAAACGCCTCCTTCTGTGTGTTACACACATCCACTTTTACCACAAATACAATACGCTTTTACTCTTCGAGTACGGGTATAAAAATTACACGATAGACTTTATATGACCCTTGTTAGAAAAGATATAGCTACCCTGTCAAACCTCAAAAGGGCCGCTAATGAAGAGGGCTTATATGGAGCCAGGTCCGACGATAAAAAGTAACAACAAAACACCTCAAAAGTCACCTTTTACTCTGTTAGCAAGAATGATGGGAATTATTACCCAAGTTATAGTACTAATACTAACCTTAATCAGAATTCATTCGGTTCAGGCACCGCTCCGCGAAACAACTATAGCAACCCTGGATTGCACCGCGAATTTCGGAATTCATTAAATCAAGGTAAGGTACAAAACCCAACCAATTACCAGATCAATCAAAACCAAGCTAGTAGTAGCAGACCTAATCAGCCGACAAAAAGAGTGAGGGAAAGCACAAGCGGACAAATGAAAATAGATTTAAATTTTCATCAAGCAGCCTCGGAAGAAACCGAGTGGGACTCTATGTAAACTTTACTCTAAAAAACAAAGTCTTAAGAAGTATAGTGGATTTGGGATTTTCCACTCACATAATAAAAGATAATTTCCCGAACGCCACCACAAATAAAGAAAACCTCAAGGTCCATGCCATCAACGGACCTGTTAGATTAATAAGTAGTATAATAAGGCCCCCCAACAAAGTCTGCCCAACCATGCAGAAGTTCTACGTGTTAGATTTTTCCAACAATTACGGTATCCTGTTAGGTAGAGAATTCTGATGGCCAGCAAAGCCGTAATCAATTACAGGAATAACACCGTAATGTGAGGAGAAAGGATATTCCCAATTATCTCTAGAGGAGAAGTTATTGAAGATACCGCACATAAGTGCAAAGATATATTTTCGACTGAAGACAAGATCGCACTGAAGTGCCACGATTCATGCTCGGATGAGAATCAATTCTTCACTTCCGCTCTTGACAACGAATTGAGGGAATGTCTCTAATTTTGCGAACATAGAAAGCACATGATTCTCAAACTAAAGAAGCGAGCTGTCATAGCTCCCTAGGTTAGGTTAAGGCGATAGCGGAGGGGAGAGACCCCCACCCCCGAATGCTCGAATGCCTCGTGCGTTAATAGCCTGCACGTAGCTAAAGGCATCGCCACTTGCTCCCCTCCGGAAGGAGAGTTACAGTAGTGCCCCGGCTAGCTAGCTCGTCGGCGGCATCGTTCCCGGCAATGTCCCTATGTCCTGGGAGACCTTAGAGACCTGCGACAGTCGTTAACGGTCGCTGAGTTCGACGCAACAGAGCCCAGAACCTTGAGGGCTGCTTGGTTGTCGAGAAGCCGCACACTGAGTGTCCGTCAAAGAAAGCTTGGAGACAATGGAAATGGCCTCCTTCATGGCTAAGACCTCTGCCTGGAACACGCTGCAGTGGTCCGGAAGTCTGAAGCAGAGACTGATGTTTAGCTCGTCGCAGAAGACGCCCCCCTCCCACGCGGCCTTCTAATTTTAAGCCATCAGTGTAGAAGTGGATCGCGTTTGTAGGTCCAGGTTCGCCTCCCTCCCAGTCCTCCCTGAGTGGGATGGATACCTGGAAAGGCGTCGAGAGGTAGTCACTTGGGATGCAGTAGTCTGTCCCTCTCTGGAAGTTGCGGGAGTTTTATTAGGTTTCCCGAGTGGCCAACCGTGGTGGTTTTCCACAGGTTGGATTCCCTCATTCTAAGGGCGGAGAGTGTTGGGACCTTTTTTCCCCATAAGTTCTACAGGTAGAAGGTAAAAGCACGGTATCGAGGGCTTCACTTGGGGTAGTGCGTAATCCGCCCGTTATGCATTGCTCTGACGTGCGTTGGACTCTTGTGAGTTTGTCAAGACAAGTTTTTCTTGTCTAGGGCTGGCCACCAGACCACTACCCGTAAATCAGGATCGGTCGTATGATGGCGGTGTACAGCCATCGGACTATGCACGGGGTCATGCCCCACTTTAGACCGATGGTTTTCCTGCAGGTGTAGAGGGCTACTGTGGCCTTCTTCACCCTGTCCTCTATGCTCAGTTTCCAGTTGAGCTTCCTATCGAGGATAAGGCCAAGGTATTTGGCTTGGTTGCTGAAAACTAGCGGCTCTCCGCATAGTTTCGGTGGGGTAAGTGTCGGAATTTTGTATTTCCTGGTAAACAGTACAAGTTCCGTCTTAGATGGTTTGGCGCACTCAGCCCACATTTGGCTGCCCATTGTGACAGGTCTGTGAGAGTGCTTGTCATGCACTCGCATAGGGTCTGTTGAAACTTCCCAAAGAATGCTATAGCGACGTCATCCGCATACGCCACCACGCGGCAACCGTCACCCCTTTCTATCTCCCGCAGCAGTACATTCACTGCTACGTTCCATAGGAGGGGCGAGAGGGACTCCACCCTGCGTGGTGCCTCTGTTGACAAACCTGGTGGACGTTGACGTCCCCAGTGATAGTGATGCCTCAACGGTCCTGCATTGCAGCATCTGATCGATGAGGCTCACCGTCCGGGAGTCAACCCTCAGGTCAGTCAGTGCTCCTTTGATGGCGGACGGGATGATCTTATTGAAGGCCCCTTCTATGTCAAGAAAGGCTACCAGGGGTATATTCCTTGCAGCTGAGGGACGATTCGATGATCGATGTGATCGCATGTAGGGCCGTTTCGGTGGATCTTCCCTCCGATAGGCATGCTGAGAGTCAGAGATTTGACTCGGCGGTATGGTCGCCCTGAGATGCAGACTTAAGAGCCGTTCCATCGCCTTCAGGAGGAAGGACGACAGGCTTATTGGTCTAAAAATCTTTAGGGGCAGTGTGCGAGGGCTTGCCAGCCTTGGGTATGAAGACAACTTTGGCCCGAAGCCATGTCTTCGGGATTTGTCCGTGGGGAGAAAAATCCCCTCGTAAATCCGTTTGAGACAATTTATGGCTCTTTGTCCGGCTTGGATCAGCTGGGCTGGGATGATGCCGTCTGGTCCCGCGGATGTATAGGTCTTGAAGCTTTTTATTGCCCGGATATATTCTTTCGACTTAACAGGTTCAGAATTGAGCCCGTGGCATTAGAAAGATGCGCTCTGTAGGTTGGTCTGTTTACAGCGCAGCCTGGGAAGTGTGTACTGAGAAGGAGGCTTAGCGACTCGGAACTGGATGTCGTCCAGGATTGGTCGGCTTTCATCAAATAGCCCAAGGTTGGAGTTGATTTCGAGAGTACTTTACGTAAGCGCGAGGCTTCGGAGTTACTCTCGATTTCGGTGCAGAACTGGCGCCATGACGCGCGTTTGGCTTTCCTGATTTTTTTTGTATGTTGACAGACTTGCCTTGTATTCGGCCCAGTTCTGCTCAACGTTAAGAGCTTTCGCTTTGTTAAAAAAGTCTCCGTGAGGATCTCCGGAGCTCTCCCAGCGTCGGAGTCCACCATGCCGGTTTCTTCCGACCTCTTGTTTTGCTGGGTGGACAGGCTTTGTCAAGCGCGGCGTAACAGGCGTCGGTAAAAACCTTTACCAGACGAGTCGTGGTCACCCATGAGATGTCCTCCCTAGGTGGGGTCTCAGGGAGAGTTTGGCAAAAGAAAGTCCACATAGCGTGTCCAGTTAGTCCGCCTGAGGTTACGGAACTGGCTGGACTCGGTATGGTGAACGTGAAGATAGTTTCCACGTACCTGTGGTCCGAGAAGGAGTGTTCTTCAAGGACCCTCCGGGATACTAAGTTATCCTGTAGCGTATGAGAGGCAAACGTGAGGTCCAGGACCTCCTTGCGGTTCTTAATAATGAAAGTGGGATCAACCCCTCGGTTTAAGATGACCATCTGAGTGGTCAAAAAGTAGTTAAAAAGGAACTCACCCCGTTCGTTTGTGTCGGTGCTTCCCCACTGACTGTGGTGAGCGTTGGTTTCACATCCCACTAAAAGGCCGATGCCCTTGGCCTCGCAGTCTGCGACGAGCGCCCTCAAGGCCGCATGTGGAGGAGGGTCTGGCTGGTCGTGACCCATATATGCCGAGCAGATCCGGAGTGAGCGCTCCTGGCCTTCGAGGCTCACCGCCGTGTGATCTTCATTGCTGAAATTTGGGAGCAAAAATAAGTGCAGTTCTTTTTTGCAAGAATGCAGGTGCGTATTTTACCTGGGGAGTCAGCTAAGTATAGCTTATAATCAGGAGTCCTCAAACCGGAGACCTTGTTTCCAAGGATCCAGGGTTCCTGAATGAGGACTATGTCGGCCCCACCCTTGGCTAGGTGGAGCAATAAGGCAGCACAGGCTGCCTTACAATGGTGGAGGTTTATCTGCAGGAGTGTCAGGGATATTTCTGAGACTCGCCTCGTGTCGACGTCGCTCTCCGGGAAGTCGTCGTCCTCCCCGACGTCGATACGTCCGAGACCTCTGGCCAGGTCGATCGCGTCGGACTCGTAGCGATCCAGGATATCGTCAGATACCATGGACGCGACGTCCGACGCCTCGGGTTGGCTCCCCGCTTATGGGACTTCAAGCTCAAGGTATGGCTGGACCCCGCTTGCCTTCCCTTGGAGTCGTTTTTGTAGGGACTATGGTCACCTTACGGTAGCTATAGTCAACCTCTCCTGACGACTCTCAAAGGAGCACTAGCGACTCCTCGTTCAGGACGAGGATAATCTGTCGCCTCTGTCCTGCGACCTCCTCGACCTTGCCACCTGCCACCTTCCTTCGGCTGTAGGAAGGTGGTGGTTCTGAGACCTGCAGAACCTTGAGAATCTTCTCAGGTTCTGCGGGTTTGACCGACACCCACGCTCGGGCCCTCGGTCTGCTTGGGACGTCTTCCCCAGCGTACGTCCTCCAGTTTCGCTCCCGGATAAACTTCCTCGAGCGCCGCCACCGCCTTCATGTAGAAGGCCGCCGAGCGTGCATCTTGGCAGGCGATGGCTTTCATCATGCCCTCATCCCACCCGGCGTCCTCACATTTGGGCGGGGGCCTACCGTTCTCGCAAAAAAGTTCCTCCAGGAAGCGGTCCTGGGCTCTGCCTCCACCAGGTGCCACTTGTCATGGGGGACATTACCATCCTTGGCGCCCCTATCCAGGACGCCAACTAGGGGTTTTGCCCCTCGCCACCTTCCGCAAAAGACCTGTTGGTCAGGTGCGTCTTCGCCCGCTTGGCATGCTGGGCTTGGCCTGGCTGTGTGGCGTTGTCCTCCGCCGAGCGTTGCCGCTTGTTAGGGGCTTGGCTGCTCCCTTTACGATTTTGGCTGGTTGGAAGTCTGGGATGATTGAGCTGGCCCAAAGCCTCTGCTCCATCCCCTTCGCCGATGCCACAAACTCCGGATCTACGTTGGCCAGTATGAAGGCAGCACGCCTCCTGTTCTGTTAGGACGGCTTACCTCCCTGGCTTGCAGACCCGCCGCCTTCTGAGGTTGCCGGGGTTTCCCCGGTCGCGAGGCGCTTACCAGCCGCGATGACGCTCTGCTTAGCAGCCACCCCGATGACCGGTTTGACCCCGGTGCCCCCCAACGTGGATGGGCCCGATTGGTTTATCGGAGCCCTCCTCGCAAAGCGGATTCTGCTAGAAGACGGTGGACCGACTGAGTCTCCTTCCCGTCTTCTTTGGACCTGGTTTCCAAAGCGTTGATCTAGAGGGATGGTCTTGTCCCTCCGGTACTTTAAGAGGAGTACCGAGCTCCTTTGCGGTAGTTTTATTTATATTTACTGATTTTGGCATAGTTGGTCATACGAGTAGGCGGGAAGGGGTTAGTCGATGAGGCATAGCCCGTGCCCCGGGAAGCCTGATTTAAACTGGAGGTCGGCAGGTATCCAGAGTTCGCCTTCACGACCGAGCATACCCTCGGCCACGCATCCATCAGCGCACGCTGTTCCGCCTTGGATTGGGGTGATTACAACTGAGAGTTTTCTTCTCTCCGCCCGACTACCATTAGCCAGCATCCTTGGCAGAGACCTGACCGTTTTTTGGGACCTGTTACCAGTCGCCCTCACGAGGAGAGTATAGTCGCACTTCCACTGGTGTGTACAGTTACGGCAGGTGACGGACCGCCCGCGATTCCACTGCGTCATAGAACCGGAGCGTGGCAGCATCGGGTTGGGACAAGTCACAGCCCCAGGCAACCCTGCCCCCGTCCGACAGTACAGTGATCGCGGGTCGGACCGTCATCCGTGATTCCCCTGTATCACCCGAGTGGCTGACGGCTAACTAGTACTAATACTAACCTTAATCAGAATTCATTCGGTTCAGGCACCGCTCCGCGAAACAACTATAGCAACCCGGGATTAAACCTCGAATTTCGGAATTATTAAATCAAGGTAACGGAAAAACCCAATTTTTATTACCAGATCAATCAAAACCAAGCTAGTAGTAGCAGACCTAATCAGCCGACAAAAGAGTGAGGAAAGCACAAGCGGACAAATGAAAATAGATTTAAATTTTCATCAAGCAGCCTCGGAAGAAACCGAGTGGGACTCTATGTAAACTTTACTCTAAAAAACAAAGTCTTAAGAGAAGTATAGTGGATTCGATTTTCCACTCACATAATAAAAAGAAAAACGCCACCACAAAATTGTGAAAAAACCTCAAGGTCCATACCATCAACGGACCTGTTAGATTAATAAGTAGGATAATAAGGCCCCCCAACAAAGTCTGCCCAACCATGCAGAAGTTCTACGTGTTAGATTTTTCCAACAATTACGGTGTCCTGTTAGGTAGAGAATTCTGATGGCCAGCAAAGCCGTAATCAATTACAGGAATAACACCGTAATGTGAGAGGGAGAAAGGATATTCCCAATTATCTCTAGAGGAGAAGTTATTGAAGAAGTCGAGACCGCACCTAAGTGCAAAGATACGTTTTTTTCGACTGAAGACAAGATCGCACTGAAGTGTTTGATTCATGCTCGGATGAGAATCAATTCTTCAGAACTTGATAACGAATTGAGGGAATGTCTCTAATTTCGCGAACATAGAAAGCATATGATTCTCAAACTAGAGAAGCGAGCTGTCATAGATCATAAGGAAGAAAAAAACGTCGAGGCATTTGAGAGACAAAAAGTACTCACCACCTCAGACCCAATGCTTGTATATCCAGATTTCAACAAGATGTTCTCAGTTACTACAGACGCTAGAAACATGGCTATTGAGCGGTTCTATCGCAGGACATTTACCAATCTGTTACGCCAGCAGAACGCTGAACGAATACGAGATCAATTACTCCGCCAATGAAAAAAATTGGTAGCGATTTTATGGGCAACCAAATATTTCCGATCACACCTATTCGGCAGATCTTTCGAAATACTTAGCGACCATAAATCTTTGGTCTGGTTGAATAACCTCAAGGAACCCAACATGAAGCTGCAACCGTGGAAGATCAAATTGAACGAATTTTACTTTAAAATTAAATATTTACTAGGCAAAGAAAACCATGTAGTAGACGAATTGTCCCGAGTAAAAGTTAACGAACCCTTATTTGAAGAGGTTTCCGATAGTGCAGGCGCCACAATAAACAGCGATTGGAGAATAACTTCAACCATATTCTTTATTTGAAATTTTTGGAAAAAATCTTTAATCATTAGTACATTTTTACATTTTTTCGCAAACTTCTGTCATGTACATCACTTCTCTGAAGAAAACACTGCATGGCTGAGGGTTGGTGGCTACCTGAAGGAATCATAATAATCCGATCTGAACCTTATTCGGCAACCTGATAGATATGATCATTCTCTACGATACTGCATTTTCGTTTTTCCTATAGGAATTTTAATCTGCTATCTTTACAATTATGGACGTCACAGATGTGCGGGGGGGCAAATTAAAAATTTTAAAACACATTTCTAGGATTGAGATATCTAACATCTGTCGGGAAAAAAGTTGGTTGCAAAAGCTTTTATAGCCTCTGAGCAATGAGCGACAAACAAGACGGACGAACAGCCGCGACTGGCTCGAAGCAAAATAGCCATATTGAAAATCGTTAATGAGATGGGTAAACCTCACAAGAAAAAAAGCCGATAAAGATTCTGCTTTCATGTGCGCAGCTTAGCAATAATGGCTTATCACGGAAGAGGTAAAAATAGAAATCACAGCCAGTAAAACGGCATTTCGGAAATCGAACGTAAAGTAAAGTCTAAGATAGCTAACCCTTTAAAAAAGACAGGATTTTTTTCTCTTTTATATTATTTTATTTGCGCCGGAATCTGTCAATGCCATTTGAACATAACCGGACGTAGAACGTGGGGAAAGAGATATGGTACAACGGGCCTTGGCTATTTACAATTATTTACAAAACTTGTATGGTTATTGGATGGGGAAGGATCGGTTATGGATCGGGAGGTGAGATCCGATGGTGGAATCTCTTCCGTCTTCGGAGAGGTTGCGGGTTGGTCGCCCAACGGAACACCGGATGCCCGCCGAGCAGCACGTACCTGCGTCCACACTCAGTCTGCCAGTTGGTGCCTATAGCGGTGCCCCAAACTTGAAGGGCATAGGTCTAAGTTGGCGTCAAAATTGCTGCGCATAAAAAAAAACTTATAAAGAACGACCGGGTTTCGCCTCCAGCGCGACTCTACTTTATACCCGTATACAATATAAATGTGATTTATGTGTAATTCCACAAATGTCTTATCAGTTTATACATTTTACAATTTTTTGCTAAATCAGTCATCTACATCTACATCACTTCTCACAACAACACACGTACACTGCACGAGGCAGAATGTGTCAACAGTGTGTGAGCGAGAGATTCAGAATCTGAAGCGACTGTCAGCCCCATAAATGACTTACGCTGCAAGGGGAAAGTGAAAATCTCTGCTGAAAATTCATTTTGATCATTCTGGCTATCATAATGATCCGATCCGAACAAAATCGAATCTGATATATATGATCACTCCCTACGATACTGCATTTTTCATTTTTCTCTAGCTTCAAAATTGTGAACTTTCGTCTGTGGGGGCTCGTCTTTTGATTTGCTATCACAGGAGTGTGGGCAGATAGTTTGGTTGCTCTAGCTCCTATAGTCTCTGAGATCAGGCTACACAAAATACAAAAAAACCAAATCGACTCGTTTTTTGTGTGAGTGCGAGCGAGAGGGAACGATTCGATTTTTTTTCGGTGTTTTTCGAAATTGTGGCTATATTAATGATTCAATCCGATTTAGATTTGGGCTCCTGATAGATATGATTTTTTTCTATGATTCTGCATATTTAATTTTCTGTTATTTTTAAAACTGTGGACGCCACTGATGTGCGTCCTTTGTGGAGGTGGATGTTAGCGGTGCGAAATTTTGAAACACTTTTCTAGGAGTAAGATGTCACCTTAGTCTGGAAAAAATTTGGTTGCTCTATCTCTCATAGCTTCCGAGCAATAAAACAAAAACAAGACGGACGGACAGACGGAGAGATGGACGGACAGACATGGCTATATCGACTCGGCTCGACTCAAGAATATATATACATATACCCTATAAGGTCGGAAATGATTCCTTCTCTATCTTAACCACAACCACTTTTACCACAAATACAATTTACCCTTTCACTCTTTGAGTATGGGTATAAAAATACAGGAGAAATAACGAATTGAGACGATAAGCATTACGAAAAGAAAAACAGAGGTAGAAAGATAACGCACTATAAATATAAATTTAAAAAGAAAATTAATCTTAGAAAATACGACAATTCCAGGCTAACCCCCAAATCGATAAGAACAATCAGCAGCAGTCTGGTTAATATCTTCATCTTCTTTACGCTCTTGATTGGCACAGCAAACGGGCAAAATATTGAAATAAGCCCATTTCAGTCTAGAAATGGTTACTTAATGTTTAAAACCGGATCTATCGATCTGCCAACAAACTTTGAGTACCACTATATAGTATAATAATAAATATAACTAAAACAGAAGAAAAATATAATAACCTTTAAGTAATGGCTAAGAATGAAATACAAGTCAAATATTTAAAATATAAACTGAATAGGGAAATAAATGGGCTAAAGATGGCTAAACGTAACAGGAGAGGTTTAATAAACATGGTAGGTACAAATACTTATTTGGCACTTTAGATCAAGAAGATTGGAAAGAATTAGAACCAAAAAATTGACAATCTAGCCAGCCATTTCAATGCAATGCATTGCATCCAATCCACAGCGGTTTGGCTTGTATGGAGCCGTGGCCATAAATATTTCCCGTTGAGATATCGTTATGAAATTTTCCCCAAAAATCTAAAATAAATATTTTGAATATATAGTAAAAAAATTGGCTACATCGGAAGACTGTATCCTATAGCTAACATAGCACCTTAGTATGGCTTATATGGCGATGGTGCGCAAAAATACTTCCAGTGGAGTTACAGTGCTAGAATTTCATTATAAGAATCGAAGATATGTATATTTAAATTATTTTCAGTATAAATTTGTGAAAGTGTAACTCCTCTCCTTCCCCTCCCACATCCTTTTCGAAATATAAACAAATGAGGTTCTCTTGTTCTTTTCACTCATATATAAGAATAAATGTATTTAAATCATAACAAATAAAATTTAAATGATTTTAATTTGAGTGCCAAAAAATGAACAAATGTCTTCTAATAAATCTCAAGTATTCACTATTTATGAATTCACAAATAAGCAAGTATTGGTGTTTCGTGATTCCAGTGTCCATTAAAGCGATAAAACCTTTTCAATATTTGGTTCGAATGACTTTAGGATCGGTGGAAAATCAGATGAGTGCAAAAAAATAATTCTAATGGTAGTAGAGAGCTAAAAATTTTCTCCAAGGCTCTTAATAAATATTTTAAGAATGTGGTCAATATTTTCTGATCCGTACTCAGTCTGTACACATGGGATTTATGTGGAATCTTAAAATGTTGTATCAGTGTTTTACATTTTACATTTAACATTTGTTTGCTGCATCTGTCATCTACACCTACATCAGTTGTCACAACAACACACGTACACTGCACGAGGCAGAGTCTGTGAGCGTGAGTGTGCGTGTGAGAGAATCTGCAGTGACAATCAACCCCAATAATTGACTTCCGCTGCATGAGAAGGGGTTGGTGGGGTGGGTGGGGGGAATTGCTGCTGAAAATTCATTTGATCATTGTGGCTACAATAATGATCCGATCTGAACCAAATCTGGGAATCTGGTAGGGAATTCTCTACAATACTGTGCGCCCTTTTTGGGGGCAGAAGTGGGCGGGGCGAAATTTTGAAACATTTTTCTAAGAGTGAGATATCACATCAGTTTGGAAAAAGATTTGGTCCCTCTAGCTCTTATAGCCTCCGAGCAATGGGCGACAAACAAGACGGATAGACAGCAATTACTACCAAAAAATACAATATACCCTTTACTCTTCGAGTACGGGTATAAAAATCTTAGGAGGAATTTTGGGCCAACACGACTAAAACTTTAAGTACACTTAATAAAGACAAACACAAAATGTACAAAAAGAAGGGCAAACTAAACCATTAATTTTAAAATAACTACAACACAAGTTACTTTTTTAATGTAATAACTTAAAATAAATACCTTCAATTTTGAAATCCATTAAAAACGAGAAAGAACGTACGGAGTTGCTGTAGGCGCGACTCTACTTTTATACCCGTACTCAGTCAGTACACATGTGATTTATGTGGAATCTTCAAATGTTTTATCAGTTTTTACATTTTACATTTGTTTGATGCATCTTTCATCTACATCTACATCAGTTCTCACAACAACACACGTACACTAAACGAGACAGAGCGTGCGAGTGTGAGTGTGAGAGAATCAGCAGGAGCAACCCTCAAAATAAATGTATATTTTTGTTAGGGTTGTAGAGAGGGGTGAGGGAGCTCGCTGCTGAAAATACATTTCATCATTGTGGCTATAATAATGATCCGATCTGGACCAATTTCGGGAATCTGGTAGATATGATCATTCCCTACCATACTGCATTTTTTTTCGTTTTCTCTATCTTCAAAATTGTGGATTTTCGTCTTTTTTGTGAGGGCGGAAGGGGGCGGGGGCGAAATTTTGAAATACACTTGTTCAGGTTCGGTATCACAGGAGTCTGGGCAAAAAATTTGGTTGCTCTAGCTCTTAAGGTCTCTGAGATCCAGGCGTTCATTTTTACGAAAAACCAAATCGACTCGATTTTTGTGTGAGTGCGAAAGAGAGGGAGCGAAGTTTTTTTCGTATATTTGCCTCTATTCTGGCTATATTAATGATCTGATCCGATTCAGATTTGGGCCCCTGATAGATATAGGCTGTCTCTATGATTCTGCATTTTTTAGTTTTTTGTTATTTTCAAAATTGTGGCCGCCACAGATGTGCGCCTTTGTGGGGGCGGAAGTGGGCGGGCGAAATTTTGAAACACTTTTCTAGGAGTGAGATATCACATCAGACTGGATAAAAAGTTTGGTTGCTCTTGCTCTTATAGCCTTCGAGCAATGAGTGAAAAAAAAAGACGGACGGACAGACAGACAGACAGACGGACAGACGGACAGACATAGCTATATCGACTCGGCTATTGATGCTGATCAAGAATATATATACTTTATAGGGTCGGAAATTATTCCTTCTCTATGTTACACACATCCACTTTTACCACAAATACAATATACCCTTTTACTCTTCGAGTACGGGTATAATAAGAAATCTAATTTTCAATCTCCAACATTTAACAGAATACATAGAAGATTAAGATAGAATACAATCGAGAAAAGAGAAAGAACGTACGGAGTCGCTTCGAACGCGACTCTACTTTTATACCCGTACTCAGACAGTACACATGTGATTATTTGGAATTTTAAAATGTTTTAACAGTTTTTACATTTTACATTTTTGCTACATCTGTCATCGACATCTACATCTACATCAGTTCTCACAACAACACACGTACACTGCACGAGGCAGCATGTTTGAGCGTGAGTGTGTGTGTGTGAGAGAATCTGCAGCGATAATCAACCCCAATAATTGACTTACACTGCAGAGGGGGGGGAATTGCTGCTGAAAATTCATTTGATCATTGTGGCTACAATAAGGATCCGATCTGAACTTAATTCGGGAATCTGGTAGATATGGTCATTTTCTACGATACTGCATTTTTTGTTTTTTTTTCTATCTTCAAAATTGTGGATTTTCGTCTTTTTTGCGGGGGCGGAAGGAGCGGGGCGAAATTTAGAAATACACTTGTTCAGGTTTGGTATCACAGGAGTCTTGGCAAAAAGTTTGGTTGCTCTAGCTCTTATAGTCTCTGAGATCCAGGCGTTCATTTGTACGAAAAACCAAATCGTCTCGTTTTTGTGTGAGTGCGAAAAGAGGGAGCGAAGTTTTTGCGTATGTTT
The DNA here is from genome assembly GCA_009664405.1 of Drosophila bifasciata. Taxonomy (NCBI): domain Eukaryota; kingdom Metazoa; phylum Arthropoda; class Insecta; order Diptera; family Drosophilidae; genus Drosophila; species Drosophila bifasciata. Next base: position 18,866,140 of record CM019043.1, read on the forward strand.
TTTGTCTATTGTGGCTATATTAATGATCCGATCCGATTCAGATTTGGGCCCCTGAGAGATATGGGCTGTCTCTACGATTCTGCATTTTTCGTTTTCTGCTATCTTCAATATTTTGGACGCCACAGATGTGCGCCCTTTGTTGTGGGCGGAAGTGGGCGGGGCAAAATTTTGAAACAAACTAAATTTAAAAAAAAAGTTTTTCGTTTCCTCACATTTCAATTGGAAACCATCAAATCAATCACGTGTATTGTGAACATTTTTATTCAATTTCAACAGCAGGCATTTGTCTTTAAAGGTGGTAAGTTGAACTGTGTAAATTATGTGGATCGTGCATTTGAGGTTAAATTCACCGCTCTGTCCACAGTCAAAATGCCTAAAGGACGACGTGCGAACATCGGCCGCCGCACAAGACATGCAAGCCAGCAACAAGTGTATTCACAGAACTTAAGCGAAGAAAAGACAAAATATAATAAAGAGAAAATTCCCGATTGGGACAACGCGTGAGGACACGAAGATCATTGGCATTATACAATCGCTTGGCATTCCAATATGATCCCACTGCGAACTGCAGTGATGATGAAAATTTAGATAGATTTCATTTCGTCGATGGTGGATCAGCTGAATGTGCGGTGCAATATACAGGGAACACAACAGTTAAAGAGACGAATTGTTGAACAGTTGTAAACATTTTTTTCACGCTAATAATGCTGTGGTTAATATGTTCAAAACAGCATTGGAACGAATGCCATCGGATACGTACAAATTTGTCATAAGAGTGTATTGTACCCCAACAGGTGAACATGTGCGAAGATTCAATGCACCCACCGTTAATAATGTTGCTGCAATTATTGTTCAGCGAAGAAGCAATATCATGCATCGTGTAAACGAGACAATTCTGAGAATTATCAAAATTGTGCTTGGTTAAGTCAACGAGCAATTCTTGCCGCAAAAAAGAATAATGATGTACACGAACTGAATTTCACAATTTTATCAAAAATTGCTGACTATTTGGTGACATACAAATCTGTTGATTCCATAACAAATCCCGATGATGTAGTAAATTATCCAACGGAGTTTTTGAACTCTCTGGGTTACCAGGATTTCCACCACATAACTTGCATTTCAAAGTTGGTATGATATTGCGTAATTTGAATCCACCGCGACTTTGCAACGGTACTCGACTTTCGGTAAAAAGACTTATGCCAAATTTGATTAAAGCAACCATTATTAACGGAAAGTACGCAGGTGAAAATGTATGTATTCCTCGAATACCAATGATTCCGACTAATCTTCCGTTTGACGTTTGCAAACGATTGCAATTTCCAGTTCGCCTTGCGTTCGCAATGACAATTAACAAGTCGCAAGGCAAATCGCTTAGTGTTTGCGGGATAAATTTAGAAAATCATTGTTTTTCACATGGGCAGTTATACGTTGCGTGTTCACGAGTTGGGAAACCATCGGCTTTGTTTGTGTTAACGTCAGACCAAAAAAAAAAATGTGGTTTTACCAAAGAGCACTTCAATGAAACGGATAATTTGCGAACACGCATAACGCTTCGATTCAGTATTTACTTTGGATTCACTTTCATTTACTTAGAGATGTTCAACTAAATAACACATCGTTTTGGAATCGAAATGAATTCATTACTGTTGTGAAATGAAATAAAATTTTTCGTTTTCAAATATAAAACAAAAAAAATTGTTCTTCATCTTTTTAATCTCCAAACGAAATGTTACATAAAAACGAAGCCATCTGGTGGCGAAACGGAGTTCGCCGGGTTTGCTAGTAAATATATAAATTCGTTCTCTTTGTAGTGACCAGACGTGTTTTTTTCTTGCACTCCGCTTCTTTCTTTTATATATTGCTAGCCTAGCCTGCGAACCATTCATACATAAGAATGGAATTCGCTGATCAGAGCACATCCGCCAGAATCAGGCGACGGCTGTTGGCCAAGGTAGTGCGGGCACGGCCCACAAAAGCGTCAGTGGTGTGGCAGCATTCTGAGTGCAGAAGCTAAACGGTACAAGATGTTTAAGTTAAGGTGGCGCAAGGTCTTACTTTATGTTAATTGAGTATTGTTTATTGTTTAGGGTTGAACAATGTCCAGTTCAACGTAAGACTAATACATTAATAGAAACAATTTGGGGACGATCGTTAATGAATAAATGAAATAGCAGAGGTCCAAGATGGCTACCTTGAGGTACCCCTGACGTAACCGAAACAGGCCTCGAGAGAGGAATTAAAACGGACACGATGTGAACGATTGGAAAGATAGGCACTAATTAAGAAAATAAGTTTAGATGGAAACTCTAGGAGATATAGCTTTTGGAATAGGAGATTATGATTTACTGAATCAAAAGTTCGTTCGTTCTCTTTGTAGGGACCAGACGTGTTTTTTCTTGCGCTCCGCTTCTTTCTTTTATATATATTACAAACAACCGGTGTTTGGCCTAATAAATTTAATAATTACATTCTTAATCTGATTTTCTATCAAAATCCGCGGGTTCGTGCCTATTTTTTGTGTATAAACACGACGTTTTTAATCAATTTTGTGCGGCGGGTAATTGTGTTTTTGTTGTTGCTTCCAGTAATTAAGAAAATAAATTTAGCCGCTCTCTTTGTTTTAGCTTTTGTCTAGCAACTCTCTCTCTCTATCACCCAAACTAACTGTTCTTTTCTCTCTCGCTTATAAACCTTTTGTGCAGTAGCTCTCTCACTTACAAGCTGTTGCAGTAGTTTCTCTCTCTTTTTTATCTTCCATTTCATCTTTGAGCATAGCTTTTAGAAACTGCTTGCACTGTGGTCTGATTGCTATTTGTTTTGATCTTTCTTTTTGTTATTGAAACAAAAAATTAAAATCTAATTACGACATTTGCAACAGCGTAGTGCCTCAAATTGTGCAGGTATTTCCTGCCGTGTGGGTGATACGGCCGTGTGGCCATCTCACAACGCAACGGTTTGCATTATAGTTGTGAGGAATGCCGTGCGGTCGAATACGAAATGCGCTCGTTTATGAGGCAGACGAGGAGTGGCTTTTAAGGAGCTGATCGTGGGCTTTAAAAGCAATACGATCGGCTTTTAGCCATGGACACTCAGTTCAGCAGTTTACAGCTGCTGGCTGAGTCTCCGCGGCGCAAGAAGTCCACTCCACGGGACTTTGCAAGTGCCAACTGTCTCGCGCCCGCCGGCATCTGAAAAACTAACTCCGACCACTACGCCAGTGCAGCAGTTGATTTCGTTTGCCGCTCCAAGGGCAACGATCGCTGCTGGTGATGCAGATTCGGTAGCCGAATGCATCGTCTCGAAAACATGCGGCCGACTGTAGCGTCCGTTTCCATAGAGTCCGTACCAAACTCCATAGCTATCCCATCCATTACGAACCCACCAGTTGTTTGTACGTCCGGGACCACCGGATATTGCCATCACTGGTACCGCACCTGTGGTGCCAAAATCACTGGTGGGTGTCCCACCAAAAGCGGCAAAAGTTTTTGTCTCTCGGCTTGCCCCTGATCTTCCATCTAATGATGTAACTACTTTTATACAAAGCAAAATAAAAGCCGAAGGCCTAAAGGTGGAGAAGTTTAATTTCGCTTATGCCAGGGAGATAGCTTCTTTTAAGATAAGCGTCTCCCCATCTTTTTCGACACCATTTGCTCTACCAATTTTTGGCCGGAGCACTTGGTTGTGAAAGAGTATAATGCTAAGAAGAAGAATAGGCCCCCCATAACTCTCCCCGGCAGTCAGACCAGTGCTCCATCCTCATCTTCCCGCTTTACTTCTACCCATTCAAAAAACTATTTTCCTCTCTTCTACTTACTTACCAGAATGCTAGAGGCTTACGTAGTAAGCTCAGCACCCTTTATCTGGAAAGTTTCACATTTTTGTCCCATATTATTGTGTTAACTGAAACCTGGTTAAAACCGGACATCCTTAGTTCGAAGTTTCGTCAGATCGTTACACAATGTTTTAGAAATGATCGTTCGTCTCCACGTCGAGGATGCGTCCTCATTGCAGTGGACTCCAACGTCACGTCGGAACATTTCATATTCCAGGTTCAACAAGACCTGGAATTCCTGTGCATAAAACTGTTTCTTCCAGCCTTTTCTATTTTCATTACTCTGTATACGAGCGGCACCTGTCCGCTTTAAAAACTGTTTCTTCCTCGCTATCAAAACAAGACCACATGATAATTCTGGGGGATTTCAATTTGCCAAGCACTGTTTGGTCTTCGGTAAACGAGTCGAATAACCTTGTGCCCATATCACGACATGACTTTATTGACGGCTTGCTGGACCTGTCCCTGTCTCAAGTCAATCATGTGAAAAATTCCTTGGGTCGATTGCTCGATCTGTGCTTCGTCTCGGATCCGACCATAGCGTTATTAACCCGAACCCTTTCGCTCACTATACCTGAAGACTCCTACCATCCGACTTTCGAAGTATCGGTCGATATTGGACCTTCTGTATTGGATCGATCAAGAAAGCTTTCTAAGCGTGTCCGCTGCTTTCGTAAGGCCGAGTTTACGAAGCTTTATAGCCTGATTAGGGATTTCGATTGGTCCGCTCTGTACTTGTGCACTGACGTTATGAAAGGCACAAACATTTTCTATAATGTATTTGACACACTCTTTGATTCTTGTGTCCCATATTTTTGTCCGATTAGATCTGGGAAGCCCCTTGGTTTACCAAAAGAGCTATCCAGTCTAAAAAACATAAAATCAAGACTTTATACAAAATTTCAAGAAGTTGGCTCTCCTTCTTCTCTCTCTCGCTATGTAATAGCTCGGTCAAATTTCACCATTGTAAACGCTCAATGCTATAAAAATACCTAGCTCGATGCAGGATGCGCTTTTCTCAGGACCCTAAACAGTTTGGGTTTCGTAAACAGCAAGCGTAAAACGTCCGCACATCCATCCTCGCTATCATTTCATTATTCGTCGGCAAACAATCATCAGGCCATTGCCGATCTTTTTGCACAATTTTTTCAAACAACGTATTCCCATGAAAGCTACTCTGGTCAGCCGTATCCATACAGTTTAGCAAGATCGAACGGCATTTCAGCTCTACGTTAAATGAAAGCTCACTGCTTCAGGATCTTCGACTAGTTAAGCCGGTGTTCTCACCAGGTCCTGACGGAGTCCAAGGCTGTGTACTCAGGTACTGAGCCGACGCTCTGTGTGGACCCCTGCTTAAACTATTCACCGTATCCCTTAACTCCTCATGTTTCCCTCCGATCTGGAAGAAATCGTTTATTATTCCTCTCCATAAGAAAGGTAGCAAGTCTGACGCAATGAATTACAGAGGTGTATGAAAGTTATCTGCTATTCCTAAAATGTTTGAGACAATTTTAACCCCGCACTTGCAACATCTCTGCAAATCACTTATATCTCCAGCTCAGCACGGATTTATAAGACGATCAACAACTACAATTTTATTAAAGTTTACCTCTTTTTTATTATTAAAGGCTTCCATGGTAACATGCAGTCGGATGTCATTTACACCGATTTCAATAAGGCATTCGACTCTGTAAAACCATTCCATTTTAGCACAAAAACTTGACATTTTAGGGTTTCCGCCCAATCGTTTTAAATGGATTTCCAGCTACCTTTGCTGCCTTTTTCTTCAAAAACTCCTTGTCTTCACTTGTTCAGGTTACTTCTGGGGTACCACACGGCAGCCATCTTGGCCCCCTACTTTTTACACTCTTCATTAATGACCTGCCTTCAGTATTAACAAACTCGCGAGTACTCATGTATGCGGATGACGTTAAACTCTGTGTCAGTATAAGGACATTTCATTTCACTCTCGCTTGCAAGCCGATCTCAATAACTTTCAGTCATGGTGTTGTGCAAATATGTTACACCTGAATGCCTCGAAATGTAAAGTAATGACATTTCATCGCTCCCGCCCCTTGTTGGCTCCTTACACCCTCTGCGGTGGTTCTCTTGAGAGAATTACATTGGTTGATGATCTTGGTGTTAAACTAGACCCCAAGTTAAAATTTTCTGAACATATTTCTACCATGGTAAATAAAGCAATGGGAGTGCTTGGGTTTATAAAGAGGTGGTCAAAGGAATTTGACGACCCTATATAACGAAGACTCTCTATATTTCACTTGTTCGTCCGATTTTTAGAGTACGGCTCATGTGTATGGTGTCCTCAGTACAAAAGTACACCAAGACCGTATAGAATCAGTCCAGAAAAACTTTTTACTTTTTGCTCTGCGTGGCCTCAACTGGGATGAAGGTGTGAGACTGCCTTCATACTCTTGCAGATTGCTCTTAATAGACCTTCCATCCTTACTTAATCGTAGAAAAAAATGCTTGGTGTGATTTTCATGCACAAACTTGATCGGGGTGACATCGACAGCCCTGACTTGTTGAGCCGCATAAACTTCACGATTCCTATTAGATCCTCTAGAAATTTTATTACTTTGTACCTTCCACTGTGTATATCGAAATATTCCTTGTATGAACCGTTTCGGAGTCGTCGTCCTCCCCGACGTCGATGCGTCCGAGACCTCTGGCCAGGTCGCTCGCGTCGAACTCGTAGCGATCCAGGATATCGTCTGATACCATGGTCGCTACGTCCGACGCCTCGGGTTGGCTCCCCGCTTCCGGGACGTCAAGTTCGAGGTCTGGCTGGACCCCCGCTTGCCTTCCTTTGGAGTCGTTTTTGTAGGGGACTATTGTCACCTCACGGTAGCCATCGTCCACCACTCCTACCGACTCTCCTAGGAGCTCCAGCGACTCCTCGAGGAGGACGAGGATAATCTGTCGCCTCAGTCCTCCGACCTCCTCGACCTTGGCCACCTTCCAATCGCCTGTAGGATCGGCTGTGGGGTTGCAGACCTGCAGAACCTTGAGAATCTTCTCCGGTTCTGCAGGTTTAACTCGGCCCACGCTCGAGCCCCTCGGTCAACTTAGAACGTCTTTCCAACGTACGGCCTCCAGTTTGGCTCCTGGATAAACTTCCTCGAGCGCAGCCACCGCCTTCATGTAGAGCGCTGCCGAACGTGCATCTTGGCAGGCGATGGCTTTCAGCGTGCCCTGATGCCACCCGGCGTACTCACATTTGGGCGGGGGTCCACCGTTCTCGGCAAGCTCTTCCAGAAAGCGGTCCTGGCGCTCTGCCTCCACCAGATGCCACTTGTCGCGAGGGACATTACCATCCTTGGCGTCTAGGACACCAATTACGGTTTTGCCCCTCGCCACCTCCGCAAAAGACCTATTCGTCAAGTGCGTTTTGCCCGTTTGGCTTGCTGAGCTTGGCCTGGCTGGGTGGCGTGGTCTTCCGCCGAGCGTTGCCGCTTGTTCGGGGCCTTGGCTGCTCCCTTTCCGGCTTTGGCTGGTTTGAAGTCTGGGATGATTGAGCTGGCCCAAAGCCTCTGCTCCATCCCCTTCGCCGATGCCAAAAGCTGGATCCTCATTTGCCAAGATGAAGGCAGCACGCCTCCTGTCCTGGTAGGATGGCTTTACCTCCTTGGCCTGCAGACCCGCCGACTGCCGAGGTTGACGGGGTTTTCCCAGGTCGCGAGGCGCTTACCAGCCGCGATAACGCTCTGCTGGCAGCCACCCCGATGACCGATTTGACCCCGGTGCCCACCGACGTGGATGGACCCGATTGGCTTGTCGAAGCCCTCCTCGCAGCGGATTCTGCTGGAAGACGGTGGACCGACTTAGTCTCCTTCCCCGTCTTCTTGGGACCTGGTTTCCCAGGCGTTGATGTAGGATTGTCTTGTCCCTCCGGTACTTTAGGAGGAGTACCGAGCTCCTCTGCGGTTTGTTTATTTATATTTAAAGATTTGGACATAGTTGGTCCCACGAGTAGGCGGGAAGGGGTTAGTCACCCGAGGCATAGCCCGCGTGCTCCGGGAAGCCTGATTTAAACTGGAGGTCGGCAGGTATCCAGAGTTCGCATACTAACGACCGAGCACCCCCCTCGACCACGCATCTATCAGCGCATGCTGTTCCGCCTAGGATTGGGGGTAATAACACTGAGAGTTTTCTTCTCTCCGTCCGACTACCATTAGCCAGCATCCGTGGCAGAGACTTGACCGTGCCAGGATCTGTTACCAGCCGCCCTCACGAGGAGAGTATAGTCGCACTTCCACTGGTGTGTACAGTTACGGCAGGTGACGGACCGTCACCTCATTGGCGGCAATGAGCGACTGTCAGCAGGTGCCCGAGCGTGAACGTGGCTGATGACTCCTAGCGACTGCGATTTATAATCCAGGGCGGTGAACAACTTCTATATCCCCGAGAGTGTGTTCCGTTTTGTCGCTCGAAGACCCATGACTTCATTGTCAATTTTGAACTGAAGACTGCGTCTTCATTAGGCCAACATTCCAAACGTCTTAGTCCAGTCTGTATCCAAGATCGTTATGGATTTGACAATGCTCTCAGATGCGGTGATATCAGGTGAGTTCGAAAACCACTTCGGTAACTCAAACCGTGCGGTCTGAAGAACCTGAGATATTTCGTACTTAATTGCCCTTAGCTCCTCTGTGCTTGGAGCACCAGTCAACACGTCATCGACGTAAGAGTCGGACCCAAAATCGTCAAAAGCTTTGGGAATGATTGATTTGCAGATTCACTCAACCTTAAGTCACGGTGTTAAACTTGTACAATCTCAAGGACTCTGATGGGTCACTTCTCCACACTATCTACATCAACGCCTGGGAAACCAGGTCCCAAGAAGACGGGGAAGGAGACTAAGTCGGTCCACCGTCTTCTAGCAGAATCCGCTGCGAGGAGGGCTTCGACAAGCCAATCGGGTCCATCCACGTCGGTGGGCACCGGGGTCAAATCGGTCATCGCGGTGGCTGCCAGCAGAGCGCTATCGCGGCTGGTAAGCGCCTCGCGACCTGGGAAACCCCGTCAACCTCGGCAGTCGGCGGGTCTGCAGGCCAAGGAGGTAAGCCATCCTACCAGGACAGGAGGCGTGCTGCCTTCATCTTGGCAAATGAGGATCCAGCTTTTTTGGCATCGGCGAAGGGGATGGAGCAGAGGCTTTGGGCCAGCTCAATCATCCCAGACTTCAAACCAGCCAAAGCCGGAAGGGAGCAGCCAAGGCCCCGAACAAGCGGCAACGCTCGGCGGAAGACCACGCCACCCAGCCAGGCCAAGCTCAGCAAGCCAAACGGGCAAAAACGCACTTGACGAATAGGTCTTTTGCGGAGGTGGCGAGGGGCAAAAACCCCAATTGGTGTCCTAGACGCCAAGGATGGTAATGTCCCTCGCGACAAGTGGCATCTGGTGGAGACAGAGCGCCAGGACCGCTTTCTGGAGGAGCTTCCGAGAACGGTGGACCCCCGCCCAAATGTGAGTACTCCGGGTGGCATCAGGGCACGGTGAAAGCCATCGTCTGCCAAGATGCACGTTCGGCGGCCCTCTACATGAAGGCGGTGGTTGCGCTCGAGGAAGTTTATTCAGGAGCCAAACTGGAGGCCGTACGTTGGAAAGACGTTCTAAGTTGACCGTGGGCTCGAGCGTGGGTGTCGGTTAAACCTGCAGAACCGGAGAAGATTCTCAATAGTCCCCTACAAAACGACTCCAAAGGAAGGCAAGCGGGGGTCCAGCCAGACCTCGAGCTTGACGTCCCGGAAGCTCGAGGAAGCCAACCCAAGGCGTCGGACGTAGCGTCTATGGTATCGGACGATATCCTGGATCGCTACGAGTTCGACGCGAGCGACCTGGCCAGAGGTCTCGGACGCATCGACGTCGGGGAGGACGACGACTCCCCGGAGAGCGACGTCGACACGACAGTGGTGGAGGCGAGTCTCAGGAATGTCCCTGACGCTCCTGCAGATAAACCTCCACCATTGTAAGGCTACATGTGCTGCCTTATTGCTCCACCTAGCCAAGGGTGGGGCCGACATAGTCCTCATTCAGGAACCCTGGATCCTCGGAAACAGGGTCTCCGGTTGACTCCCCAGGTAAAAATGCACCTGCATTCTTGCAAAAAGAAAACTGCACTTATTTTTTTTCCCAAATTTCAGCAATGAAGATCACACGGCGGGGAGCTTCGAAGACCAGGAGCGCTCACTCCTTATCTTGTCGGCATGTATGGGTCATGACCAGCCGGACCCTCCCTCCACATGCGCCCTAGAGAGCGCTCGTCGCAGACAGCGAGGCCAAGGACATCGGCCTTTAGTGAGATGCGACGCCAACGCTCACCACAGTCAGTGGGGAAGCACCGACACAAACGAACGGGGTGAGTTCCTTTTTAACTACTTTTTGACCACTCAGATGGTCATCGTAAACCAAGGGGTTGATCCCACTTTCATTATTAAGAACCGCAAGGAGGTCCCAGACCTCATCCATGCCTCTCATACGCTACAGAATAACATAGTATCCTGGAGGGTCCTCGAAGAACACATCTTTTCGGACCACAGGTACGTGGAAATTGTCTTCACGTTCTCCATACCGAGTCCAGCCCAGTACCGTAATCTCAGGCGGACTAACTGGACACGCTATATGGACTTCCCTTTGCCAAACTCTCCCCTGAGACCTCACCTAAGTATTATATCTCATTGGAGACCACGACTCGTTTGGTAAAGGTTTTTACCGACGCCTGTAACGCAGCGCTTGATAGAGCCTGTCCACCCGGCAAACCAGAGGTCGGAAGAATGCCGGTTTTGGTGGACTCCGACGCTGGGAGAGCTACGGAAATCCTCACGGAGACTTTTCAACAAAGCAAAAGCTCTTAACGTTGAGCAGAACTGGACCGAATACAAGGTCTGTCTGTCAACATACAACAAAGAACTCAGCTCCGAAGCCTCGCGCAGTTTACGGAAAGTACTCTCGAAATCAACTCCAACCTTTGGGTATTTGAGGAAAGCCGACCAATCCTGGACGACATCCAGTTCGAGTCGCTAAGCCTGATTCTCAGTACACATTCCCCAGGCTTCGCTGTAAACAGACCAACCTACAGAGCGCATTCTTCCAATACCACGGGCTCCATTCTGAACCTGTTAAGTCAGGAGAATATATCCTGGGCAATAAAAAGCTTCAAGCCCTATACATCCGCGGGAACAGACGGCATCATCCCAGCCCAGCTAATCCAAGCCGGACAAAGACCCATAAATTGGCTTAAACGGATTTACGAGGGGATTTTCTCCCGAGGACAAATCCCGGAGATATGGCTTCGGGCCAAAGTTGTCTTCATACCCAAGGCAGGCAAGCCATCGCACACTGCTCCTTACGATTTTATACCAATAAGCCTGTCGTCCTTCCTCTTAAAGGCGATGGAACGGCTTTTAGGTCTGCATCTCATGGCGACCATATCGCCGAATCAAATCTCTGACACTCAGCATGCCTATCGGAGGGAAGATCCACCGAAACGGACCTACATGCGAGCACATCGATCATCGAATTGTCCCTCAGCTGTAAGGCTAATACCTGGTAGCCTTTCTTGACATAGAAGGGGCCTTCAACAACATCATCCCGTTCGCCATCACGCGAGCACTGACTGACCTGGGGATTGACTCCCGGACGGTGAGTCCTATCGATCAGATGCTGCTATGCAGGACCGTTGAGGCATCACTATCACTGGGGACGTCAACGTCCACCAGGTTTGTCAACAGAGGCACCACGCAGGGCGCAGTCCTCTCGCCCTCCTATGGAACGTAGCAGTAAATGAACTGATGCGAGAGATAGAGAGTGGTGGCGTATGCGGATGACGTCGCTATAGCATTCTCTGGGAAGTTTCCACTGACTCTAAGCGAGTGTATGACAAGCACTCTCACAAACCTGTCACAATGGGCAGCCAAATGTGGGCTAGGTGCTAACCCATCTGAGACGGAACTTGTACTATTCACCAGAAAATACAAGATTCCGACACTTACCCCACCGAAACTATGTGGAGAGCCGCGAGTTTTCAGCAACCAAGCCAAATACCTTGGTCTTATCCTCGATAGGAAGCTCGACTGGAAGTTGAGCATAGATGACAGGGTGAAGAAGGCCACAGTAGCCCTCTACACCTGCAGGAAAACCATCGGTCTAAAGTGGGGCATGACCCCGTGCATAATCCGATGGCTATACACCGCGATCATACGACCTATCCTGATGTACGAAGTAGTGGTCTGGTGGCCAGCCCTGGACAAGAAAACTTGTCTTTATAAACTCACAAGAGTCCAACGCATGGTAGAGCTATGCATAACGGGCGGAATACGCACTACCCCAAGTGAAGCCCTCGATACCGTGCTGCACCTTCTACCTGGAGAACTTATGGGGGAAAAAGGTTGCAACAATGTTCGCCCTTAGAATGAGGGAATCCAACCTGTGGAAAACCACCCCGGTTGGCCACTCGGGAATCCTTACAAAACTCCCGCAACTTTCAGAGAGGACAGACTACTGTATCCCAAGTGACTACCTCTCGACGCCTTTCGGGGTATCCATCCCGATCAGGGAGACTTGGGAGAGGGGCGAACCTGGACCTGCAAACGCGATCAACTTCTACACTGATGGCTCAAACTTAGACGGTCGCGTGGGGGCGTCTTCTGCGACGAGCTCTACATCAGTCTATGATTCAGACTTCCGGACCACTGTAGCAAGAGATCCAGGCAGAGGTCTTAGCTATCAAGGAGGCTATTTATATCGTCTCCAACCTGTCTTTAGACGGACACTCAGTGTGCGTCTTCTCGGATAGCCAAGCAGCCCTCAAGGCTCTTGGCTCAATTTCGTCGAACTCAGCAACCGTTAACGACTGCCGCAGGTCTCTAAATGAGACCGCAGAGCAGCTGGATCTCTCCCTAATATGGGTCCAAGGACACAGGGACATTGTCGGGAACGATGCCGCCGACGAGATAGCTAGGCAGGGCACTACTGGCACTATACATAGTCGCTATGTATAGCTTCCTATCCTAGGGCGTTAATTGGCGCATTGTACCAGATTAACGGTGTATGTGGTAAGCACATTATACACCGTGGTTGCAATGGAACCGCCACGTTAAATAAATCTGAGAGATCAGAATTGTCTTGTACTTCTCCTGCCGGAGAGGGAGCAAGTAGCGATGCCCTTGGCAGGCTATTAACGCAAGAGACATTCGAGCAAATTGCTGAAAGGCGATGGCAGCTGGCCATCACATGTAAAACTTCAACAGCGATCTGGCCAAATCGTTCGAAAAAACGCTCGGAAGAGCTATAAAGACTCAGCAGAGCACATTACTCCGCCAAATCCCGAGCCATCACGGGGCACTGGCAGATCGGCACACACGCTGCAAGACTGTCGATCCCTCACAACGACTTCTGCAGAAGTTGTGGGACGTGGAGGAGGTGGAGTCGGTTCACTACTTTTTCTGTCTCTGCCCGGCCGTGGGAAACCGAAGACTACGGGTCGGGGCTCGGGGCCCCTTTACTTACAGATATTTCGGACCTCTCCGAAACCAAACCGGGGATTCTGTCCAAATACATCCAGGCCACCGGATGGTACTGTCCTTAGCTCGGCACTAAGTTGCTCACCACGTTTGAGGCCAAGAGAAGGGGCTCGTGCCCATGCGGCATCACAATGGTCCATTAACTGGACCAAGTGAGCGGGGGAAAGTCTCTCCCTCTGCTACCGCCTTAACCTAACCTAACCTAAGAACTAATAACATTCATTCAATAACATAACGTTGATTAAAATTTTGGACGCCACATATGTGCGCCCTATGTAGCGGTGGCAGGGGGCGGGACGAAATTTTTAAATACACTTGTAGGAGTGAGAGATCGCATCAGTCTGGAACACAATTTGGTTGCACTAGCTCGTATAGTTTAAGAGCATTGGGCAATGCAAACACTATATCGACTCGGCTATTGATACTGATCAAGAATATCTATACTTTATATCTTTTCGAGTACGGGTATAAATACAGCTCAATGAGAATAAAATACCGAAGAAAAGGATTTTTTTGTGTCTCTATCCTAGTTCTACAAGATTTATTTACATTTTATCTGTGCGGATCATGTTTTTATTGAAACAGGAATGGATAGTTATATGACAATTGTCTTCCCTGTATTTAACAGCAACAGATTTTTATGCACAAGCTAATAATATTGATACAGATGAATTAATAATTCAAAAAATTAATGAATTCGACAAGGCGCAGGAAAATTTGATAATATGCTCGATTCCTAATTATTGTGCATTTCATGACATCAGTGCACAAGTATAGAACAGAATAATGAAAATCTCTAATGAGGTTATCAAGCTTCGTAAACTCGACTTTTCGAAAGCAGCGGGCACGTTCAGATTGCCGCCTGATCCAACATAGAATGTCCACTATCAGCCGATACTTCGAATGTAAGATGGTAGGAGACTTCAGGTATAGTGAGCGGAAGGCCTCGGGTTAGCAACGCTATGGTCGGATACGAGACAAAGCACAAATCGAGCAATCGACCTAAAGAATATTCACATGTTTGACTTGAGACAGGGACAGGTCTAGCAAGCCGTCAATAATGCCATTTCGTGACATGGGCACAAGGTTATTAGACTCGTTTACCGAAGACCAAACAGTACCTGGCAAATTGAAATCACCCAGAACTATCATATAGTCTTTATTTGATAGCGAGGAAGAAACAGTTTTTAGAGCGGAAAGGTGCTGCTCGTATATCCAAAGAAGGTAGAATATACAACCAAGTACAGAAAATCCACCTGGGTGTATTATTTTTGTTGAATATAGACTATGAAATGTTCCGACTTGTAGAGTGGGTCCATTGCAATAGGGACCCCTCCTCCTCGTCAATATGAGCGGTAATTTTGAAGTTTATGTACCGACTTGCAAATACTTAGGAACTAAGGATGTCCAGCTTTAACCAGGTTTCAGTAAACAGAATAACGTGGGACGAAAATGGAAACTCTCCAGAAAAAAAAAAGTGCTCTGCTTCTTTTTAACCCTTTAGCATTCTGATATGTAACTAAAGAAGAGGAAGATAGTTTTTGATGGGTGGAAGTAGAGCGGGAAAATTAGGATGGAGCACTGATTACTGGGAAGAGGTATAGGGGCCTATTATTCTTCTTAACTTTGTGCTCTTTTACATCCAAATGCTCCACTCAAAATCAGGCAGAGCAATTGGTGTCAAAATGAGCATTGGAGACGCTTATCTTAAAAAGAAACCATCTCCCTAGCATAAGATAAATTAAACTTCTGCACCTTTAGCCGTCGGCTTTTTATTTAGCTTTCATCATTAGCCATGAGGTCAGTGGCAAGCCGTGAGATAAAAAGTTCCCACTTTTGCGGGACTCTCACCAGTGGTTTTAGACACTACAGGTCCGGTATCTGTTGATGGTACCTGGGATAGCTAAAGAGTTGAATGTCGACTCTGGGAAGCATGTTAAATATACTCTCAGCAAAAAAACTGCACTCCTTTGGTTTGAACTTTGCACATAGCTGACTGTTAAAAATAACCGGGGCGTCCTTCTGGACAGGCTTATAAAGTGGTGCAAGCATATAGAAGCCAAGAAGACGAATCTTACAATTCAATTCAAAACTGCCCGTTGTGATGCCCACACTCGTCATGGGATATTGTCCGGTGCCTATGAAGGTTTCGCGAACCACCCCGAGGCCTCTATAAAGAGCATCAATTTCTCTAGAGGCATGTTTGCCAGGCTGTCCAGGTCCTCGAAAAGGCGTTGACGCCTTCCTATGAGTGTAGGTCAGCCACGGAGAATGTGCAGGATGCTCTCTAATTCCAATGACAATGGCCAATGAATCAGTGCCCCGTTATAACTTCCGTCACTGTTCGCACCTGATTCTTTCTGAAGCTTAGGAGAGAGAGCGAGATAGAGATAGTTGGGTGTATACCATCGCCTGTCTGATCTCGTTCTAGCTCGGCCCATTATTCGCGCGATGATGTCTCGTAGTGGCCTCCCGTATGTCGATCCATTTCTGGTACCCACGTCCGCACTCTCTCATTGCCGCGATGTCGGTGTTCGCCTGAACCCTCGCTTTTTAGCAAAAAATGTGGATAGACTGATGGGTCTGTAGTCCTTAGCGGAGATGTGCTTTATCATCTCGGCCACCTCCCTTCACCTTTGGGGGACATACCCAATTAGGAGACATCCATCGAAAATTTTCTTAAGCCATGGTAGTAAGGGCAGGAAAGCGTGGTCGTATATTATCCGGCCCCAGTGACGTGTATGGACCGAATGTTTGAATGCCATCAATTCTCGTATGAGATCCTCAATTTCATTTCTGTGGTGTCGCTCAGTGTCATTGGACTCGTCACCGGTGATATCTGAGCAACCCGGGAAGTGGGTACTCATGAGGAGCTCTTGAGATTCTTGGCTGCTTTCTGCGAATATACCGTCCTCCCTGCGGAACTTCCTTTCCGAATTCCTACAGGGTTTGTTGTAGGTGTTGAAGCTTTTTTGTGTGTTTCTTCTCACTTTTGCTTTGGTGAAGAGTTTCCCCGACTCCCTCTGACTTCGCTCAGCTCCCGTGTCCACCATGGGTAGCGGTTATGCTTTGGAGGTCGGCTGATCAGGCAGGATTCCAGTAAAGCCTTCTGTAGAGCATCAGTTACGTTCTGAGCCGCTTCCTATAGTGCTTTCTTTTGAAGGATGTTCCCTTCCGGTGGAATGGGCAGTACCTTCAGTTCAGAGTTCTTGCCGATCCCCTTGTTTCTCGCTTTCGCTCTTGGGATGGTCCGGTCCGATGTCTCCAGAATCCGATTCTGTGCCTTGATCAGAACAAGCGTGTCCTCATCCGCCTTGATCGGAGGAAGATCCACCCCTTCAGGATTATTCCCCTGGGAATCTGATCTGTAGGGACCACGCAATATGTCGCTCCTGGCCAAAGTTCACCAAAACCTTGGACCGTGGTTTTGAGAAGCTCAAGGGTTTCGTTACCACAGACCACGGCTTTGGCTCCCTTATACCACTTGAAATTGAACTCACAGACAAATGGGTTGTCTGCTCGGACAATGGCACCCTTCATGGCGGTCAGGATCTCTAATTCTGCTTTCAGCCAGTTGACTTTCGATATCTTCCTTCCGGGTGACTTCCGTCGGTAATGGCTACCTGTAGGCTACCTCAGGTGGCGGTCCTTGACTAGTCAGAAAGTCCTCAGGTTTCGCCTTCTCCGGTTCGGGTATTTTGTGGATTCATCCGTACTCTGCCGCTTGAACCTTGGCTGTCGACCAGTCGGTTTTACCGTTGCCTTCAGTACAGAAGGCGTTCTGACCACTGAGGTGTGGTCTTCCCCTTCTGCTTCCCGGATACCTTTTTCCTCTTTATCCCTCGCGCGTTCGCAGACGATGACGTTGAGGGCTGATCCACCACCGTATTGCGGCTCCTCGCTGTATACAAGGCAAGAGAACGCTGTAGCCAACTCTGCATCCGACACTGAAGGACCAGTGAAGGCGAGGCTTCCGACGATTTTTCCCGGTTCCAGATAGTGCATCTGTTCGTTTGTTCCTTTATACCTGCGATTCTTTTTTGTTGCTTGTGGCGTTACACGATTTGGTAGCCAAGCACTCCACTGCCATCTCGGGTTATCTGCAGTCACATGATATCGACGACGGGGGGCTTGCGCGCACACCCCCTATCACGGCCGGTACTGGGTCTCCGACTCCCTGCACTTTAACTGTTGAATCGTTAACGGACATTGCCTCATAACTGATGCGTCTTAGCCCTACCGCCAGGGTGAACTTCTTTCAGATTCTGCGCTCGCCCTTGACCTGCCCGTCTTGGGTGGCCCTTTTGGCAGCATGCGCTGCCACCGGTATAGATCTTGGTATCCCTACGCTTACTAAGCCCCCTTATCGGGACAAGATGGTAGTTCTCCGAGTAGACGGTGAGACATACATGGCTATATCGACACGGCTATTGATGCTGATGATGATGCTGAGGCATCATACAAATAACTGATCCAAGACGGACTCAAACTGGCTCAAACGGATTTACGAGGGGTTTTCTCCCACGGACAAATCCCGGAGTCTTCATACCCAAGGCAGGCAAGCCCTCGCACACAGACACATAAGTCTATCGTCCTTCTTCTTGAAGGCGATGGAACAGCTTTTAGGTCTGCCTATTGGGGCGAATATATTTCCGAATCAGATCTCTGACTCTTAACATGCCTCTCAGGCATCGGATCTCATCTACCGAAACGGCCCTACATGCGATCACATCGAATATCGTCCCTTAGCTGTAAGGAGTATACCTTGACAAAGAAGGAGCTGTCAACAACAACATTTCGTCCTGACTGACCTATGGATTGATTCCCGGACGGTGAGTCCTATCGATCAGATGCTGCAATGCAGGACCGTTGAGGCATCACTGGGGACGTCAACGTCCACCAGGTTTGTCAACAGAGGCACCCCGCAGGGCGGAGTCCCCTCGTCTCTCCTATGGAACGTAGCAGTAAATGAACTGCAGCGGGAGATAGAGAGTGGTGGATGCCGCGTGGTGGCGTATGCGGATGACGTCGCCATAGCATTCTTTGGGAAGTTTCCACAGACTCTATGCGAGTGCATGACAAGCACTCTCACAAACCTGTCACAACCCAGAACCCCTTTGAACATGTTCGCTCATGACCTCATGCAGACAATCCAACATTTTTTGTCACACGGACATAAAATGTATGTCTGTATTGTCTTCACCTGGTTCGACTTCAGATTTTGTGGTTTTGTGTTTTGGTTCGTAGTGACTTGGACGTGGGTGTGTACTGAGTACTCACAAACTGTGCGTGTATTGGTTATAGGATTTGGTTTTCGCATTTCGCGTTGAAATTTTTATATTTCTTTCCACATACCCTGACCCTAGAATTTTTGGTATAGTGACGCGTTTTGAAGAAGCTTGTCACAGAATATATTTTCTTGTATCCATTGTATGTTAATTTGTTTTATATAGGATAAAATTATGGATAAACCGATATGCACATGTAAATACTCATAATGGATATCATGTTTGACCTTACATTCGAAGAGATGCCCATTAGAGTATTGAAGGTGCGACGTGCAAGTTTTATTTTGTTCTCTGCGTTCGCTAAAAAAAAGAACTGGGCAAATTATTTTTTTTCTAGTTTCATCCGGGCAAAAGTATGACCTGACCTGCCGTAACATAAATGAAGACGGGCAGAGTGGATGGGGAAGGTAGCGGACACTTGGGCATCGAAAATAAATAAAATATAAAAACTAAAGCTTTTATTTGTTTAACTTATTTGAAACTGTACATTTGCACTTGTACATATACTTATCTACTTATCCATATTTTAGACACATTTATTTCAATTAAAATATGTACATACATAAATATTGTGCAAATGCCGTCGGCTTTCGACTTCGTATGACTTATTAACAACTTTGTCACTGAATTCGAGTTTTTCAGAGACCTTTTTATACTATAAATACATATGTTAAAACATATATGTACTTATGTATATCGTTCTATATAAATTTACGTATGTACATAATATATGTACAGATTTTGCTTTTATATAAAAAAAACTGTAATAATATTCTAATGGGCGCGCAAATTGCACGGTGTGTGTACATGTATTTTTTTCATGGATACGCCATGGGGGTGGAAATCTTTTGTGGAAGATACCAATGGCCCGTACCATTGGCATGCACGATTCCTTGCTCGAGTCAAGGCCTACGTACTAAAACCACCCCCAGACACACAATTCTACCCCCCGCGGGATCACCGTTAGGTATTGCTTCGCGGGGAGGAGGGCCTATTCTAGGCCGCTACATGCCGCTCTTTTTCGCATCGTCTCAGGTCCTCCTGGATGCGTTTGGTGAGACGGTACACGTACATGTAATTTTCGTCAGATGCTGTCATAAACTTGCCCAGCGAATCCACCGGGGGGACGTTCTCTGTCCATGATCTGTACCTTCTACATTTAGAGGACATGCTCCGGGTCTTCCACTGCCGTTGGACACGTAGGGCAGTAGGGGCTTGTGTCATGCTTAAATTTAAACAGGTACCCGCGGTAGCCACCGTGTCAGTTAAAATCTGGGTTATATGGTAGTCTACCATGCATCTTTTATTGGCCGTGCACTCCTTGACATTTACTATCAGTTTGTGTGTCCATCTCCCTTTGCAGCTCTGGTTCCACCGTTCCTGCCATCTTTCCATGGAGACTTGTCTGTCCACCATTTCGGAAGCCTCCGTTCCGCCTGCGCTCTGCCTCTGGCGCCTTGTGTACCTGGCCTGCATCTCGCTTGCCAATATGTCCACAGTTATCATACCCGCCAGGACCAGTGCTGCGTCCTCGGAGACCGTCCTGAAGGCTGAGATGATCCTTAAAGCGGCTAGCCTATATGGTGCGGCTAGATTTCTTTGCAGGCTCCTGTTTCGTGCCACCGCTGTCGCCCATACTGGCGCTGCGTATAGCAGGATAGATGCCACGACGCTTGCCATTAGCCTTCGGCGTCCCGGCTTAGGGCCACCTACATTCGGCGGTATACGGGAGAGGGCTCCTGCATCCTTGCTGCTTTTTTGTCCGACGTATTCCACGTGCGGGCGGAAGGTTAGGCGGTTGTCAGCACCACTCCCAGGTACTTGATACTGTCTTGCGACTTGATCAGGTCGGCTCCTACTCGCACGGTGGCGTACTCCAGAGACTTCCTGCTTGTGATCAGGAGCGCCTCGGTTTTCTGACCTGCCAAGTCCAGACCGGCTTCACTCATCCACATGGCAATAGCTTCAATTGCCGAATTGGCTGCAGACTCAATTTGTTTGACATCCTTGGCTACCATGACTAGCGCTAGATCGTCAGCGAAACCAATCAGCTGGCATCCTGCTGGTAGCTGCAACCTAAGCACCCTGTCGTACATTATGTTCCACAAAAGAGTGGCCCAGGACCGACCCTTTGCGGAACTCCTGCCGTGACCTCGTACGCTTTCTCTCCCTGATCCGTCTCTTATTCTAGCACCCTCTCTGTGAGGTAGCTGGAGATTATTCTCAACAGGTACCCTGGTACTCCGATACGGCGCAGCGCCGCCTCGATCTTTTCCCAACTGGCCGAGTTAAAAGAGTTCCGGATGTCGAGCGTCACAACGGCGCAATACTCCTTGGTTCCCCACCTCCATCTTTTCCCCTCTATGGCTTTCGGCGCAATGTCGACGACTGCCATAATGGCGTCCACGGTCGAACGGTATTTCCGGAAGCCGTATTGTGCAAGTGAGAGGGCTTCCGTCTCTTCAACAAATTTTAGAAGCCTGTTGTAAATTATTCTTTCCAGAAGCTTCCCCACCGTATCCAACAGGCAGATCGGCCGGTATCCGGAAGGTTCTTCTGGAGGCTTATTGCCTTTCGGCAACAGGATGAGGCGTTGCAGCTTCCATCTCTCTGGGAAGTGTCCCTCCCCAAACAGCTGTTGAAAACGTCGAAAAAGAGTTCAGGACGGGTTGCAACTGCGAGGCTTTAGGGCCCCTGTTTGGGATTCCGTCCGGCCCCGGCGCCTTCCTGTCCCCCGACTCTCCCTAGTTGCTTCGACAACCTCCCTGGTGGATTCAGCTCGTATAGAGGCTCATCTAGGGCTAGGTCTCCTCTTTCCCTCTGCGGTTGCCTGGGGAACAGTGTTGCTACTATTTTTTGTGGCAGAACTGGGCATGTTGGGTTGGGCGCTTACTCCTCTGATCCTCTTTGTGACCACCTTGTAGGCAGTGCCCCGGGGATCTACGTCCGCTTCCTCGCAGATTCGGCGGAAGTTGTCGCTCTTGCTTCTCTTAATGGCCACCTTCAGCTGTTTCTTAGCCGCGCGGAATTCTATCTGTCTATCCTCGAATTCTTGGTGACCTCTCGCTCGTTGGGTACGCCGTCTCGCTCTGAGGCAAGCCCTTCTGATTTCACCAATCTCCTGGGTCTACCAGTAGCAGGGGTGTCCCACGCATAGACGGCTTCCTCCTGGGCATGGATATGTCGCATGCGTCGACGATTCGCTGCGTCAGCTCCGTGCCGCGTCCTCCGCTGTGTTGTACGCTGGCCTCAATCGCATTGCCTGAGCGACTCCGAGAAGGATGCGGCGTCAAGAGACTGTCCTTCCATTTTGGCCCCGTTTGTTTCGGCTTCCTGGGTCCTCTGTTGGGTTTTCCTAACTCGAAGTGTATCGCTTGGTGGTCGCTGAACGTAAACTCATCCCCCCACCCTCCATATGTAATTTCTACACAGGGAGCTGCTTAGGAAGGTCAGGTCTATTGCTGAGTAGCGTCCAGCCCAGCAGAACGTCATCCTTGCTCCGTCGTTTTGCCAGTCAACGTCCAGCGACGAGAACTGCTCTAGCAGGCAGTACCCTCTTGAGTTGGTCTCTCTGCTGCCCCATTCCACAGCCCAAGCATTGAAGTCCCCGCTATAACGAAGGGTGCCCTCCACGGGGTCCTCGGTAATATTTCGCAGCATAGTCTGGAATCGTGTCTGCTCCCAGCTCGGCGGTGCGTAACAGCTGTAAAATGTTACGCTTCCAACTCTGGCTCTTACGTATCCCTCCTTGGACGCCTCTTTGTCCAGTGGCGGGGTCTGGACGCCCCAGATCGCGGCCTTCCTTCGTCTGCTCTGGATCCATCCGCTGCCTGGTATGGGTTTGTATGGCTCGCATACTAGGACCACGTCTGTTCTCCTCTCCCTTGTGTCCTGGCTCAGAAGTGCCTGGGCTGCCTCGCAGTGATTAAGGTTAATTTGCGTGCACCTCATGCTAGGCGTTCTGCGAGTGCCTTCCTAAAGAGGCGGGCATCTGCCACTGCCTGCAACATGCCTCCAGTCTCCCCTTCTTATCCTTGCAGGCATGGATTGGGGATCCCTGGTCGCAATCCTTTGCGAGGTGGTCCTCCTTGCCGCATCTTCGGCACTGCTTGGACCGGTCTGTCTCGCTCCTGCACTGTCTGGCCATGTGCCCGAACTCCATGCATCGGAAGCATTTGATGATGTTGACTCGCTCCCTTAGTCTGCCTCTGACCCAGCCGACCTTTATAACTCCGACTTTGAGGGGCCCTGCGACATCATCCTCTGTCGGGGAGTCGAATCGATGCTATCTGCGTCTGTCCGTAGCCTTTCCGTAGACTTATGTCGTCCAGTGCCCACGTTCTTCAGTTGAGCTTGCGACATAATGGCCTCTCTTATCTCCTCCTTGGTGGTTACCTCGTCCAAGTCGCTGCACTCAACGGTGACCCGCTGCTGGGCGTACGGACGCCTGCCGCCCTCTCCCAGTGTCTCACCAACCAAGTTCTGGAAGGACGAGGTTTCCTCTCCAGACTTGTTCAACTGTAGTAGCAATTCACCTTTTTGGGTACGGCGGATTCTCGCTACCGCTTCGACGAGATTATGGAGCTTTTCGTCCCCCTTGAGCCTGCGCAGGATCTCTGCATAGCTGCTCGGGTCTTTCGCCGCTATGATGATGGCATCCGGGCGTGCCCTCTCCGTCAGAACCCAGGTAGGCTTTTGCTTCCGTGCTCTCGCCTTTCTTTCTGCCTTCCTCCACTCCGAGTTTGTCGGAAGTGCTTTTGGATCTCCATGGCAGTTCCTTCGGGTGGCCCCGTGTCCCTCCGACAGAGCGGGCTGCCGTCTGTGTAACTGCCCCCTTGCTCCTCTTATTGCTGGGCGTTTTCGCATTCGCCTGCTTCCTTTTCGTTTCCACCGCTGTCCTAAACAACGGCGATGTTTGAGAGGACTGGTGGGTGCGGATTACCGCATTTGCCTTGTCGTCGTGGAGCTGGATAGCCACCAGCTCGTAGATCGCGCGGATGCTCTCTATGGAGTCCTCATTGCTTGGTGGATGGAACGCCTCTTCCGTCCTCCAACATCTCCACCAGGTTGGCTATCTCCTGCCCGAGGTCGCGTAGCGCAGTGCTGCCCTCCTCCTTTTGCGGTCTCTCCGGTGGGGTCCTTTCCTGGACTGCTCCTCCTGCTGTTGTCGCTGGTCTCCCCTCCTGCGGTGATCTCGCCATTCTCGCACTCTTCGCGAATGCGTTTGTGGCCTCCGTTTCTAATTGTGGTTGTGGTGTTTTGGTGAATTTATCCATATTGTTGGGTCCCAACTCCCAGATCGTTGTTCCTCTTCGTTTGTGCAGTCGCGTTGTTGATCCCATGGTTATCTTTGCAAACAGTGAGGAGGGCCATGCTAGGGTTGACTCTCGCCTTCACGGGGTCGAGAGTTCAGAGCCGGATCCGCGCGCTAGTCGGGAGCCTTGCTCAACCGAGCCTGCACCACCAACTTAATGGCGACGAAGAGGAAGCGTGTCCAGGAGAATTGCTCGTTTTTAACGGGACGGGGCGGCCTCAGCATTAGCCCAGAAGCCATTTCGGCAGGATATCACTCCGCTTACTGAGGTTCGGAATACTGACGCCGTCAAATAAAAACGATCGATCCATGTAGTTTTCCAGTGTCCAATCCCAGGGTCTTACTGGTCTCGACCTAGTCGCCTTCTCGTGTCCGCAGACGCGCCGCGGGTGGGTCGCGCCTGCCCGGGGATACCTGGCTCCATGCCAAAGGTCACGAGTTGCATTTGCATTTACTGCTTCAGAGAGGAATCGACCTGATCGCTGCCAAGCTAGCGGTAATCAGTATCTTTCCGCCAAGTATCTTTCCACAAGCTATGACATGCTGTGGTGGTATTCTAAGACCCGCTCACCACACGGTGTGTGTACATGTGTTGGGATGCATGCGTGTATGATGGGTAGATCAAAAGCGCGTGCGAAGGTCATCCTTGATCTTGATCTTGTCTTTACTTCCGACGTCTCGAGCACTGTGGTCTGCAGAGGATTTGCTCTCTCTTTCCCTGAGGACCCTTATTATCCCACACTTAAAATTTCCGTGCAGTTGTCCTCTTTAAATACTATCACATCTCCCATTAAATCTCCGTCTATCTTTTGCTTCAGGAAAGCAGATTTTTACTGATTAAACCTGGCGCTTTCTCTGATCGATTGGTCATATTATAAATCTATATTCAATATCTTTAATATTATATATATGTACCTTTAGTTTCCCCCTTCGGACTATTAAATCTTGTCTCTATAAAAAGTTTAGAAGATCTGGTTCGCAATTGGACTTTCTAAGTACTCAATCGCAAAGAGCACTTAACAAAACCTGTTATAATATCTACCTGTCTAAATGAAACTTAACTTCAAACGAGATCCGAAGCAATTCTTTAGGTTTGTGAACTCGAAGCGTAACTCTTCCCAATTTCCATCTTCATTTTCCTTTAATGGTAGCAAGGCCGATAATTATTGTGATATCGCAAATCTGTTTGCTTCATTTTTTTCCAACTTTGCTACTCTATTCCTTCTACTAATCATTCGTCTATACTTGCTGATAAATCTCATCCCAAGCAATCATATCCCTTCCTCCTGAATAGTTCTAATTGTATCTATCCCCTTCATTGACTATAATTGTCTCCTAATCAACTTAAAATCGTGCAAACTTTCCTTTTCTACAGGCCCCTATAGGGTTCTCAGTGCTGTTCTAAAACATTGTGCAGATTCTCTTTGTGTGCCCCTCCATAAACTCTTTAACCTATCTATAGAGCTTGGGGACTTTTCCACCGTCTGGAAAAAATCATTCATTATGGCCGCTGCCATCATGCCTTCACCACTGTGTCAAGGTGGAGCAGCTAGCCGCCGCAGCTGCCAATCACCCCCACTGTCGCAAGTAGTGGACACCGTCTCTGACCGCGGCGTGTGACTCCAACCACCCTAATATAATTGGCGCCCAACGGGATTGAAAATATATAAAGAGAATTCACGACTATTAATTTTTGTTTATAGTTTTGTGAGGCGCACTCGTTTCTGTGAATTTTATGTTCGTATTTATATTTAGTTAGCTTTAGCGAACCGGGTCAGCTAATTTTCTATTAACATTGATATTTAGTTGTATATTAACTATAATGATATTTGTAATGGTTTGCAAAAGACTTGCGGCACCATGCCGAGACGATATTACGATTACGATTATGAGGATGATGATGATGATGAGGATGAGAATGACTAGGTTTGGAGAAGGTTGGGGGGTGGGGTCAGGTCAGGATTTGACAATCGGTTTTACTCTTCTGGATACTCGTTATTCGTTCCTCGTTACGCGTTCAACGATTGGATTCGGGTTCGGTTTCTGTTTCTGTGTTATTTGATTTACCTTGATGATGGGACCCTGTCCACTCATATATGGCGGCAAGTTGGAGCTACCGCCATTTTGGGCGTGGGTGAGGATGTGGCAGTGGCGGCTGCATTGGGCGTGGAACGTCTGGGCGTGAATGCGGCCATGCTCTGCGAGACGCCATCGGCCAATATGAATTATTCGCGCAGCTCTATGTTAGTGCGTCCTTGGCTGCTCCGAGGCGGTGACAGTGTGGCGATAGGTAGGCGGTAGCGGTTGTGGTTGAGTTGGCGGTATTATATATATATATATATATATATATATATATATACATATAAATTCAGGTATGATACACACATATATAGACACCACACACACACATTGGGCGAAGCAATGCCTTGCGGCAGTACCGCTAGTCGCACGACACCTACCCCATCTGTCCACCAACTGTTCGTATCATACTGTATTGTTCTTAGGTATAAGCACTATTGAGGAAGCCATTAAGTTAATACAAAAACGAGAAAGAACGTACGGAGTCGCTTCGAACACGACTCTACTTTTATACCCGTACTCAGTCAGTACACATGTGATTTATGTGGAATTTTAAAATGTTTTATCAGTTTTTTACATTTTACATTTTTTGCTACATCTGTCATCGACATCTACATCTACATCATCTACATCAGTTCTCACAACAACACACGTACACTGCACGAGGCAGCATGTTTGAGCGTGAGGTGTGTGTGTGAGAAAGAATCTGCTGCGACAATCAACCCCAATAAATGACTTATGCTGCAAGAGGGAGGAAGGGGATTGCTGCTGAAAATTCATTTTGATCATTGTGGCTACAATACTGATCCGATCTGAACCAAATTCGGGAATCTGGTAGATATGGTCATTTCCTACGATACTGCATTTTTAGTTTTTTTCTATCTTCGAAATTGTGGATTTTCGTCGGGGGCGGAAGGGGGCGGGGCGAAATTTTGAAATACACTTGTTCGGGTTCGGTATCACAGGAGTCTGGGAAAAAATTTGGTTGCTCTAGCTCTTATAGTCTCTGAGATCAGGCGTTCATTTTTACGAAAAATCAAATCGACTCGATTTTTTTGTGTGAGTGCGAAAGGGGAGGGAGCGAAGTTTTTGCGTATATTTGCCTCTATTGTGGCTATATTAATGATCCGATCCGATTCAGATTTGGGCCCCTGATAGATATGGGCTGTCTCTATGATTCTGCATTTTTAGTTTTTGTTATTTTTCAAAATTGTGGCCGCCACAGATGTGCGCCCTTTGTGGGGGCGGAAGTGGGCGGGGCGAAAACTGAAACACTTTCTAGGAGTGAGATACGACATCAGACTGGATAAAAGTTTGGTTGCTCTAGCTCTTATAGCCTTCGAGCAATGGGCGACAAACAAGACGGACAGACGGACGGACAGACAGGGCTATATCGACTCGGCTATTGATGCTGATCAAGAATATATATACTTTTATATGGTCGGAAATTACTCCTTCTCTATGTTACACACATCCACTTTTACCGCAAATACAATATACCCTTTTACTCTTCGAGTACGGGTATAAAAACCACACACACACAACACATACACACACATACACGATTCAAGCGCGCACGAGTGTATGTTTTCGGGCAATGTTTGTTATAGGGCGAACATATAAACAAACAACAACAATAACAACGAAATATCGTTACCGCAAAGTAGAATTTGTCACAGTATTTTCAGTGTTTTTATACCCGTACTCGAAGAGTAATAGGGTATATTGTATTTGTGGTAAAAGTGGATGTGTGTAACACAGAGTAATAGGGTATATTGTATTTGTGGTAAAAGTGGATGTGTGTAACACACAGAAGGGAGGCGTTTCCGACCCCATAAAGTATATATATTCTTGATCAGCATCAATAGCCGAGTCGATATAGCCATGTCTGTCCGTCCGTCTGTCCGTCTGTCCGTCCGTCTTGTTTTCACTCATTGCACGAAGCTATTAGAGCTAGACCAATCAAATTTTTTCCAGACTGATGTGATATCTCACTCCTAGAAAAGTGTTTTCAAAATTTCGCCCCGCCCACTTGCGCCCCCACAAAGGGCGCACATCTGTGGCGTCCACAATTTTAAAGATAGCAGAAAATGAAAAATGCAGAATCATAGAGACAGCCTATATCTATCAGGGGCCCAAATCTGAATCGGATCGGATCATTAATATAGCCACAATAGACAAAAAACATACGCAAAAAAACTTCGCTCCATCCCTTTCGCACTCACACAAAATCGAGTAATTTTGGTTTTCGTAAAATGAACGCCTGGATCTCAGAGACTATAAGAGCTAGAGCAACCAAAATTTTTGGCCAAGACTCCTGTGATACCAAACCTGAACAAGTGTATTTCAAAATTTCGCCCCGCCCCCTTCCACCCCCACAAAAGACGAAAATCCACAATATTGAAGATAGCAAAAAACTAAAAATGCAGTATTGTAGAGAATGACCATATCTACCAGATTCCCGAATTTGGTCCAGATCGGTTATTATTATAGCCACAATGATGAAATGAATTTTCAGCAGCAATCCTCCACCTCCTCTTTGCGGCGTAAGTCAATTATTGGGGTTGATTGTTGCTGCAAAGCTTCTCTCACACGCACACTTACGCTCAAACATGCTGCCTCGTGCAGTGTACGTGTGTTGTTGTGAGAACTGATGTAGATGATGTAGATGTAGATGTCGATGACAGATGTTGCAAAAAATGTAAAATGTAAAAAATAATAAAACATTTTAAAAATTCCACATAAATCACATGTGTACTGACTGAGTACGGGTATAAAAAGTAGAGTCGCGTTCGAAGCGACTTCGTACGTTCTTTCTCGATTTTTTTTTTTGCTTTTATTTTTGGAGATGTTCTTGAAAATATACTGTCTAGGTTAGGTTAAGGCGGGAGCTGGAGAGGAGAGCAAAACGTACGGAGTTCTTTCTCGTTTTTGTTTTGTTTGATATGTTTGGTATTTGGTGGGCACAGGCGGGTGCATATCGGGCGTGGGCGTGGACGTGGACGGCGCAAGCGAAGAGTAAACATATTTATCGGGATCATTTATTCAATATTCAATCATTTTTCGGTATTTCGATTAAATAAATAACGAAAAATAGCCATTTGGAAAAAAAGAAAAAGGGGGAAACATAAAATTTGATTAGTAAAAAACGAAACAAAAAACACAGGTACAAAAAAAATTCAATTGTTATCTAATTTGGCAAAATGTACGTAGAATTAGGAGACGAGACGAGTCGCACAACAAAATCTGGTGATTGGCTACATAAAATGCGTGACATGAGTGGAAAAGGTTCAAGCTACGGTACACCAGTGCTGTTAGTTAACAGCAGGCGCGACTGTAGCCGTTAAGCAGAATGTTAGCTGGAAAGCGACAGAGCGAGCAGGTTAACAAAATATAAAGCATGCATTAAAGTAGTTTTACGATTTTTTTAGTACATATAATAGTTATTTTTTGGCTACCACTATGCGTTGCGGAGATGTTACCCGGTAAATAGCACTATCTAATACTAGATACAGTAGGAGGGAAGAAATGTTTGCTGGTGATTATTATAGTTAGGGTTGTGGGTGAGTTTTATGGGCATAGTACATATATCAATTGTTACGCAGTTAAGAATCGAAGCGACATAAATGAGCATGAGTACAGCAATTGGCGAAACCCTAGGCTAAGCTGGGCTTTGGATTTCATTGGGTTTTTGGTTGTTGATTTCGTTTTGGTTATTGTGTATGAGGCGGCATTGGCGCTGGCTGGATGGCAATAAAAACTGGCTGTTCATAAAAAATAATAGCTTCTAAAAAGTTTCATATATAAAACGGAAAAAATCAACAATAATTATCTGACTGTGCAAGTGTGAGCATCACGCCATGCAATAAATTTTCTTGTTGAATCTGAATGAGAGCGTTTCTGTGTTTAAATATGTTGTTGATCTATTAAGCGTTTTCTAATAGCTATTTTGTAATTTAAGATTTTAAGTAAAGAGTCGAGATAATTCAATTGAACTACAATTATATGTATTTTATTTTATTTTTTATAATAAGTAGCGGCAGTACTCGTTTGTGGGTTAGGTGACAATAACCCGAAAGCGATGATGATTAGGTCCAGACTGATAGAGGCAGGCGGACCGAATTGCCGCGCCCCACTGCAAGTGGTAGAAGAACGAAAGAAGCTCGGGCTGCGCTGAGCCGAGTGCGAGCGATAGATAGAGAGAGATACGCGGGAGAACACCATAGATGCTGTAGCTGTAGGTAGACTTACGTTAGGCTGCTCCACTAACTAACATAAAGATTTTATAACTAAACATCGGTCTGGAAAACCCGACATAAGTGATCGCGCAGTTTTTTTTTTGGTTGATATCTTGCTGTGTAGTTTGGTTTTCCCTCACTAATTGACCATGAGTTGGAATTATATGGAACAAAAGTACAATACGATAGTGACGAAAGCTTAGACTTAGCGTATCGCCCCCCAGAGCCGAAACAAAATCTGTCAGAAATGGATGCAGGAATGATAAAATCATTGATAGACGGCGCGATCGCCAGCGCCCTTGTTGAACAAGAACGGCGTTTGACACATGGATTAAGCGGTGAACTCCAAAGTATGAGGGATCAAGTGAACGCCCTAAGTATTGAAGACCCTCAAGTGGAAAACTTTAAAAGAGTGACCTAACAAAAAGTGCGAGGTTAAGTTAGCGGAAAACATAAGGAGTACGTGTCTTGGAGACAATCTGCCATAGATGCGTACAAAATTTTTAAAATTTATGTAGGTAGTCAGGCACATTACGAGACTGTGGCCATTTTGAAGAACAAAATTCGTGGAACAGCGCGAGCGTTGCTTACATCACTCAACACAGTGCTCAATTTCGACGCAATCATAGCTAGACTTGATTGCACATATGCAGACAAGACATCCTTACGCGTGTTACGTCGGCGGTTAGAAATGGTTAGGCAAAGCGACACCGACCTAATATTACGACGTGGTCGAGAGGAAACTTTCGCTCGTCACTAACAAGGTGGTCATGACGCGTAACAAACAGGCAGCAACTATCTTCAATGAGGAAGTTAGGAGTGACGCCTTACACGCGTTCATAGAGGGTCTCAGGAGACCGCTAAAGTCGTTAGTCTTCCCGGCCCGGCCAAAAGATTTGCCATCTGATTTAGCGCTAGCTCGCGAGGCCGAAAATAGCATTAAAAAAAGCGCATTTGCCGCGTCATATGCGAAAAAAAGATTGAGGACAAAAGCCAGTTAGGCTTTTAGACCGGGAGAAAAACCCACATTTTGTGGAAAAAACGAGAAAGAACGTACGGAGTCGCTTCGAACGCGACTCTACTTTTATACCCGTACTCAGTCAGCACACATGTGATTAATGTGGAATTTTAAAATGTTTTATCATTTTTTACATTTTACATTTTTTTTGCTACATCTGTCATCGACATCTACATCTACATCATCTACATCAGTTCTCACAACAACACACGTACACTGCACGAGGCAGCATGTTTGAGCGTGAGTGTGCGTGTGAAAAGCTGCAGCAACAATCAACCCCAATAATTGACTTACTCTGCAAGATGGTGGGGGATTGCTGCTGAAAATTCATTTGATCATTGTGGCTACAATAATGATCCGATCTGAACAAATTTGGGAATCTGGTAGATATGGTCATTTTCTACAATACTGCGTTTTTCGTTTTTTTCCTATTTTCAAAATTGTGGATTTTTCGTATTTTGGGGGCGGGAGTGGGCGTGGCAAAATTTTGAAATAAACTTGCACTGAAGCGATATCACAGGAGTCTAGGCAAAAATTTGGTTGTTCTAGCTCTTATAGTCTCTGAGAACGAGGCGCTCATTTATACGAAAAATCAAAATTACTCGATTTTGTGTGAGTGCGAAAGGGATGGAGCAGAAGTTTTTTTTGCGTATGTTTTTGTCTATTGTGGCTATATTAATGATCCGATCCGATTCAGATTTGGGCCCCTGATAGATATGGGCTGTCTCTATGATTCTGCATTTTTCGTTTTCTGTTATCTTCAAAATTGTGGACGCCACAGGATGTGCGCCCTTTGTGGGGGCGGAAGTGGGCGGGGCGAAATTTTTGAAACATTTTCTAGGAGTGAGATATCACATCAGTTTGGAAAAAAGATTTGGTCCCTGTAGCTCTTATAGCCTCCGAGCAATGGGCGACAAACGAGACGGACAGACGGACAGACGGACAGGCGGACAGACAGCAATTAGCACAAATACAATATACCCTTTTACTCTTCGAGTACGGGTATAAAAACAGAACAAGCCACAACGGGGTGACTCTTGGCCAAAGCCAAACGATAAAGATGCACCAACGCAAAACCAAGTGCAGCCCATGGAAGTCGATCCATCGACATCTTAGTTTAGGCAACAGACCAATTGGGGGAAGCCGCAGAGCGACTCCACACAGGGCGAAGCTCAGAAAAGGCGAAATACTTCATACCGTATATCCGGGCAGGGACGCCAATGGGTGAATAACATAGTGCAACAGGCCTCTAATCGAGAGGAACACGAGTACTCGAATGCAGCCGAGGCCGCAGTCGCCGAAATTGACGAAGAAAGTGACTCGACCGGTGGCAACGACCTACTAAATTTTTAGAGAGCGCTCCTAATTTCCGTTTGTCGAGCAACAATTGGCGGGCAGAACATTACAAATATTAATCGACACCGGTGCGGCCCATAAAGGAGCTAAACGTACTGCACTGCTGTCGACTCCCCTTTCACCGTGAGCTAAAAGCATAGCTCCAGTGAAGTAAAAAATAAATACATAATGTGCATTTTTCGGTCTAAAAAGCCCAATATTTTTGTTAAACACGCTAAATACGTTTGATGCCATTGCACAGTGGTTCGACTTGTATGGAGCCGTGGCCATAAATATTTCTCGTTGAGATATCGTTATGAAATTTTCCCCAAAAATCTAAAAAATATTTTGAATATATGGTAAAAAAAATTGCCTACATCGGAAGACTGTATCCTATAGCTCACATAGCACGTTAGTATGGCTTATATGGCGATGGTGCCAAAAATACTTCCAGTGCACTGGAGTGCAGTGGAGTTACAGTGCTAGAATTTCATTATAAGAATCCAAGATATGTATATTTAAATTATTTTCAGTATAAATTTGTGAAAGTGTAACTCCTCTCCCCCCCTCCCCACAAGCTTTTCGAAATATAAACAAATGAGGTTCCCTTGTTCTTTCATTCATATATAAGAATAAATGTATTTAAATCATAACAAATAAAATATAAATGATTTTAATTTGAGTGCAAAAATTAACAAATGTCTTCTAATAAATCTCAAGTCTTCACTATTTATGAATTCATGAATAAGCAAGTATTGGTGTTTCGTGATTCCAGTGTCCATTAAAAGCGATAAAACCTTTTCAATATTTGGTTCGAATGACTTTAGGATAGGTGGAAAATCGGATGAGTGCAAAAAATAATTCTAAAAATGTGGGCAATATTTTCTGATCCGAATCGCCTTTCAAAACCAAATCGAAAATTTAAAAGAAAAAAAATTAAAAAATATTGTTAATTAAATGGTCATTGAAAATACACGAAAGACGAATACAAACACACAACACAACAAAAGGCGAATTAGAGGCTCCGTTGCGCAAATTTGCCCTTGAAAAAATAAGACAGAGGGTTAGAATCTTTAAGATTACACGAACACCCGCAAATATCCGCATTTACCTTTAACTCTTTTATTACCTTAAGAATCAGATAAATATAATAGCAAAAATCTTAGGAGGAATTTTGGGCCAACACGACTAAAAGTTTAAGTACACATAATAAAGACAAACACAAAATGTACAAAAAGTAGGGCAAACTAAACCATTAATTTTAAAATAACTACAACACAAGTTATTTTTTTTTAATTTAATAACTTAAAATAAATACCTTCAATTTTGAATTCCATTAAAAATTACTTAAATTCGTTAAGTCAATTAAACGACAGACCTGTTCGAAGTGCGCTTCAGTTGTGAAAAATTCCGACCGCGTGCAGCTGCGCTTTGAAAATGAACACGTGTTCACATCTTTAATTCTATTTTTCGAAAATCCCGTTAGACTTCAAGAAAAACCGGTTTGCAATTACAAAGCTTGGACAATTTAGAGACAGTTTGTTTACTTGTTGTCAATTTTTTTCGCAACATTTTTTGATTTTTGGCATATGGGCGGAACCACTGTGCATTGCTGGAAAAATCCGCCACATAATCCGTTTTAATAACAAAGACTCCCTGATCGAATCAGTAAAAGAGGTGGTCAATTCAAACGTCGTGAATGCAATTTACTGCGACCTTCCGACTTTCGCCACCCTCCAACATGACCTAGTGCTGAGGTTTCCGACAACCAAATTCTGGCATTGTAAAAATTTCGTACATGACATCACGGATGGAAGCGAGCATGCGGAAATAATCACTTCAGAACACAATCGTGCCCATAGGGCTGCACAGGAGAGTGTGAAGCAGATCCTCCGGGACTACTATTTCCCGAAAATGACGAAACTTGCTAATGAGGTGGTCATAAACTGTAATGTATGCACCAAAGCAAAGTATAATAGACACCCAAGAAAACAGGAGCGGCGAGTGACACCAATTCCGTCGTACCCAAGAGAAATACTACACATCGACATTTTCTCTACAGACAAAAAACTTTTTTTGACCTGCATTAACAAATTCTCAAAATTTGCCATTATGCAACCCCTAGCTTCTAGGGCAATAGTAGAAGTGCGAGCCCCATCTTGCAATTGATGAACTTCTACCCGAATACCAAGACCATATATTGCGACAACGAAGCCGCCTTCAGCTCCGAGACAATTACCTCTCTGTTAAAAAACCAATACGGAGTTGATGTAGCCAACTCACCTCCTCTTCATAGTAGATCTAACGGGCAGGTAGAGAGGTTCCACTGCACCTTGGCAGAGATTGCAAGATGCATGAAGATCGACAAAAAAATCGACGATACAGTCGAACTGAACATGCGTGCCGCGGTAGAATACAACAAAACGTTACATTCGGTCATAGACGAGAGGCCGGTAGGGGCAGTTCATGCCAAAAACGAAGATTTTAAGTTGGTAATTAAAATCAAAATCGACAAGGCACAAAAGGACAATCTCGGCAGGATTAACCCCTGTAGACAAAATAAAGTCTTTGAAATAGGCGAAAAAGTGTACCTAAAAGAATAACAGAAGGTTAGGAAACAAGCTAACCCCTTGTACACGGAAGAACGTGTGCAGGTAGATCTGGGAACATCTATTCTCATTAGAGGGAGGGTAGTCCATAAAGACAATTTAAGATAATCTAAACAACAATTACTACAAATTTAGTTATCACTCCCACAGGTTGGCCGCGATACTCCTCGTACTTCTTGCCACAACAAATGCGTGGATTTCCGACTTTTACCAGGCGAGCTATATCCCTGTACTAGACGGAGATGTGTTGGTATGGGAACAAAAAGCTGGGTGAGGCCCTCGACAAATCTGAACAACACTCAAAGTTTTTGCGGGTACCCCTGATGCATCAGACCTTGAAAGAATCCAGTTAACAGAAGCTCAGCTTATAGAGTCAAACAATAGGCAGTCAGTGATCAACACAGAAGCACAGAAACAAATCAATTTGCTCACTGACACGATTAACAAAATATTGAAAGAAAAACAAGGTGATCTGGTAGACACTGCTCGCCTATACGATACATTACTAGCAAGAAATAGGATGCTTATCTCAGAAATCCAGAACTTGATTCTAACTATCGCACTTGCTAAGTCAAACATAATAAATCCTATAATTTTTGACCATAACGACCTAAAAGCTATTTTTTACGAACAGATCACAGAGATACCCATAGTTAGTCTGATGGGAGTATCAGACATAAGAATTCTCCAATCTAATACTTTTATCCATATCTTAGTTGAGTATCCTAGGATTAAAAGTAGCTGTAAGAAAATCCTAATTTTTCCCGTGGCTCACAACAACACTGTGCTACAACTACAGGACAACGTTGTAGCGGAATGCGAAGAAGGCGTCTTAGCTGTAACCGAATGTAACCGACATTCTGCAAGAAGGCAGCACACGGAACTTGCGCCCTCGAAGTACACGCAGCCTCATGCCGCACGCAACCGAGCCACCTCACACTGGTAGACGATGGCATAATTATCATCAACGGGGAGCCGGCAAGGGTCAGCGTGGACAACGGACCTCTGGTAGCAACAAGAGGGGTTAATCTCGTTACATTCCAGAGCAAGGCCATAATAAACGATAACACATACGTAACCCTCAAAAAAATCCGTGAGCAAGGTCCCAGGCACCGCGGCTTCACCCCTACTTACCATAATAGGGCACGACGAAGTCCCTCAGCCTACCACTCCTGCGAAGGATGAACGAGCGCAATATTTAAGTTATAGAAGAACTAAGAAATGACGTGACATCCGGCGGATGAGTCGGAGAAACTCCGCAATTAAGCTCCAGAACGTCATCAGGGAGATCGGCATCCCCAAGGACTGGGATCACCCAAGGGGAGTAGTTAACACATAAGAGGTATTTTGCGCAACCTTAACTTTAACATATAAGAAAGACCTTTGCGCCACCTTAAACTTAACATACAAGAAAGACCTTGCGCCACCTTTACTTTAACATCTTGTACCGTTTAGCTTCTGCACTCAGAATGCTGACACAGCACTGACGCTTTTGTGGGCCGTACCCGCACTCCCTTGGCCAACAGCCGTCGCCTGATTCTGGCGGATGTGCTGTGGTCAGCAAATTCCATTATTATATAAGTTAACAAGAGTTAACTGAATTATCCATTGGGTTGGACGAATTCTGCGATATTGCAAGATAATCAGTTTCGTCAACCGTGGGATCGCCGTCGTCGCGGTCGCCGCATGCCGGCCGCCACTGGACACCACACACGAGGCGCAAGGTCAGCACTTTTGCTGGAAAGCAACGAGCGCCGTGGCCGGCAACTAAGGGTCCGCAGTTAAGCTCTCATTATATTCCTTTTAATAATTAATTACATATATGAATTAAACAATACTTCAGATAAAATACCCGTATTGCATTTACATTACGCCCAACGCGATCGAAAAACCACCCCCGAGAGAATAAATTAGTGCAGAGACAACGCCCGCTAAGTGAAAATCGGTGAAAAGTGCAAAACAAAAAAACTTCAAGATCAACTTCAACTTCAGCATCGAGTGCGGAGACAACACCCACTCAAGAAAGAACAACAAATTTTTAAAAGGAAAGTGAAAATCATTTAGTGTTGAGACAACGCCCGCTAAGTGAAAATCGGAGAAAATTGCAAAACAAAAAACCTAAAGATCGAAAGCATCGAGTGCGGAGACAACGCCCACTCAAGAAAGAACAAAAAACTTTAAAAGGCAGTTCAAAGCACTACTAAGTGGTTTTAATAATCAGGAATAAGATTAGAGGGCCCGCTGACTCACTCTTAGCGTCGTTCAACACAGTGTTACACTTTGAGGCGATCATCAATCGCCTCGATTTTATATTCGGGCAAGCGTCCGATAGCAGGGTGGACTGTCCATCACTCGACGACTCACGCGCAATACATTAACGAGAAGTATAGGGCTGACGCAATCCGTGTCTTTGTCTCAGGCTTAAGAAGAGGCCTCACGGATACATTATTTGCAGCACAGCCTGCGGACTTGCCATCAGCCTTGGCCTTGGTACAAGAAATTCAGGCCAACCATGATAGGCACGACTTTGAAACGAATTACGCAAGAGCTTTTTGTTTAAGCGCATCGAAAAACTCCCATTTGCTGGTATAATTGTCCGATGTACCCTGGCCACTCTTCTTTTGCTTCACTCTGCGCACTTCTTGCAAAAATTGAGTACGCAAATGATGAATTTTTGTTTTTATTTCTTCATTACAAATGTCTAATT
Source organism: Drosophila bifasciata (assembly GCA_009664405.1). Classification (NCBI taxonomy): domain Eukaryota; kingdom Metazoa; phylum Arthropoda; class Insecta; order Diptera; family Drosophilidae; genus Drosophila; species Drosophila bifasciata. Next base: position 18,904,105 of record CM019043.1, read on the forward strand.
TTTTAGCAATTCCGCGATAAGCATTTTGCTTTTTATACCCGTACTCGAAGAGTAAAAGGGTATATTGTATTTGTGCTAATTGCTGTCTGTCCGTCTGTCCGTCTTGTTTGTCGCCCATTGCTCGGAGGCTATAAGAGCTAGAGGGACCAAATCTTTTTTTTCCAAACTGTTGTGATATCTCACTCCTAGAAAAATGTTGCAAAATTTCGCCCCGCCCACTTCCGCCCCACAAAGGGCGCACATCTGTGGCGTCCACAATTTTGAAGATAACAGAAAACGAAAAATGCAGAATCATAGACACAGATTATATCTATCAGGGGCCCAAATCTGAATCGGATCGGATCATTAATATAGCCACAATAGAGGAAAATATACGAAAAACTTCGCTCCATCCCTTTCGCACTCACACAAAATCGAGTAATTTTGGTTTTTTCGTATAAATGAGCGCCTCGATCTCAGAGACTATAAGAGCTAGAACAACCAAATTTTTTTGCCTAGACTCCTGTGATATCGCTTCAGTGCAAGTTTATTTCAAAATTTTGCCACGCCCACTCCCGCCCCCAAAAGACGAAAATCCACAATTTTGAAGATAAAAAAACTAAAAATGCAGTATCTTAGGAAATTACCATATCTACCAGATTCCCGAATTTGGTTCAGATCGGATCATTATTGTAGCCACAATGATCAAATGAATTTACAGCAGCAATTCCCCACCACTCCGCATGCAACGTAAGTCAATAATTGTGGTTGATTGTCGTTGCAAATTCTCTCACACGCACACGCACACTCACGCTCAAACATGCTGCCTCGTGCAGTGTACGTGTGTTGTTGTGAGAACTGATGTAGATGATGTAGATGTCGATGACAGATGTAGCAAAAAATGTAAAATGTAAAAACTGATAAAACATTTTAAAATTCCACATAAATCACATGTGTACTGACTGAGTACGGGTATAAAAGTAGAGTCGCGTTCGAAGCGACTCCGTACGTTCTTCTCGTTATACTTATTTTTTATAGTATGCTGACGAGACATCCCATAAAACAGAATAATTTTCGTATAAATTAATTAATTTTATCGTTTTCTCGCGATCCCACATGTTTCTCGCTTGCTGCAATATTGCGACTGAAAGCAAACAGCACATGCAAACAACAAACAAGCAACTGACGCAACCAAGACAACGGTAAAAAAATGTATACAGACGACAAGCAAAAATATTGCTGCAAAAATGTGTGCAGTTTTTTTTTTGTTTGCAGCAAAAATGTTTGCACTCGTGTTTATACGTGCAAATTTGATTGCAGCAATCGACTTGCTGCAAATTGTTTGTATCGTGTGTACCTAGCTTTAGAAAGCAAGCCACAGAACCGAACAATGTATAGGCAGGACGGACAGAATGAGCCCGATCACTACAAAAGACAATCGAAGAACCCGTTCTACACGAGCAACCAGAGGAACCATCAAGCAGGTGGTCACCGTAGCCAAGACAAAGTAGAGATGATGGATGTTGATCCATCTTCCTATAAATTCCGTCAGCCAAATGGCTTTCAGAAGCAGCAGGGGCACTACCCAGGCCTACCGGCTACAGAAAACCCTAATAACGGGCACCAACTGGGTGCGTATAAAAGGCCGGCTTAATCCCAGAGATTTTCCGACTAGCGCAGGCAGAGGGTCAATCACCTCGCTCAGGTGGACCCAGACAAATACGAGCAACAATACGAGCAGTTAGCATCGGAAACAGTGGCAGAGATTGATGAAGAGGATAGTGCAGGATACGACAGTGATACTGTCAATTTTTAGGGAGAGTCCCTGTTCCCGTTCGTCAAACGAACAGTAGCAGAACACATAACCTTTGAATAGACACTGGGGCTACGAAAAATTATATCAAACCATTAAAAGAACTTAAGGGAATTATCCCTGTAGAAATTATCACTGTAGCCGTTTTTTATCTTCCCGGAGCTATCAACCTTTGATGGCATCATAGGGCTCGACACGCTAACGAAAGTTGGCGTCAATATAAACCTGGGGACAAAAAATTTACACTTTGGACAGGAATCTGAAAAGATCCTATTCCGTTAACTTTACAAAAGTAGCCGACATTGAGGTCCCGCCAACAGTAAGGGACGAGTTTCTCAGAATGATGTCCAGCCGTATAAAGGCATTTGCAGATCCGACTGAAATGCTACCCTTCAACACAGCCGTAGTAGCCACAATTAGGACCGAGGATGAGGAGCCAATCTACTCGAAAATGTACCCCTGTATGTATCCCCTGTAGGAGCCACTGATTTCGTCAATGACGAGGTGAAGGACCTATTGCGGAACAAAAATCATTCGGCCTTCCAGGTCTCCGTACAACAACACCATATGGGTTGTTGGAAAAAAAGGCACTGACGACTCGGGCTCAAACAAGAAGCGGCTAGTCATAGACTTCCGCAAGCTTAACTCAAAGACCATACCAGACAAGTATCCAATGCCTTGTATCTCCATTAAACTTTCAAATCTGGGGAAGGCAAGATACTTCACTACCAAGTCAGGGCACCACCAAATCGCCTTAGCTGAACGCGATCGTGAAAAGACCTCATATTCGGTAAACGGAGGCAAATATGAGTTCTGCCGTTTGCCATTTGGCCTCAGGAATGCATCAAGCATCTTTCAACGGGCTATCGATCACGTATTACGGGAGCATATTGGTAAGATATGTTACGTGTATGTTGACGACGTCATCGTATTCTCAAAGAGTGAGGTGGACCATATCAGAGACATTGACACCGTGCTTGGCAGCCTCCATGACGCGAACATGAGGGTGTCAAAGGAAAAGTCCCAGTTCTTCAAGGGACAAGTGGAATTCCTTAGATTTGTGGTGCCAACAGAGGGCACGAGAATAAGCCCCGATAAAGTCTAGGTTATTCAGGGGTTTAGACAACCCTCCACTCTGTTTGCGGTAAGATCATTTCTGGGTCTTGCCAGCTACTACAGGTGTTTTATAAAGGACTTCGCTCAGATAGCAAGACCTATCTCTAGCATTCTGAAGGGAGAAAATGGTAAGATCAGCAAACAACGCTCGAAAGCCATTCCCATACAGTTTGATGAGGTTCAGAAACAGGCCTTTGATAAACTTAAGTACAATTTGGCGTCAGAAGACGTCATCCTCCACTACCCAGACTTCAACCAACCATTCGACCTAACCACTGATGCCCCGTCTAGTGGTATCGGGACGGTAGTGTCGCAAAATGATAGACCCATAACAATGATTTCTAGGACTCAAAAAGACAGAGAACTAAACTATGCGACCAATGAAAGGGGCTTCTGGCCATAGTCTGGGCCTTAGACACGCTTCGTCACTACCTGTATGGAAAGAGTGACATCAACATCTACACATACCATCAGCCACTGATTTTCGCGGTTTCAGATAGCAGATGCGCTGTCGCGACAAAACATCAATGCGTTAGAAAGTCAGAGTCGATCCGACGCAGCCAAAATTCATAGTGAAGCCTCGCTCACTTACGTGAGCGGTACTTGCACACCCGGGTGTTGGACCCGACCAGCGGAGGATTAGCGTGGCTATTTTGTCGCCTTTGTCGTTGTTCGGGGGTGGCTTTCGTCTCTGAGGGTGTCTGTGGGTTCACCTTCTCCGTTGAGGGTTGGGTGTGTGAGTGCTCTGTGGCTGAACTTGGACCTGGGCTTCCTGTGTGTGGATGCTTTGGTCCTGGGCTTCCTGTGTCGAGCGCCTGGTTCAAGTGTGTTGATTCTTGTGTCGTTTCGATGGCACATAGGAAGTCCATGCCAACGATAACTTGCTCCCGCATGTTTGGTAGGACCACTAGTGGGATTTGGTCCTCTCGTTGATCCAGCTTGATGTGCGCCAGTAGAACTTGTGTGATCTCTCTGACTGATCCGTCAGCCAGGCGTATGCGGACGCATGCATCTTGCAGTTTGGAGTTGATGTCACAGTTGTCGGGCCAGGTTGGCTCTGACAAAGTTTCGGGATGCCCCGGTGTCGATTGTCGCTTCCATTGTTTGTCCTCCTATTGTCACCATCGCCACTATCCGGCCGTCGTTCACGTGGAGTGGGGTGCTTAGTCGTGGGTCTGGGGTGGCGTCGTTTTCGGCTGATCCCGTGTCAGTCGATGAACCGTGTCGTTT
>CM019043.1:18908542-19010433 GCA_009664405.1 Drosophila bifasciata
GTGCTCACCATAGAGCATGTTTCCGTACTTCAGGGTCCTTTGGATCTGCAGCGACCACGGAATTTGGCAAAAAGTACTTTTTAATTGGCCATTTTAAGCATCAGCTCGAAGCAGCAGATACACCTTTTGGGGTTTATGGATCGGCCAGTGTAAAATCTTTAGGAATTGTCAACGAGTCTGACGGAACAGCTTTTCTGAATTTGATTCAAGATATCAATTTTAAAATGACGAAGTCAGTGGTTATTTCAAACTGATGAACACGAGAACAAACTGTTGTTTGCACCATTTGGTGCGCAGCCAAGCTAGCCTTTCCGATTCCCAATAAGTTAATATTTTTACGAATCCGTTTTAATTTTAAGTTTCGAGCGAGCTCCTCGGTAATGAAATTCACTTGCGAGGCGAATCAGTAGTACCCTGGCTGGCTGACGCTGCCAAGATCCACCTTTAATGTCCACAATCGCTGTAGCCAGAACTACCTGTTCTGAATCCCTGCCATAGCATGATTCGACGACAACTGATTCGTACTCTCAGCAGCTACCGCTTCCTGAGACCCGACAGCCTCACTGGTGGTTGGTGCTACGCCCGTGTAAACATTATAGCGATGCAACAATGTGTGGTGGGGCGTTTAGAGCATCTCTGCAATGTGTACCTTTTGCAGGCTAATACATTATGCCCTTTTCGCAAACAATTTATACAAAGCGGGATTCCCTTAACAAACCTAAATCGAGTCCTGACGGATACAACCTGAGAATGACGAACAATTTTAATGCAATGATCAGTTGATTTGCAATACGTGTAACTTTTCCGATTGTTTGCTTGGGCTACAGCAAGTGACTTTTTCCCAAATTGCTTATTTTTGGGTTCTTGAGACCCTTTTCGACCCCTAAACCGCCCGAAAGTAGATTCGTCAGCCGACAAATGTTGATAACGCTTTTTTAGGGAAGCAACAAAATCTGTCCACGAAGGAATCTTTTGATAATCTAAATTTTCCTTCCATCTATAATGAGTCTTCGCGTCAACCTTCGTATCAGAACAAGGTGTATCAGAAGGGCGTGAGCAATAACCTGTAACCTATGTTAAGCTGTTAGGGCCGATGAGAGCTAAAGAACGAGATAGAGCACAGAACTAAACAGCATAGAGGAAAGTGTTTTTCAAGAAAGTGGGCACAAAGCAGAAACGAAAATCTGTGGTGATGACGGGCAAAGCGGGAATGATGCGCAGCGGTCAAGCTTGCGCGCGAAACTATTGCCGTTTCCTCTATGAGGTGTCGTTGACCACAAGTACAGTGGTCATCACTGTTTGTAGGAGGGTGGATATCCCGGCAGTATTCCCAGTAAAACGATCAGGGGGCGTCAATTCAGTATGGCTTATATTTATTGCGGGTAAAACGGGGTTCACAAGTGGGGCTGGTGTTGGGTGTTGCGGCTGAGTTCGTCTGGGTAGAGCGAATGACAGGTCAAGCTAGGCCTACGGCTAGAGCCCATGGTGAAGAGCCGAGTCGACCGCGCTCAAGAGCGCGAGAGCGAACAGCACAAGAGAGCGCGCGAGCTAACAGCGCGCTGTTACTTCCGCTAACAGCGCTGCTGCCCTCAACATCCTCCCCTCCTTGCAGGACTGCAATATCCCATCCTACGGGAGCGTGCAGGCCCGGACACAATCCATCCAAAGAACGTGCTTTGGCCACTGGAAGGCCGTCTCCTCGCGCGAGGAACCCGGGTTGGATAACCTTCGGGTAGACGTCTGCTCCCAACACGAGAGACGGTAGACGGGCGATGGAATTGCTCGTTGGCAAGGCGGATGTCGTCGAACTTGGCCCGAGTCGCCTCGCTCAAGGGTCGCAGCGGTGTGCGGACGCGCAAACGGGGTTCCATCTTAAGGACCACGTCAATTGAACCTCGCCTGTCCTGGCGCGGATGATGGCGGTGGCGACCTTCTCAGCGCCGATTCGAGTGCTGGGCAACTTCAGGTCGGTGGCCAAGGCAGCGTCAATGCCGCTCACCGGCGTGCACGGGTCGATGAGCGCCGTCACCTCATGGGTCTTTTCCCCATGTGCAAGACCACCTGGGCCGTCGGGAGAAAGTTGATGCTCCGGTGCTGGGCAGCGTGTCGACCGATGGCGCCGGATTTCCACGATGGGGCTGCGATCAGCTCGGGGCACTGGGCGGTAGACGGACCCGGGCTGCCGCTGACGACTCTGAGCGGGCTCGACGGCTGGCGGACCCCTGCCTTTGCGCGTCTGGTGGGAATCCGGGGGCGGCGAGCGGCTCGGGACACAGGAGCTGGAGACGCAACTCGCACCGGACCTGGGGACTCCGAGCGAGCTGGACGCTGGGACTCCGAGCGAGCTGGACGCTGGGACGGTCGCATGTGGAGCAAAGTGTGGTGGCTTTGTGGCACACCTTGCACCGGCCGCCACTTCGGCAATCCTTGCCGGGTGCTGATGAGCCAGGCAATTCTGGCAATACCTGTTCGCCAACACAGCTCGGAGCCTCTTGGCCGCGCTCAGCTTGAGGAAGCTGCGGCAGTCCCTGTAGCGGATGGCTTCCGGAACAGACTCGGCAGCTGTAGGATGCCTTCGTTCGTGCTCGTCTGCTCCCTGAGGTGTGGGTGTCCCGGGGTTGTGGAGCCATCTTGATCTGGAGGCAAAAAACAGCTGTTATGGAAAAGAAGAAGCGGAGACGCATTAGTTCGTGATAGGAACAGGTGACAGGCACTCTCGCAGTACAGTTGGCTGAACGCACGAGGGCGTTCTGGAGACGAAAAAACAACAACAGAAACAGGGGATGGAACAGTGGACGAGGACAGGCCCTTTTTCAACGGACTAGGCACAGGATCGCTTCCGTTACTGTTGTGCGGGACGAGGAGCTCCCGGAAGGAGAACGACTTTAGCGACCGGGCGTTTGAGCACCCCGCGGGCAGTAAGGATGTCTACCACACGGACCCTGTTGTCGGCGCCGGGATACACGGACTGTACTCTCCCGAGCCGCCAGTCGTTGGGAGGCAGGTTATCTTCCTTTATGATAACCAAATCGCCGATCTGAAGATTTGGCATATCCGTCTTCCACTTGTTGCGTTTGTGGAGTTCCTTGAGGTACTCATCCTTCCATCTCTGGCAGAACTGCTGGTTGAGGGCCTTTAAATGCTGCCACCGATTACTCATCGACTGGAGGTTCCCCTTTATTTCGGGCTCTGCGGTCGCCATTAACGGTCCTCCGATAAGGAAGTGCCGGGAGTGAGGGCCAGCAACTCCGTCGGACTTTCGGACATCGGTGAGATTGGCCTGGAATTAAGGCACGCTTCAATCTTAGCGAGAAGCGTCGAGAGCTCCTCAAAGGTATACTTTCGAGTAGCCGTGGATTTGTAAAGAGTGTTTTGAAACTCTTTTACACCGGCTTCCCACAGGCCTCCCCATGTGGAGCTCCTGGCGGGATGAACCGCCACGCAATTCGCTGGTGGCTATATGCTTCAGTGACCGAATCCTGGAATGCCGCTAGAAAGTCTCGAGAAAGTATAGTTTCGGCTCCCACGAAAGTTTTGCCATTGTCGGAATGAATACGCTGCGGACAGCCCTCGTCGAGCAACGAAACGAGCGAAAGCTGCCAGAAACTCTCGGTGGTCAGGTCGGAAGTGGCCTCAAGTGAATGGCCTTCGTGGAAAAGCAGACAAATACGCACACATAACCCTTGGTGATTAGGCACGCTCTCCCGGTATAGTTCCTTATATCGAAAGGACCGGCGTAGTCAATACCGGTATGGGTAAATGGTCTGGAGAATGAAGCTCGGTCTGTTGGGAGATCACCCATTAGTTGGGTCTGTAGCTTCTTTTTGTGGATGATGCATATTTTGCAGGAATTCACCACCCCTTCATCAGGTTCGGATTCGGGGAATCCAATATTTTGCCGCGGATGAGGCGAGTCATCAATTGACTACCGCCATGGAGAGTTATTTTGTGCGTGAAATGCGCCAGCAGGCTGAGACAGGCGGCAACTGTAGGAAAGGATGATTGGATGACGCTCGTCATACTTCAAATCTTGTGACGCTGTGATCCGGCCACGGGATCTCATGACCCCATGTCGGTCTAGAAAGGGGTTCAGGTTCAGGATAGAGCTTGAACTTGGCACGGGACGTTTACCACTCAGGCAGTGAAATTCTTGGGGAAGTCCCGGCGCTGAGCCTCTAGGATAAGAGTCTGCTCCGCGTTGTTAATTTTTCCACACCAGTGAGGTGGCCCTGCATGCGGGTGTTACCTTCCGGCAACACTGAATAAAACGGAGCACATACGCCCGCACTCGAAGAGCCTTCTCAAGTTGGGAGAAACGCTTCAGGAAATCTTGGGGAGGGCCGGCAGCAAAATGGACCTTCACGGCCCGCTGCTCTGGAGTCATAGGTGGAGCTTCGTTGGCTTGAGGTGGCCACTGTTCCCGTGGGGATTGCAGCCAAGCTGGTCCATGCCACCAGAGGTGGTTACCCACCAGTTCTGGTAACGCTACGCCCCGACTCGCTAAGTCAGCGGGGTTATGTTCGGACCGAACATGAGCCCAATTCGTGGTGTCGGTAGTCTGAGCTATCTTGGTTACTCGATTGGCCACAAAGGTAGTCCAGTGGCACGCTGGCTTGCTCAACCAGGCCAGCACAATAGTCGAATCGGTCCAGTAGTAGCATTGAGGATCCTTTGTCGGCATGTTTGGCAGGATAGCCGTCGCCATTTCGGAAAGGAGCACTGCACCGCACAGCTCTAACCGAGGAAGTGAGACGGTTTTCACGGGAGCAACTCGTGTTTTTGCTGATAGCAGATGCACCGTGATATGATGGCCCCACTCGACGCGCACGTAGATCGCTGCACCGTACGCCTTTTGGAGGCATCGCAGAAACCGTGATGTTCGACCTTTACCGATGGCTGGGCACAAATCCATCTTGGATTGGATGGATGCAGAAAGTCCAGCCAGCGCTGGTACAACGCACTTGGCAGAGGTTCGTCCCATCCCAATTCTTGCAAACCAGATTTCCTGCATGAAAATCTTGGACCGGACGATGAATGGGGCTAGCCACCCCGCGGGGTCAAACAGCTTCGCAATCTGAGAGAGAACTTCTCGCTTGGTAAAGGATGACTCGAGCGTGAACACGGGAGGAACAAAGAAGAACTCGTCTGACGTCGCCTTCCAGCGAACTCCGAGGGTCTTTGCCGTGCTCTCGGCATCGATTTCCAGAAAATCGGTGTGCAGGAGGTGGTCATTTGGAAGACCGTCCAAAATCTCCTTTTTATTGGACGTCCATTTACGCAGTGGAAAACCTGCGGAGCTGAGGGCGGCTTTGCAATTCGTGAATGGCCAGCTGAGCTTTCCTTGACGGAGTCTGCTCCGGCTAGGACGTCGTCGACGTACATGAATTGCCGCACAATGTGACTTTGCCCTTGGAAATCGCGACTGGATGTCGTCGGCAAGCTGTTGCAGGACCCGGATGGCTAAAAACGGAGCGCAATTGACTCCAAAAGTCACGGTTTTTCAGCTCGTAATCCCGAATCTCACCCGCCTGGTTCCGGAATAAGATTCGCTGAAAGGGGGTGTGCGTCGGATGCACACACAAATCTGGCGATACATCTTTGTAATGTCGGCGTTGAAGACGTATCGGAAATAGCGCCACTTCAGGATTTGGATGGTTAAATCGGATTGGAGGACCGGACCAGCATGAAGCAGATCGTTCAAGCTCGTACCGTTCGCAGAAAGGGCTGGACGCGTTGAATACCACGCGGACTTTCGTAGTAGTGCTCTTCGGCGATTACCGCATGGTGCGGGGAGATAGTAATTGGCGGAATCATTAGTGGACGAAACCTCTGTCATATGGTCGAGATCTAAATATTCACGGATCACAGAGTTATACTGCTCGTGAAATGGAACGTTTCTCTTTAGCCGATTCTCATTTCGGAGAAACTGAGCTAGAGCAATGGACCTTGAATGCCCCAGGCCTGACCCACAATGAGCGGGGTCACGAAACGGCAGTGTTACCACGTACTTCCAGCTTGACGTTCTTGACGTGGTTCGAACAAAATGGCTTTCGCAAAAGTCCGACTCTCCTACTACCTTGATAGGTAGATCCTCCACCTCCCAAAACTTTGTGAGAAGTTTGTCCAACGGAGCGTCGCGGACGTGGGAAATTCGAGTGGAGAAGGATGCAATCTGGTCAGGAACAGCGCGGCAATGGACCGGTAAGCACCCACGCAAAGATAGTTTCCTGTCCGAGGAGGGAGCCACAGATGTCGGTCTGTGAGCCGCTTAACAATACGGACAAAAGGAGATCGGCTCCGACCAGAACGTCTATCTGTGAGCTCTCATAAAACGTAGGGTCTGCTAATGGCAGGTTCGGCAAAGTCTCGCAGCGCGTTCTGCGGGATCGGATATGACGGAAGATTGCCGGCGATCTCTGGCAGGACGTAGGCCGTGGCGTTTAACTGTACGCTCGGCGTAACCAGGGAGCGAATGGAAAAATCACAGAGCTTCTTGGACTGAGCTGCTACAGTATGATTAAGGCCTGAACTTGGGCTTGAATAAGGCGGAATGGTAGTTGAATGATATTAAAGAGACGTTCCGTAATGAACGTTGCCTCGGAGCCCGAGTCGATTAGAGCGCGGGCACGGAAATTTGTCCCTCGGTGGCAAATGTTGATCATTGCAGTGCCGAAGCACCGCTCTTGTTCCCGAGGAAAAATAGTTCTGAACGTTGGCTGGAGCGACGGAGGAACTGGACTCCTCCGCGGTCGCGGAAGTCAATTCGCTGGGAGCTGAGGTACCCCCGATGCAGAAGCGTGTGGTGGCGGGCTCCACAAGTGAAGCAACTGTGGGCGCTTTGGCATTCCCGGAGCTGGTGCCCTCTCGCGAAACAGTTCAAGCACAGCTGCCTTTTTAATGCAACTGGCCCGCGCATCCACGGTCATCTGTAGGAAGTGCGGACAAAGTCGGATCGGATGGTTCTCTTTAGAGCAGAGATCACACGTTCTTCTCTTTGGACTCACTTGTGTCTGGAAAGAGTGAAACTTCATGGGCACGGGACTCCCCTGAGACCGGAATGGGTTTTGGAGTTGCTTCCGGAGGGCTGCGAATTCAGGGTACCTTTGGACAGTGGTGGGTTCGTATGGCCTTTGGAAGTGGACGGGTCGCTCTCCATGGCCTCTAGCGTAAAAATAGCGCTGAGTGAGGAAGGCGTCGATTTCCGCCCATGGAGGAACCTCTTTCTTGTCGGTGACGGATGCTTCCCACAGGGACCGGGTCAACTTCGGCAACTTGGAGGCACAGATAGTCACAAAGGCTATCCCAGTTGTCCGTGCAGACTTTTGGAGTGAGCAAGAGCGGTGAGGACCCCTTGCATCGTGCTTTGAAGCTCTTTTCAAAGCTCGGCTGGTCTCAGACTCGACGCGAGGCAGAAAGAGCAGAATATTGATCTGGTTGGTCACCAGGAGCCGATTGTTTTCATATCGGTTTCGGAGGGCCGACCATGCCGACTCGAACCCATCGTTTGTCAGCGGGGACTTTTCGACTATGGCCTTCGGATCGCCACTTGTCTTAGCGGTGAGATGATATAGCTTCTCTACCGGGAGACAGCCTAGAATTGTTGATATAAATTGCCGTAAATAAATCTCGGAAAGTAGGCCAACGGACGTAATCTCCTGTGAAGACCTCGATGTCGCAGGGGGCAGTCGACAGCCGCCCTGGTAAGTCTGCGGTGCACACGGATGGACTGATGTTTGTGCCAGCTGAGTATTGAGATTAGCGAGGCACTGTTCGAATACCCCATAACACTCGCCGTACTTATCTCGGATGTCCTCTTGGACCCTTGGATCCTCGTCAACCATCACTGCGGAGCACGCTTTGTACTCCGCCTCGACATCCGCCCACATACTCAGAATTTGTCCTCGGCGAACCTCGGAAAGAGATGCGGATGGGCGGCAGTGAAGCGCGCTTCCAAATGAGCCAAACGGCCGATGGCGGCGGCTAATCTTGCTCGTGCCGTAGTGGTGGCGGATTGAGCCATTTTAATAACGGGTCTCGAGCTGATGGGACTGAAAACGGAAGAGCTGGTGAGATCGTCTTGGATCCGAGCTGGCACCTTGAGAGTGACGGGAGACGGGGAGAGAACCGATTTGGTCCTGGCAGCAGGGCTGCTACTGGCTGCTCTGGGAGTGACTGGCGACTTGATCCTCTGAGTGGGGGTAGTTCCTGAGGCGGAAGAGGCGCGTAGCCGACGTGGAGAGGTCGCAGCCAGAAACCCTTTGCTGTCCCTTGTCACCCGTTGGCATACTACGTACGCCCACGCGCAGAGTGTGGCTGCGAAGTCTGAAGCTGAAGTCGGATTGACGGAAGGAAAACAAAAAACTTAGGCTGGGCAGGGGCACCACAACAGAAGGCAATAACTTCCGTAAATACGCAAAAAAGAAACCCACTGCTGGGTGAATGGAAACGAAAAGGCCTCGCTCTGTGTTGGACAACAATTTTCAATACCGACTCGGATTATTTGGGGGTCGCTCTGGATCGAGGTTCCCAAACAATGAGTGGATCAATTGATACACGCCGAGGAGAGGAACGTTCACACTGGTTGTGACAATATTTAAAAAATATTGTTAGTGCGGCGCTTCTCCGTTTACCTTTCGACGGACTTGTGCAGTTGGCAAATAATATTTTTTTTCTCGGAAGGATTGCGTACGAAATTATTATCCTTCTTGTTCAGTTGCGGCGGCTGTAGAGGCCGAAAGGAATCAAAGCACGAGGAATGGGCCCAAAACTAATTGCCACTGGATATGAAATAACAAAAAATAATTATTCCTTGTACAGTCGGCTTTTAATTGAAGCGGAACCAACGTAACACTTTGTATTTTTGGATAATTCGGCGGCTTGAATTTATTTGTTTAATTTGTCGGTGTTCGTGATACCGATAGTTGTCCTTACACGCTGTCACCTCTAGTTCGGAACATATACATAGACAGACAATTCCAACAAATTGGCACGAAAAATGCGAAAAATAGCTATGGAAATGCGCTGTGCCTGGGTTCAGGATAATTTATTACGGAATTGGAGATAATATTATATCTTGTGGCCACCAAAGGTGTTGCTGGAACGCGTAAACTGTTCGGAATCGCAGAATTTATTGTTAAATGTATGTGGATATGCGCGGAATGTATGTGTGGGATACGGTATTTAAATACGTAGCGTGGTATTTTCTTGTATGTGCGTAGGGTTATTTTAGGTACATATATATAAAAATAATATAAATATATTGCGGCCAACTATGGAAATAAATGTATATATATGTATGGAAATAAATGTGGATATGTGTATATGTACGAAATAAAACACTTTAATTTTATTATGTTTGCACTCGGAGTGTGCCGATGTATTTATATATGTGTGTAATGCATGTAGCGATGTATGTAATTATGTCGCTGCGGGTCGCTCTTGCGACTTTGAATGCACATATGCTGCATGCACTGGGGTGCACCTGGATATAGGTGCTTTTGATTTTATTTAATTAATTTAATTTAATTAAACACACTGCACGCACAAACAAACACAAAAAAAAACGGAATCGGAAAAAACTACCGTAGCACTGGTAGTGGTAGATAAAGAAGAAGTTGAGAGCGCCGGAATCGCCAAGGTGTTGGCGCTGGCGAAAAAGGATGGAACTCAAAAAAGAAGATATGTATATAAGAATAAATATACATATATAACGGAACGCGGACTTGCGGGGAATAAACCCAACCGGGAGACGAAGTCGTACTTATCTTGGTGGGTTGGACTATTTTAGGTACATATATAGGGAAGGCGAAGATCCGGCCTCGAAGGACCAATGTTTGTAGGAGGGTGGATATCCCGGCAGTATTCCCAGTAAAAACGATAGGGGCGTCAATTCAGTATGGCTTATATTTATTGCGGGTAAAACGGGGTTCACAAGTGGGGCTGGTGTTGGGTGTTGCGGCTGTGTTCGTCTGGGTAGAGCGAATGACAGGTCAAGCTAGGCCTACGGCTAGAGCCCATGGTGAAAACCCTGTCGACCGCGCTCAAAGCGCGAGAGCGAACAGCACAAGAGAGCGCGCGAGCTAACAGCGCGCTCTTACTTCCGCTAACAGCGCTGCTGCCCTCACTTCACTTCACCACAAAAATAAATTTTAATATACATATGTACATATGTCTGAACGTACATAAATAACGGGCCGAATGCTCTGTTCACTTTTTATAATTAAGGCCGTTAGTACGAATTTATTTGAAATATAATATGTATTGGGCACTTTACTTTACCTATGCCAATTTGTTGAGGGTAGATTGAACACCGATGCATTCGCTCCCACAAGTTCATACCAACCAGGAATTGCAATTAGCAGCAGTGGCCTTGCAGCGATGTTAGATTCTGCAACAACACGAGCGAGGATGATATCCAATGGAGATACCCAACGAAACGCCAAGTTAGATCAATCCAACTTCTATCCAGTGTCAAATCAATAGTCCACCCGGGGCAACCAAAAATGGTTGTGCAAATCCGATTGATCCACAAATATTCCTTTGCCGTTAGGCACGAGTATTTGTTCGTTGGTAGACACGGGAACCAGACAGACCGACAGAGAAACTTGTGCGCTGGTGCGACTTCAGAATATAAGTGATTTGTATTTGGCGGCGTCGCCCTCTTCATGAGCGGCCGCTGCCAGCATAATTGTCGTTTGTATAAGAGCATAGTTTTAACATTTCAAGAGCCTTAACATAAATTCAGGTACAGTTCAATTTCTAGGGTCTTAGCATAAGCGCCTTAATGTATTTAATCAAAGACAAGTGACTTGCCTCAACAGATATCAAGAACTCGAAATGAAGAGGGCAGCTCCGTTTGAGACTTTTCCTACATTAGGTCGGGGAATTCAAGTATCCATGTTTTAACTTTAAGATTCTGTTAAATAAAATCTTTCTAAAAACTAACCTTCAAACTGTGGAATTCTTATTGGCGCAGCCGGTAGGATTCATAAATCTAAAAACGAATTTAAGCAAATGTAACGAATCCCCAAAGAACCTAGGTGCACCGTAGCTTAATAGTAAATACACCAGACTTACCCAAAGTAAAATTCTCCAGTAAGTGCAACAGACGTTGAGTGCAAAAACAAGTGAAGTGAAACTTTACACATCTTGTTCATAACAAACCATATCCCAAAACAGTCAAAATGCCATCATCACCAGCCAGCTTAAGTAAAATCCACTTGAATCAAGCACTGTTGTCCATTAGACAATGCTAGCTTATGACGGCTCAGTTGGACAACTGAGTTCGTACATAAAAAGAATCGAATAAATCCACGAATTGTTCCCTACTCACGAAGCAAGAAAACAGCGTATACTATTCGGAGCAGTGGAAGTTCAGCTAACGGGCGATGCTCAAAGAGCCTAACACCGGGCAAGAATTAAAGGCAGCATTGATCGACGAATCTAAAAATCCCACCCCTACGAGGACTTTCTGCGTCAAATTTACTTCACGAAGTTCACCCGGAAGTCTCCGTAAGTTCATCGAAGAAATAGAGAATAAGGCACTAATTGTTAGCAATAATTTATCACTAGAAAGCGATCCAACCAATAATCAAATGTATAAAAACGAACTAAACAACAAAATTAAAGATGTAATATCAAAACGTGAAAGAACAAACGGAGTCGCTGTGAACGCGACTCTACTTTGTATACCCGTACTCAGTCAGTACACATGTGATTTATGTGGAATTTTCAAATATTTTATAAGTTTTTACATTTTACAATTTTTTGCTGTCATCTGTCTGTCATCTACATCTACATTATCTACATCACTTCTCACAACAACCAAATTCGGGAATCTGGTATATATGATCACTCCCTACGATACTGAATTTTTCATTTTTTCTCTATATTCAAAATTGTGGATTTTTCATCTTTTGAGGGGGCGGAAGAGGGCATGGCGAAATATTTAAATACACTTTTACTGAAGTGGTATCACAGGGGCTTGGACAAAATTTTTGCCCTAGCTCTTATAGTCTCTGAGATCCAGGCGTTCATTTGTACGAAAAACCAAATCGACTTGTTTTGTGAGAGTGCGAACGAGACCGAATGATGTTTTTCGAAATGGTTTTCTTTTATGGTAGCTATACTAATGCTCCGATCCGATTCAGATTTGGGCTTCTGATAGATTTGGTATGTCTCTATGATTCTGCATTTCTCGTTTTCTATTATTTTTCAAATTGTGTCCCGCCACTTTGTGGGGAGTGGGCGGGACGAAATTTTCAAAAGTTTTCTAGGAGTGAGATATCACATTACTCTTGAAAAAATTTGGTTGCTCTATCTCTTATAGCCTCCGAGCAATGGGCGACAAAGAAGACGTCCGAAGACGACGGACAGATATGGCTATATCGACTCGGCTATTGATGCTGATCAAGAATATATATACTCTCTATGTGGTCGGAAACGCTTCCTTCATGGGTATTTACACACATCCACTTTACCACAAATACAATACGCTTTTACTCTTCGTATTACTACTTCGGTTCAGGCACCGCTCCGCGAAACAACTATAGCAACCCGGGATTGCACCGCGAATTTCGGAATTCATTAAATCAAGGTAAGGTACAAAACCCCAGGTTACCAGATCAATCAAAACCAAGCTAGTAGTAGCAGACCTAATCAGCCGACAAAAAAGTGAGGGAAAGCACAAGCGGACAAATGAAAATAGATTTAAATTTTCATCAAGCAGCCTCGGAAGAAACCGAGGTGGGACTCTATGTAAACTTTCTCTAAAAAACAAAGTCTTAAGAAGTATAGTGGATTCGGGATTTTCCACTCACATAATAAAAGAGAATTTTCCGAACGCCACCACAAATAAAAAAAACGTCAAGGTCCATACCATCAACGGACATGTTAGATTAATAAGTAGTATAATAAGGCCCCCAACAAAGTCTGCCCAACCATGCAGAAGTTCTACGTGTTAGATTTTTCCAACAATTACGGTATCCTGTTAGGTAGAGAATTCTGATGGCCAGCAAAGTTGTACGATCAATTACAGGAATAACACCGTAATGTGAGGAGAAAAGGATATTCCCAATTATCTCTAGAGGAGAAGTTATTGAAGATGTCGAGACCGCACATAAGTGCATAGATACATTTTCGACTGAAGACAAGATCGCACTGAAGTGCCACGATTCATGCTCGGATGAGAATCAATTCTTCACTTCCGCTCTTGACAACGAATTGAGGGAATGTCTCTAATTTCGCGAACATAGAAAGCACATGATTCTCAAACTAAAGAAGCGAGCTGTCATAGATCCTAGGTTAGGTTAAGGCGATAGCGGAGGGGGAGAGACCCCACCAACCCCACCCACCCGAATGCTCGAATGCCTCGTGCGTTAAAAGCCTGCACGTAGCTAAAGGCATCGCCACTTGCTCCCTCTCCGGAAGGAGAGGTACAGTAGTGCCCCGGCTCGTTAGCTCGTCGGCGGCATCGTTCCCGGCAATGTCCCTATGTCCTGGGAGACCTTAGAGACCTGCGACAGTCGTTAACGGTCGCTGAGTTCGACGCAATAGAGCCCA
Source organism: Drosophila bifasciata (assembly GCA_009664405.1). Classification (NCBI taxonomy): domain Eukaryota; kingdom Metazoa; phylum Arthropoda; class Insecta; order Diptera; family Drosophilidae; genus Drosophila; species Drosophila bifasciata. Next base: position 18,922,103 of record CM019043.1, read on the forward strand.
GAACCTTGAGGGCTGCTTGATGCAAGATGTCCGGAGAAGCCGCACACTGAGTGTCCGTCTAAAGAAAGCTTGGAGACAATGGAAATGGCCTCCTTGATGGCTAAGACCTCTGCCATCAGTGTAGAAGTGGATCGCGTTTGCAGGTCCAGGTTCGCCCCTCTCCCAGTCCTCCCTGAGTGGGATGGATACCTGGAAAAGGTGTCGAGAGGTAGTCACTTGGGATGCAGTAGTCTGTCCTCTCTGGAAGTTGCGGGAGTTTTATTAGGTTTCCCGAGTGGCCAACCGTGGTGGTTTTCCACAGGTTGGATTCCCTCATTCTAAGGGCGGAGAGTGTTGCGACCTTTTTCCCCATAATTTCTACAGGTAGAAGGTACAACATGGTGTCGCGGGCTTCACTTGGGGTAGTGCGTAATCCGCCCGTTATGCATAGCTCTGCCGTGCGTTGGACTCTTGTGAGTTTGTCAAGACAAGTTTTCTTGTCTAGGGCTGGCCACCAGACCACTACTCCGTAAATCAGGATTGGTCGTATGATGGCGGTGTACAGCCATCGGACTATGCACGGGGTCATGCCCCATTTTAGACCGATGGTTTTCCTGCAGGTGTAGAGGGCTACTGTGGCCTTCTTCACCCTGTCCTCTATGCTCAGTTTCCAGTTGAGCTTCCTATCGAGGATAAGGCCAAGGTATTTGGCTTGGTTGCTGAAAACTAGCGGCTCTCCGCATAGTTTCGGTGGGGTAAGGGTCGGAATTTTGTATTTCCTGGTAAACAGTACAAGTTCCGTCTTAGATGGGTTGGCGAACTCAGCCCACATTTGGCTGCCCATTGTGACAGGTCTGTGAGAGTGCTTGTCATGCACTCGCATAGGGTCTGTGGGAACTTCACAGAGAATTCTATAGCGACGTCATCCTCATACGCCACCACGCGGCAACCGCCACCCTCTATCTCCCGCAGCAGTACATTCACTGCTACGTTCCATAGTAGGGGCGAGGACTCCACCCTGCGGGGTGCCTCTGTTGACAAACCTGGTGGACGTTGACGTCCCCAGTGATAGTGATGCCTCAACGGTCCTGCATTGCAGCATCTGATCGATAGGACTCACCGTCCGGGAGTCAACCCTCAGGTCAGTCAGTGCTCCTGTGATGGCGGACGGGATGATGCAATTGAAGATCTATGTCAAGAAAGGCTACCAGGGTATATTCCCTTGCAGCTGAGGGACGATTCGATGATCGATGTGATCGCATGTAGGGCCGTTTCGGTGGATCTTCCCCTCCGATAGGCATGCTGAGAGTCAGAGATCTGACTCGGCGATATGGTCGCCCTGAGATGCAGACTTAAGAGCCGTTCCATCGCCTTCAGGAGGAAGGACGACAGGCTTACTGGTCTGAAATCTTTAGGGGCAGTGTGCGAGGGCTTGCCTGCCTTGGGTATGAAGACAACTTTGGCCCGAAGCCATGTCTTCGGGATTTGTCCGTGGGAGAAAATCCCCTCGTAAATCCGTTTGAGACAATTTATTGCTCTTTGTCCGGCTTGGATCAGCTGGGCTGGGATGATGCCGTCTGGTTCCGCGGATTTGTAGGGCTTCAAGCTTTTTATTGCCAGGATATATTCTCCTGACTTAACAGGTTCACAATCGAGCCCGTGGCATTAGAACGATGCGCTCTGTAGGTTGGTCTGTTTACAGCGCAGCCTGGGAAGTGTGTACTGAGCAGGAGGCTTAGCGACTCGGAACTGGATGTCGTCAGGATTGGTCGGCTTTCCTCAAATAGCCCAAGGTTGGGGTTGATTTCGAGAGTACTTTACGTAAGCGCGAGGCTTCGGAGATACTCTCGATTTCGGTGCAGAACTGGCGCCATGACACGCGTTTGGCTTTCCTGAGTTCTTTGTTGTATGTTGACAGACTTGCCTTGTATTCGGCCCAGTTCTGCTCAACATTAAGAGCTTTCGCTTCTCCGGAGCTCTCCCAGCGTCGGAGTCCACCATGCCGGTTTCTTCCGACCTCTTGTTTTGCTGGGTGGACAGGCTTTGTCAAGCGCTTCGTTACAGGCGTCGGTAAAAACCTTTACCAGACGAGTCGTGGTCACCCATGAGATGTCAACCCTAGGTGGGTTCTCGGGGAGCGTTTGGCAAAGAAAGTCCACATAGCGTGTCCAGTTAGTCCGCCTGAGGTTACGGAACTGGCTGGACTCGGTATGGTGAACGTGAAGACAGTTTCCACGTACCTGTGGTCCGAGAAGGAGTTCTTCAAGGACCCTCCAGGATACTAAGTTATCCTGTAGCGTATGAGAGGCAAGCGTGATGTCCAGGACCTCCTTGCGGCTCTTAATAATGAAAGTGGGATCATCCCCTCGGTTTAAGATGACCATCTGAGTGGTCAGTAAGTAGTAAAAGGAACTCCCCTTTTTGTTTGTGTCAGTGCTTCCCCCACTGACTGTGGTGAGCGTTGGCGTCACATCCCACCAAAAGGCCGATGTCCTTGGCCTCGCAGTCTGCGACGAGCGCTCTCAAGGCCGCATGTGGAGGAGGGTCTGGCTGGTCGTGACCCATATATGCCAAGCAGATCCGGAGTGAGCGCTCCTGGCCTTCGAGGCTCACCGCCGTGTGGTCTTGATTGCTGAAATTTGGGAGCAAAAAATAAGTGCAGTTCTCTTTTTGCAAGAATGCAGGTGCGTATTTTACCTGGGGAGTCAGGTAAGTATAGCTTATAATCAGGAGTCCTCAAACCGGAGACCTTGTTTCCAAGGATCCAGGGTTCCTGAATGAGGACTATGTCGGCCCCACCCTTGGCTAGGTGGAGCAATAAGGCAGCACAGTCTGCCTTACAATGGTAGAGGTTTATCTGCAGGAGTGTCAGGGACATTTCTGAGACTCGCCTCGTGTCGACGTCGCTCTCCGGGGAGTCGTCGTCCTCCCCGACGTCGATACGTCCGAGACCTCTGGCCAGGTTGCTTGCGCGTCGGACTCGTAGCGATCCAGGGATATCGTCAGACACCATGGACGCCACGTCCGACGCCTCGGATTGGCTCCCCGCTTCCGGGACTTCAAGCTCGAGGTCTGGCTGGACCTCGGCTTGCTTTCCCTTGGAGTCGTTTTTGTAGGGACTATGGTCACCTTACGGTAGCTATAGTCCACCTCTCCTGACGACTCTCCAAGGAGCACTCAGCGACTCCTCGTTCAGGACGAGGATAATCTGTCGCCTCTGTCCTGCGACCTCCTCGACCTTGGCCACCTGCCACCTTCCTTCGGCGGTAGGAAGGTGGGGGTTGCAGACCTGCAGAACCTTGAGAATCTTCTCAGGTTCTGCGGGTTTGACCGACACCCACGCTCGGGCCCTCGGTCTGCTTGGGACGTCTTCCCAGCGTACGGCCTCCAGTTTCGCTCCCGGATAAACTTCCTCGAGCGCCGCCACCGCCTTCATGTAGAGGGCCGCCGAGCGTGCATCTTGGCAGGCGATGGCTTTCACCATGCCCTCATCCCACCCGGCGTCCTCACATTTAAGCGGGGTCCACCGTTCTCGGCAAGTTCCTCCAGGAAGCGGTCCTGGAGCTCTGCCTCCACCAGGTGCCACTTGTCACGGGGACATTACCATCCTTGGCGCCCCTATCCAGGACGCCAACTAGGGTTTTGCTCCTCGCCACCTCCGCAAAAGACCTGTCGGTCAGGTGCGTCTTCGCCCGCTTGGCATGCTGGGCTTGGCCTGGCTGTGTGGCGTTGTCCTCCGCCGAGCGTTGCCGCTTGTTCGGGGGCTTGGCTGCCCCTTTACGATTTTGGCTGGTTGGAAGTCTGGGATGATTGAGCTGGCCCAAAGCACTGACCAAACACATTATAGATTGTTCACGGCCTGTAACGAATTTGTCGCAGCTGAATTTGAATTCCGGAACCCAGAACCCCTTTGAACATGTTCGCAATCCAACATTTCTGTCACACGGACATAAAATGTATGTCTGTATTGTCTTCAACTGGTTCGACTTCTGATTTGGGGTTTGGTGTTGTGGTTCGTAGCGACTTAGACGTGCGTGTGTACTGAGTACTCACAAACTGTGCGTGTATTGGTTATAGGATTTGGTCGTCGCATTTCGCGTTGAAATTTTTATATTTCTTTCCACATACCCTGACCTTCGAATTTTTTGGTATAGTGACGCGTTTTTGAAGAAGCTTGTCGCAGAATATATTTTCTTGTATCCTTTGTATGTTAATTTGTTTTATATAGGATAAAATAAATGATACACCGATATGCACATGTAAATCCTCATAATGGATATCATGTTTGACCTTACATTCGAAGAGATGCCCATTAGAGTATTGAAGGTGCGACGTGCAAGTTTTTTTTTCTCTGCGTTCCCTAAGAAAGCAAAAGAACTGGGCAAATTATCGTTTTTGAGTTTCATGCGCAAGTATGACTTGACCTGCCGTAACATAAATGAAGACGGGCATAGTGGATGGGGGAAGGTAGCGGACACTTGGGCATGGAAAATAAATAAAATATAAAAACTAAAGCTTTTATTTACACATTTACACATGTACATATACTTATCTAATTATCCCTATTTTTTAGGTTTTCTGCGAGAATAGTTTAGAATTCTATGGTATAGGATAGTATTTTTTTTTTTTTTATGTAGTTGCAGGACCCTAGGTCTTTTTATGTTCAGGTTCATAAATATGGATGCATGCATAGGTTTATTATTTTATATTTCTATATATGTACATATATTTAAGAACATATTAATTATAAATATGTATAGCTAATAGATATCATTTTAGGTGGGGAACATGGATTTTTGACCCCATTATAGTTTTATATAATGGCCTCGTCGTGGTGTTCCTGGCTACCGATCTTCAATCGGGAGCCAATGTGAGCAACGACAATTTTTTAAATAAAAAGCAAATCTGTACATAGTATGTACATACTTACGTAAATATGCAGAATATTTATATATGTATTTATGTATGTACATATTTTAATTGAAATAAAATGTGTCTAAAATAGGGATAATTAGATAAGTATATATGTACATGTGTAAATGTGTAAATAAAAGCTTTAGTTTTTTTATATTTTATTTATTTTCCATGCCCAAGTGTCCGCTACCTTCCCCATCCACTATGCCCGTCTTCATTTATGTTACGGCAGGTCAAGTCATACTTGCGCATGAAACTCAAAAAACGATAATTTGCCCAGTTCTTTTGCTTTCTTAGGGAACGCAGCAAAAAAAAAAAACTTGCACGTCGCACCTTCAATACTCTAATGGGCATCTCTTCGAATGTAAGGTCAAAACATGATATCCATTATGAGGATTTACATGTGCATATCGGTGTATCATTTATTTTATCCTATATAAAACAAATTAACATACAAAGGATACAAGAAAATATATTCTGCGACAAGCTTCTTCAAAACGCGTCACTATACCAAAAAATTCGAAGGTCAGGGTATGTGGAAAGAAATATAAAAATTTCAACGCGAAATGCGACGACCAAATCCTATAACCAATACACGCACAGTTTGTGAGTACTCAGTACACACGCACGTCTAAGTCGCTACGAACCACAACACCAAACCCCAAATCAGAAGTCGAACCAGTTGAAGACAATACAGACATACATTTTTATGTCCGTGTGACAGAAATGTTGGATTGCGAACATGTTCAAAGGGGTTCTGGGTTCCGAATTCAAATTCAGCTGCGACAAATTCGTTACAGGCCGTGAACAAGCTATAATGTGTTTGGTCAGTGCCCAAAGCCTCTGCTCCATCCCCTTCGCCGATGCCACAAACTCCGGATCTACGTTGGCCAGTTTGAAGGCAGCACGCCTCCTGTCCTGCGTTTAAAAAGGACGGCTTACCTTCTCTTTTGGCTTGCAGACCCGCCGCCTTCCGAGGTTGCCGGGGTTTCCCCGGTCGCGAGGCGCTTACCAGCCGCGATGACATTCTGCGCTTAGCAGCCACCCCGATGACCGGTTTGACCCCGGTGCCCCGACGTGGATGGGCCCGATTGGCTAATCGGGCCCTCCTCGCAGCGGATTCTGCTGAAGACGGTGGACCGACTCAGTCTCCTTCCCGTCTTCTTTGGACCTGGTTTCCCAAGCTTTGATCTAGAGGGATGGTCTTGTCCCTCCGGTACTTTAACAGGAGTACCGAGCTCCTTTGCGGTAGTTTTATTTATCTTTACTGATTTTGGCATAGTTGGTCCCACGAATAGGCGGGAAGGGGTTAGTCGCCCGAGGCATAGCCCGCGTGCCCCGGGAAGCCTGATTTAAACTGGAGGTCGGCAGGTATCCAGAGTTCGCATACTCACGACCGAGCATCCCCTCGGCCACGCATCCATCAGCGCACGCTGTTCCGCCTTGGATTGGGGTGATTACACTGAGCGTTTTTCTTCTCTCCGCCCGACTACCATTTGCCAGCATCCTTGGCAGAGACCTGACCGTACCAAGGACCTGTTACCAGTCGCCCTCACGAGGAGAGTATAGTCGCACTTCCACTGGTGTGTACAGTTACGGCAGGTGACGGACCGCCCGCGATTCCACTGCGTCATAGAACCGGGCGTGGCAGCATCGGGTTGGGGCAAGCCACAGCCCCAGGCAACCCTGCCCCCGTCCGGACAGTACAGTGATCGCGGGTCGGACCGTCATCCGTGATTCCCCCTGTATCACCCGAGTGGCTGACGGCTAACTAGTATTAATACTAACCCTAATCAGAATTCAGGAATAACACCGTAATGTGAGTAGAAAGGATATTCCCAATTATCTGTAGAGGAGAAGTTATTGAAGAAGTCGAGACCGCACATAAGTGCAAAGATACGTTTTCGACTGAAGACAAGATCGCACTGAAGTGCCCCGATTCATGCTCGGATGAGAATCAATTCTTCACTTCCGCTCTTGATAACAAATTGAGGGAATGTCTCTAATTTCGCGAACATAGAAAGCATATGATTCTCAAACTAGAGAAGCGAGCTGTCATAGATCATAAGGAAGAAAAAACGTCGAGGCATTTGAGAGAGAAAAAAATTACTCACCACCTCAGACCCAATGCTTGTATATCCAGACTTCAACAAGATGTTCTCAGTTACTACAGACGCTAGCAACATGGCTATTGAAGCGGTTCTATCGCAGGACATTTACCAATCTGTTACGCCAGCAGAACGCTGAACGAATACGAGATCAATTACTCCGCCAATGAAAAGAATTGCTAGCGATTTTATGGGCAACCAAATATTTCCGATCACACCTATTCGGCAGATCTTTCGAAATACTTTGCGACCATAAATCTTTGGTCTGGTTGAATAACCTCAAGGAATCCAACATGAAGCTGCAACGGTGGAAGATCAAATTGAACGAATTTTTACTTTAAAATTAAATATTTACTAGGCAAAGAAAACCATGTAGTAGACGGATTGTCCCGTTTAAAAGTTAACGAACCCTTATTTGAAGAGGTTTCCGATAGTGCAGGCGCCACAATAAACAGCGCACAGGAGAATAACCTCAACCATATTCCCCTTATCCAACGGGTCGTTCGGTATTTCATTTGACAGATTGAGTTCATAACTGGAGAACAGGATGACGTAGTCACAAATAATTATTTCCATAAGCTGATTATAAAAATCTTTTATAACGAGAAAAAGAACGTACGGAGTCGCTGTAAACGCGACTCTACTTTTATACCCGTACTCAGTCAGTACACATGTGAATTATGTGGAATTTTTCAAATCAGTTTTTACATTTTACATTTATTTGATGCATCTGTCATCTACATCTACATCAGTTTTCACAACAACACACGTACACTGCACAAGACAGAGCGTGCGAGTGTGAGTGTGAAGAATCAGCAGCAGCAACCCTCAAAATAAATGTATATTTTGTTTTGGTTGTAGCGGCGGCCGGGGCAGCTCGCTGCTGAAAATTCATTTGATCATTGTGGCTACAATAATGATCCGATCTGAACCAAATTCGGGAATCTGGTAGATATGGTCATTTTCTACGATACTGCATTTTTATTTTTTTTTCTATCTTCAAAATTGTGGATTTTTCGTCTTTTGGGGGCGGGGTGGGCGTGGCAAATTTTTTGAAATAAACTTGCACTGAAGCGATATCACAGGAGTCTAGGCAAAAATTTGGTTGTTCTAGCTGTTATAGTCTCTGAGATCGAGGCGCTCATTTATACGAAAAACCAAAATTACTCGATTTTGTGTGAGTGCGAAAGGGATGGAGCGAAGTTTTTGCGTATGTTTTTGTCTATTGTGGCTATATTAATGATCCGATCCGATTCAGATTTGGGCCCCTAATAGATATAGTCTTTCTTTATGATTCTGCATTTTTCGTTTTCTGCTGTCTTTAAAATTGTGGACGCCACAGATGTGCGCCCCTTTGTGGGGGCGGAAGTGGGTGTGGCGGAATTTTTAAACTTTTCTAGGAGTGAGAGAACACATCAGTTAGGAAACAAAATTTGGTTTGCTCTATCTCTTTTTAGCCTTTGAGCAAGGGGCGACAAACAAGACGGACAGACAGACAGACGGACAGACGGGGGCTATTTCGACTCGGCTGTTGATGCTGATTAAGAATATATATACTTTATAGGGTCGGAAATTATTCCTTCTCTATGTTACACACATCCACTTTTACCACAAATACAATATACCCTTTTACTCTTCGAGTACGGGTATAAAAAAATGAAAATATAATTAATTAAATGGTCATTGAAAATTGTATACAAACACGAAAGACAAATACAAACACACAACACAACAAAAAGCGAATTAGAGGCTTCTTTGGGCAAATTTGCCATTGAAAAAATAAGACAGAGGGTTAGAATCTTTAAGATTACACACACACCCGCAAATATCCGCATTTACCTTTAACTCTTTTATTACCTTAGGAATCAGATAAATATAATAGCAAACGAGAAAGAACGTACGGAGTCGCTGTTGCCGCGACTCTACTTTTATACCCGTACTCAGTCAGCACACAAGTGATTTATGTGGAATTTTCAAATGTTTTATAAGTTTTACATTTTACATTTTTTTTTTCTACATCAGTCATCTACATCTACATCATCTACATCAGTTCTCACAACAACACACGTACACTGCACGAGGCAGCATGTTTGAGCGTGAGTGTGTGTGTGAGAGAATCTGCAGCGATAATCAACCCCAATAATTGACTTACACTGCAAGAGGAGGGGGGGGAATTGCTGCTGAAAATTCATTTGATCATTGTGGCTACAATAATGATCCGATCTGAACCAAATTCGGGAATCTGGTAGATATGGTCATTTTTCTACGATACTGCATTTTTGGTTTTTCTATCTTCAAAATTGTGGATTTTCGTCTTTTGTGGGGGCGGAAGGGGGCGGGTCGAAATTTTGAAATACACTTGTTCAGGTTTGGTATCACAGAAGTCTTGGCAATACGTTTGTTTGCTCTAGTTCTTATAGTCTCTGAGATCCAGGCGTTCATTTGTACGAAAAACCAAATCGTCTCGTTTTTGTGTGAGTGCGAAAGAGAGGGAGCGAAGTTTTTGCGTATGTTTTTGTCTATTGTGGCTATATTAATGATCCGATCCGATTCAGATTTGGGCCCCTGATAGATATGGGCTGCCTCTACGATTCTCCATTTTTCGTTTTCTGCTATCTTCAAAATTGTGGACGCCACAGATGTGCGCCCTTTGTTGGGAGCGGAAGTGGGCGGGGCAAAATTTTGAAACAAACTAAATTTAAAAAAAAAGTTATTCGTTTCCTCACATTTCAATTGGAAACCATCAAATCAATCACGTGTATTGTGAACATTTTTATTCAATTTCAACAGCAGGCATTTGTCTTTAAGGTGGTAAGTTGAACTGTGTAAATTATGTGGATCGTGCATTTGAGGTTAAATTCACCACTCTGTCCACAGTCCAAAATGCATAAAGGACGAAGTGCGAACATCGGCCGCCGCACAAGACATGCAAGCCAGCAACAAGTGTATTCACAGAACTTAAGCGAAGAAAGACAAAATATAATAAGAGAAAATTCCCGATTGGGACAACGCGTGAGGACACGAAGATCATTGGCATCATACAATTTTGGCAATCCAATATGATCCCACTGCGAACTGCAGTGATGATGAAAAATTAAGATATTGGACCAATGACACCTATATGCCGATATTGCAATGCGTTAAAGTTCAAAAAAGAGAAACGGCTGGATTGTGCTGCGCAAGTAGGAAAGTCAAACTGGATCCATTACTTACACCACCACAGCCACTGAAACCATTGTTCGATGGAAGTGATCCCGATTCCAGCCATTTTTTCTTCAACACATCCTTGAATACAATAACTGCTTTCGCATGACTTCCTTTGGAGCTAATATCATTCGAGAAGGCGGCTTCATGCCGACTTTCAAGGTAAAAAGATACAAACACACATAACCAATCACTCACACCAACACAATGAATTGCAACACGTAACAACTACATATACACCACACACTACACCATCACACGATCAGTAGTTACACCGTATTCTTCAACAAATGATTGTTTACAATTACAGATACAAGGACAAATATATCATTTGCATGGTTCAATGGTGCCAACACCAGATGAACCGCATCAACTTCTGCAAATATATTTCATTTCGTCGATGGTGGACCAGCTGAATGTGCGGTGCAATATACAGGGAACACAACAGTTACAGAGACGAATTATTGAACAGTTTCAAGCATTTTTTCACGCTAATAATGCTGTGGTTAATATGTTCAAAACAGCATTGGAACGAATGACATCGGATACGCACAAATTTGTCATAAGAGTGTATTGTACCCCAAACAGGTGAACATGTGCGAAGATTCAATCCACCCACCGATAATAATGTTGCTGCAATTATTGTCGTTCTGCGAAGAAGCAATATCATGCATCGTGTAAACGAGACAATTCTGAGAATTATCAAAATTATGCTTGGTTAAGTCAACGAGCAATTCTTGCCGTAAAGAATAATGATGTACACGCACTGAATTTCACAATTTTATCAAAAATTGCTGACTATTTGGTGACATACAAATCTGTTGATTCCATAACAAATCCCGATGATGTAGTAAATTATCCAACGGAGTTTTTGAACTCTCTGGAGTTACCAGGATTTCCACCACATAACTTGCAACTCAAAGTTGGTATGATATTGCGTAATTTGAATCCACCGCGACTTTGCAACGGTACTCGACTTTCGGTAAAAAGACTTATGCCAAATTTGATTAAAGCAACCAATATTAACGGAAAGTACGCAGGTGAAAAATGTATGTATTCCTCGAATACCAATGATTCCGACTAATCTTCCGTTTGACGATTGCAAACGATTGCAATTTCCAGTTCGCCTTGCGTTCGCAATGACAATTAACAAGTCGCAAGGCAAATCGCTTAGTGTTTGCGGGATAAATTTAGAAAATCATTGTTTTTCACATGGGCAGTTATACGTTGCGTGTTCACGAGTTGGGAAACCATCGGCTTTGTTTGTGTTAACGTCAGACCAAAAAACAAAAATGTGGTTTACCAAAGAGCACTTCAATGAAACGGATAATTTGCGAACACGCATAACGCTTCGATTCAGTATTTACTTTGGATTCACTTTCATTTACTTAGAGATGTTCAACTAAATAACACATCATTTTTGGAATCGAAATGAATTCATTACTGTTGTGTAATGAAATAAAATTTTTCGTTTTCAAATATCCCCAAAAAAATTGTTCTTCATCTTTTTTATCACCAAACGAAATGTTACATAAAATGAAGCCATCTGGTGGCGAAACGGAGTTCGCCGGGTTTGCTAGTAAATATATAAATTCGTTCTCTTTGTAGTGACCAGACGTGTTTTTTTTTCTTGCACTCCGCTTCTTTCTTTTATATATTGCTAGCCTAGCCTGCGAACCATTCATACATAAGAATGGAATTCGCTGATCAGAGCACACCCGCCAGAATCAGGCGACGGCTGTTGGCCAAGGTAGTGCGGGCACGGCCCACAAAAGCGTCAGTGGTGTGGCAGCATTCTGAGTGCAGAAGCTAAACGGTACAAGATGTTTAAGTTAAGGTGTCGCAAGGTCTTACTTTATGTTAATTGAGTATTGTTTATTGTTTAGGGTTGAACAATGTCCAGTTCAACGTAAGACTAATACATTAATAGAAACAATTTGGGGACGATCGTTAATGAATAAATGAAATAGCAGAGGTCCAAGATGGCTACCTTGAGGTGCCTCGAGAGAGAGGAATTAAAACGGACACGATGTGAACGATTGGAAAGATAGGCACTAATTAAGAAAATAAGTTTAGATGGAAACTCTATGAGATATAGCTTTTGGATAAGGAGATTATGATTTACTGAATCAAAAATTCGTTCGTTCTCTTTGTAGTGACCAGACGTGTTTTTCTTGCGCTCCGCTTCTTTCTTTTATATATTACAAACAACCGGTGTTTGGCCTAATAAATTTAATAATTACATTCTTAATCTGATTTTCTATCAAAATCCGCGGGTTCGTGCCTATTTTTTTTGTGTATAAACACGACGTTTTTAATCAATTTTTGTGCGGCGGGTAATTGTGTTTTTGTTGTTGCTTCCAGTAATTAAGAAAATAAATTTAGCCGCTCTCTTGTTTTAGCTTTTGTCTAGCAACTCTCTCTCTCTATCACCCAAACTAACTGTTCTTTCTCTCTCGCTTCTAAACCTTTTGTGCAGTACCTCTCACTTACAAGCTGTTGCAGTAGTTCTCTCTCTTTTTATTATCCATTTCATCTTTGAGCATAGCTTTAACTGCTTGCACTGTGGTCTGATTGCTATTTGTTTTGATCTTTCTTTTTGTTAAAAAAAAAAAAAATTAAAATCTAATTACTGACATTTGCGACAGCGTAGTGCCGCAAATTGTGCAGGTATTTCTGGCCGTGTGGGTGATACGGCCGTGTGGCCATCTCACAACGCAACGGTTTGCATTATAGTTGTGAGGAATGCCGTGCGGTCGAATACAATATGCGCTCGTTTATGAGGCAGACGAGGAGTGGCTTTAAGGAGCTGATCGTGGGCTTTAAGAAGCAATACGATCGGCTCTTAGCCATGGACACTCAGTTCAGCAGTTTACAGCTGCTGGCTGAGTCTCCGCGGCGCAAGAAGTCCACTCCACGGGCTTGCAAGTGCCAACTGTCTCACGCCCGCCGGCATCTGAAAAACTAACTCCGACCACTACGCCAGTGCAGCAGTTGATTTCGTTTGCCGCTCCAAGGGCAACGATCGCTGCTGGTGATGCAGATTCGGTAGCCGAATGCATCGTCTCGGAAAAAGATGCGGCCGACTGTAACGTCCGTTTTCATAGAGTCCGTACCAAACTCCATAGCTATCCCATCCATTACAAACCCACCAGTTGTTGTACGTCCGGGACCACCGGATATTGCCATCACAGGTACCGCACCTGTGGTGCCAAAATCACTGGTGGGTGTCCCACCAAAGCGGCAAGATTTGTCTCTCGGCTTGCCCCTGATCTTACATCTAATGATGTAACTGCTTTTATACAAAGCAAAATAAAAGCCGAAGGCCTAAAGGTGGAGAAGTTTAATTTCGCTTATGCCGGGAGATAGCTTCTTTTAAGATAAGCGTCTCCGCGTCTCCGATAAGCGTCTCATTTCGACACCATTTGCTCTGCCAATTTTTGGCCGGAGCACTTGGTTGTGAAAGAGTATAAGGCTAAGAAGAAGAATAGGCCCCCATAACTCTCCCCGGCAGTCAGACCAGTGCTCCATCCTCATCTTCCCGCTTTACTTCTACCCATTCAAAAAACTAGTTTCCTCTCTTTTACTTACTTACCAGAATGCTAGAGGCTTACGTAGTAAGCTCAGCACTCTTTATCTGGAAAGTTTCACATTTTTGTCCCATATTATTGTGTTAACTGAAACCTGGTTAAAACCGGACATCCTTAGTTCCGAAGTTTCGTCAGATCGTTATACAATGTTTAGAAATGATCGTTCGTCTCCACGTTGAGGATGGGTCCTCATTGCAGTGGACTCCAACGTCACGTCGGAACATTTCATATTCAGGTTCAACAAGACCTGGAATTCCTGTGCATAAAACTGATTCTTCCAGCCTTTTCTATTTTCATTACTTGCTTGTACATTCCACCATCTTCGGATATGTCTGTATACGAGCAGCACCTGTCCGCTTTAAAAACTGTTTCTTCCTCGCTATCAAATAAAGACCACATGATAATTCTGGGGATTTTAATTTGCCAAGCACTGTTTGGTCTTCGGTAAACGAGTCGAATAACCTTGTGCCCATATCACGAGATGACTTTATTGACGGCTTGCTGGACCTGTTCCTGTCTCAAGTCAATCATGTGAAAAATTCCTTGGGTCGATATTGGACCTTCTGTATTGGATCGATCAGGTAAGCTTTCTAAACGTGTCCGCTGCTTTCGTAAGGCCGAGCTTACGAAGCTTAATAGCCTGATTAGGGATTTCGATTGGTCCGCTCTGTACTTGTGCACTGACGTTATGAAAGGCACAAACATTTTTTCTATAATGTACTTGACACACTCTTTGATTATTGTGTCCCACCTTTTTGTCCGATTAGATCTGGGAAGCCCTCTTGGTTTACCAAAGAGCTATCCAGTCTAAAAAACATAAAATCAAGACTTTTATACAAAATTTCAAGAAGTTGGCTCTCCTTCTTCTCTCTCTCGCTATGTAATAGCTCGGTCAAATTTTACCATTGTAAACGCTCAATGCTACACAAATTACCTAGCTCGATGCAGGATGCGCTTTTCTCAGGACCCTAAACAGTTTTACAGTTTCGTAAACAGCAAGCGTAAAACGTCCGCACATCCATCCTCGCTATCATTTAATAATTCGTCGGCAAACAATGATCAGGCCATTGCCGATCTTTTTGCACAATTTTTCAAACAACCTATTCCCATGAAAGCTACTCTGGTCAGCCGTATCCATACAGTTTACCAAGATCGAACGGCATATTCAGCCCTACGTTAAATGAAAGCTCACTGTTTCAGGATCTTCGACTAGTTAAGCCAGTGTTCTCACCAGGTCCTGACGGAGTCCCCGGCTGTGTACTCAGGTACTGTGCCGACGCTCTGTGTGGACCCCTGCTTAAACTATTCACCGTATCCCTTTACTCCTCATGTTTTCCCCCGATCTGGAAGGAATCGTTTATTATTCCTCTCCATAAGAAAGGTAGCAAGTCTGACGCAATGTATCAATGTATCAAAGTTATCCGCTATTCCTAAAATGTTTGAGAAAATTTTAACCCCGCACTTGCAACATCTCTGCAAATCACTTATATCTCCAGCTTAGCACGGATTTATAAGGCGACGATCAACAACTTCTACAAATTTATTAAAGTTTACCTCTTTTTTATTATTAAAGGCTTCCATGGTAACATGCAGACGGATGTCATTAACACCGATTTCAATTAGGCATTCGACTCTGTAAACCATTCCATTTTAGCACAAAAACTTGACATTTTAGGGTTTCCGCCCAATCTTTTTTGAAATGGATTTCCAGCTACCTTTGCTACCTTTTCTTCAAAAACTCCTTGTCTTCACTTGTTCAGGTTACTTCTGGGATACCACAGGGCAGCCATCTTGGCCCCCTACTTTTCACACTCTTCATTAATGACCTGCCTTCAGTATTAACAAACTCGCGAGTACTCATGTATGCGGATGACGTTAAACTCTGTGTCCAGTATAAGGACATTTCATTTCACTCTCGCTTGCAAGCCGATCTCAATAACTTTCAGTCATGGTTTTGTGCATATATGTTACACCTGAATGCCTCGAAATGTAAAAGTAATGACATTTCATCGCTCCAGCCCCTTGTTGGCTCCTTACACCCTCTGCGGTGGTTCTCTTTGAGAATTACATTGGTTGATGATCTTGGTGTTAAACTAGACCCCAAGTTAAAGTTTTCTGAACATATTTCTACCATGGTAAATAAAGCCATGGGAGTGCTTGGGGTTATAAAGAGGTGGTCAAAGGAATTTGACGACCCCTATATAACGAAGACTCTCTATATTTCGCTTGTTCGTCCGATTTTAGAGTACGGCTCGTGTGTATGGTGCCCTCAGTACAAAGTACACCAACAAATAGCAATCAGACCACAGTGCAAGCAGTTTCTAAAAGATATGCTCAAAGAAGAAATGGAAAATAAAAAGAGAGAGAACTACTGCAACAGCTTGTAAGTGAGAGAGCTACTGCACAAAAAGGTTTATAAGCGAGAGAGAAAGAACAGTTAGTTTGGGTGATAGAGAGAGAGAGTTGCTAGACAAAAGCTAGAACAAGAGAGCGGCTAAATGTATTTTCTTAATTACTGGAAGCAACAACAAAAAACACAGTTACCCGCCGCACAAAATTGATTAAAAACGTCGTGTTTATACACAAAAATAGGCACGAACCCGCGGATTTTGATAGAAAATCAGATTAAGAATGTAATTATTAAATTTATTAGGCCAAACACCGGTTGTTTGTAATATATAAAAAGAAAGAAGCGGAGCGCAAGAAAAAAAAACACGCCTGGTCACAACAAAGAGAACGAACGAACTTTTGATTCAGTAAATAATAATCTGCTTATCCAAAAGCTATATCTCCTAGGGTTTCCATCTAAACTTATTTTCTTGATTTTCCAATCGTTCACATCGTGTGCGTTTTAATTCCTTTCTCTCGAGGACTGTTTCGGTTACGTCAGGGGGTACATCAAGGTAGCCATCTTGGACCTCTGCTATTTCATTTATTCATTAACGATCGTCCCCAAATTGTTTCTATTAATGTATTAGTCTTACGTTGAACAGGCCATTGTTCAACCCTAAACAATAAACAATACACAATTAACATACAAGTAAGACCTTGCGCCACCTTAACTTAAACATCTTTTACCGTTTAGCTTCTGCACTCAGAATGCTGCCACACCACTGACGCTTTTTGTGGGCCGTGCCCGCACTACCTGGACCAACAGCCGTCGCCTGATTCTGGCGGATGTGCTCTGGTCAGCGAATTCCATTCTTATGTATGACTGGTTCGCAGGCTATGGATTTTAAGTTCAGTTTCAGTTTCTGTTTTCATGAATACGGCGAACGGATGATCGCCAGCACTAACTTCGATACTGTCGTTAATCTTGTAATATAATTGCTGAGCCTGTAGGGTCACTAACATAGAGGATCAGTATTCCTCCCACCATAAATCTTCTGAAGAAGAGCAGGCAGCCACTCGCTGCTGCCATCATCCCCCTCGACACCGCGTGAGAAGAGGAGCAGCCAGCCACCGCCGCTGCCACCTAGTTGCCGCCAGCCAGCCGCCGCCGCTGCCATCACCCCTTCACCACTGTGTCAAGGTGGAGCAGCTAGCCGCCGCAGCTGCCAAACACCCCCACTGTCGCAAGTAGTGGACACCGTCTCTCTGACCGCGGCGTGTGACTCCAACCATCTAAATATAATTGGCGCCCAACGGGATTGAAAATTTATTAAGAGAATTAATTAATTAGAATTAGTTAGGTTATTTACATCATTAATTTTCTATATCTTTCATTTAAATTTAATACAAATTTGCTCTGCTGATATTGAGGTTGCGCCCCTTATAATTTCCAATTTAAAAATGCGTGGTGATATAGGTAGTTCCCTAACCGGTTACATGCTTAAAAAATTATTGGCAAACAGCGAAATGGTCTTAAAGTTGTCCACATTAATGCACAAAGTTTGCTAAGGAAAATTGATGAGTTTAGATTACTCTTTACAAACTCAAAAGTAGATATTATATGTGTGTCCGAGACGTGGTTCGTGCCTGAGTTCTGTGACTTGTCAATTATGTGTGATGGTTATGTTGTTTTTCGTTCTGATCGTATTGGACATGCAAGTGGTGTGGCTATATATGTTAACACTAGATTAAAATGTAATGTAAAATGTAAACAACCAAGTGAATGTCCCATCGAGTATCTACTTTTGGAAATTTCAAGCAAAGAAAATAAGAAAATTCTTATTGGATGTATATATAGACCCAATAGGACAATTGACTATGAGCCATTAATCAATACCATCTCGGACATTTCAGTGACTTACACGGAAAGAGAATCATCTTTTAGATATCTTTTGCTTCTCTGGGGTTGTATGCCGACAATGTAACCATGCCTACACACTTGAGCAACACCTGTGATACACTTCTTGACATTTTTTTCATCAATGACCCTAATAAGACCTTACTCTATGACCAGGTACCAGTACCAGCTTTTTTCCAAAACATGACCTTATTTTCCTGACATATGACTTGACTTTTAGATTACAAAACTGATTCCTTTTACGTATAGAGACTATAAGAATATAGACCTTAATGAACTAGAACTAGAATTTAATGCATGTGACTGGCTTATATTTACGAATCTCCCCGTGTTGATTGTCAATTGAGTGTTTTTAAACAACAATATACTGTACTTGTTTAATAAGTTTGTTCCTCTTAAAAATAAAAGTAACCAAGCTAAGACATAAACCATGGTTCAGCAGAGATATCAAAAATCGTATGCATCAGAGAGACAATGCTTTCCTTAAATGGAAGCGTTATAAAACAGAGGCATTTCGTTTAACTTACAAAAGATTAAGAGCAACGGTTACCAAGGATATAAGATCCGCTAAGGGTAACTTCTAAAAGTCCAAATTCAGAACTGCTCCACTATCAAACAAAGGTGGACTGAAATGAAAAATTTGGGAATAGGAAAATGTCTACAGAAGACTGAGCACGATGTCAATGTCGAAGAGCTCAACCGAAGGTTCTCGATGACTGGTGTACCTGAAGCGACAAGCAATATGTACCTGAACTCAACCCCCACTCTGTGATACTAGTTTTAGCTTTGTGTGTGTCAATCAATGTGATGTCCTTGCGTGTATTCTTAAGGTAAAGTCCAATGCCGAAGGCTTAGATGGCATTAGTCCAAAATTCCAAAAATCTTACTTCCGAAGATGTTGTCCCACATCACGTATATATTTAACAACGCCATTACTACATCCACGTTTCCGACTGAATGGAAAAAGACAAAAATATTACCCATCCCAAAAACAAAACAATGACTATAGGCCTATTTCAATACTTCCATTTCTTTCAAAAGTTCTTGAAAATCTTATGTCTTCACAGATTGAACACTTTTTGACTCAAAACTCGCTGATGAGTCAAAAACAGTCGGGGCTTTCGAAAGAAACGAAGTTGTATAAGTGCTATAACGGATATTGTGGAAGATATACGACAGCAACTTGATAAAAACTGGGTTACGTTTTTACACTTCTTGATCATAGTAAGGCATTTGACTCTGTAAACCATAACATACTCTGTGCAAATTTGACCAAATTATTCAACTTCTCAGACACTGCAGTCAAATCTTGTATTTCCTGGTATTTCCGTCTTAGATGGGTTGGCGCACTCAGCCCACATTTGGCTGCCCATTGTGACAGGTCTGTGAGAGTGCTTGTCATGCACTCGCATAGGGTATGTGGGAACTTCCCAGAGAATGCTATAGCGACGTCATCCGCATACGCCTCCACGCGGCAACCGCCACCCTCTATCTCCCGCAGCAGTACATTCACTGCTACGTTCCATAGTAGGGGCGAGAGGACTCCACCCTGCGGGGTGCCTCTGTTGACAAACCTGGTGGACGTTGACGTCCCCAGTGATAGTGATGCCTCAACGGTCCTGCATTGCAACATCTGATCGATGAGACTCACCGTCCGGGAGTCAACCCTCAGGTCAGTCAGTGCTCCTGTGATGGCGGACGGGATGATGTAATTGAAGGTCTATGTCAAGAAAGGCTACCAGGGTATATTCCTTGCAGCTGAGGGACGATTCGATGATCGATGTGATCGCATGTAGGGGCGTTTCGGTGGATCTTCCCTCCGATAGGCATGCTGAGAGTCAGAGATTTGACTCGGCGGTATGGTTGCCCTGAGATGCAGACTTAAGAGCCGTTCCATCGACTTCAGGAGGAAGGACGACAGGCTTACTGGTCTAAAATCTTTAGGGGCAGTGTGCGAGGGCTTGCCAGCCTTGGGTATGAAGACAACTTTGGCCCGAAGCCATGTCTTCGGGATTTGTCCGTGGGGAGAAAATCCTCGTAAATCCGTTTGAGCCAATTTATGGCTCTTTGTCCGGCTTGGATCAGCTGGGCTGGGATGATGACGTCTGGTCCCGCGGATTTGTAGGGCTTGAAGCTTTTTATTGCCCAGGATACATTCTCCTGACTTAACAGGTTCAGAATTGAGCCCGCGGCATTAGAAGGATGGTCTGTTTACGGCGCAACCTGGGAAATGTGTACTGAGAAGGAGGCTTAGCGACTCGGAACTGGATGTCGTCCAGGATTGGTCGGCTTTCCTCAAATAGCCAAGGTTGGGGTTGATTTCGAGAGTACTTTGCGTAAGCGCGAGGCTTCGGAGATACTCTCGATTTCGGTGCAGAACTGGCGCCATGACACGCGCGTTTGGCTTTTCCTGAGTTCTTTGTTGTATGTTGACAGACTTGCCTTGTATTCGGCCCAGTTCTGCTTAACGTTAAGAGCTTTCGCTTTGTTAAAAGTCTCCGTGAGGATCTCCGGAGCTCTCCCAGCGTCGGAGTCCACCATGCCGGTTTCTTCCGACCTCTTGTTTTGCTGGGTGGAAAGGCTTTGTCAAGCGCTGCGTTACAGGCGTCGGTAAAAAAACCTTCACCAGACGAGTCGTAGTCTCCCATGAGATGTCCTCCCTCGGTGGGGTCTCAGGGAGAGTTTGGCAAAGGAAGTCCACATAGCGTGTCCAGTTAGACCGCCTGAGGTTACGGAACTGGGCTGGACTCGGTATGGTGAACGTGAAGACAGTTTCCACGTACCTGTGGTCCGAGAAGAAGTGTTCTTCAAGGACCCTCCAGGATACTATGTTATCCTGTAGCGTATGAGAGGCAAGCGTGAGGTCCAGGACCTCCTTGCGGTTCTTAATAATGAAAGTGGGATCATCCCCACGGTTTTAAGATGACCAACTGTGTGATCAGTAAGTAGTTAAAAAGGAACTCCCCTTTTGTTTGTGTCAGTGCTTCCCCACTGACTGTGGTGAGCGCGTTGGCGTCGCATCCCACTAGAAGGCCGATGTCCTTGGCCTCGCAGTCTGCGACGAGTGCCCTCAAGGGCGCATGTGGAGGAGGGTCTGGCTGGTCGTGACCCATGTACGCCGAGCAGATGCGGAGTGAGCGCTCCTGGCCCTCGAGGCTCACCGCCGTGTGGTCTTCATTGCTGAAATTTGGGAGCAAAAATAAGTGCTCTATATAAGTTCTCTTTTGCAAGAATGCAGGTGCGTATTTTACCTGGGGAGTCAGCTAAATATAGCTTATAATCTGAGTCCTCAAACCGGAGACCCTGTTTCCAAGGATCCAGTGTTCCTGAATGAGGACTGTGTCGGCCCCACCCTTGGCTAGGTGGAGGAACTCTAGTATACTTTCATAAAATTGTAACTACTCAAGAACCAATTTACCTTCACAGCAAACTTAACCCTGTTACTTCACAACGAACTAACAATTATTTATGCCCTCGAGCTCATACGCTTTGCTCGAAGAAGCAGTTCTTTGTCATTGCAATCCGCTTATGGAACAGTCTTCCCCATCACATTAAATCAATTAGGAGCGCAACTCAATTTCAAAATTAAATCAAAGAGCATTTAGGAAACCTGGTGATGAATAAAACAATTTACTGTTCACGGAACACAAATGCTTTATTTCCCAACTTCAGTGGACTGTATTATTTTTTAAACGTTTTCTCTTTCTCTACGCAGCGTTCATGTCCATCATGTTCTGCCGTAAACTTAACACTTTTTCTCTTAGCAGAAAAAAAATCTCAAAAAAAGGGTGCGACGCAGCGCGACCAAAAAATACTAAACAAATTTTGGAAAATGTAGTGTTCAAAAAAAACTATAAAGAATATTAATTAGAATATTAATTCCATAACGGCTGCAATGCGTTCCTCAACATCCCGGGCCGCCCTGAAACATAGTTTCTGAATTAGGTAGTACTGCTAGCTTGGTGATGGGTCGAGTCATCTCTCCGGTGGACGTCTTCAGCTTCACGGCGCGAACAAGTCCATCTGGTCCAGGATGAGTTTCTAATACACAGGCTAGAATCCAAGCGGCTGGTGGGATATTCGAGTCCTTGACAAGTACCACATTGTCAACTGAGATGTTGGGTTCCTTGTTGTTCCACTTGTGACGTTGTTGTAGGGATGTTAAATATTCTTGATGCCAGCGCTTCCAAAAAGCCTTGGTACATTGCTTGCAAGTGTTGCCAATACTCCAAGCGATTGATGGGCACATTGGAAAGATCACCTTCCGGAATGGTTGTGAATGGGCGACCAATTAGAAAGTGGGCTGGAGACAAGTATGTGAGGTCTGTGTCTGGGGTGTAGCATAGCGGCCGCGAGCTTACAACCGCACTAATCTGAACAATTAGAGTTTGCATTTGTTCGAAGGTTAACGTCGACTTTCCAACCACACGACGAAGGTTCAGTTTGACGGAACGCACGGATGACTCCCCACTTTCCTCCCCAGTGTGGCGAATGCGGATGTATAAAACTCCATTTAATTTCCTTCGTTGGCCAGCGACTGGGCTACGGTGTGTTGATGCTCCTGCGACGATAGAAGTTGTTGCATCTCATCTAGTACCCTTTTGGCACCAACAAAGTTTGTTCCGTTATCGCTGAAGATCTGGGAACATTTTTCCTCTAATGGCCATGAATCGGCGAAGACACGCCAGGAAGGTGTCCGTACTCAGGTCGGTGGCCAACTCCAGGTGTATGGCTGATGTTACAAGGCACACAAACAAAACATATGTAGCCCTTAGTTTTGCGTGAATTGCGTCCTCTTCGTTCCTTTAGAATAAATGGTCCTGCGTAGTCACAGCCTGAGTGCTGGAAGGGCAGCGCTTCTGTGATACGAATGCCTGGTAGATCGGCCATGAATTGGTGCGCTGTGTGGTTACGTTGGCGAAAACATTTTATGCAGTTGTGGACCAGCTTTCGTATAAGATTACGCGCACCAAAAATCCAATATTTTTGACGCATAATGACAAATAGTGCCGAAACGCCTGGGTGAAGGTTTGATTCATGTTCATGTGCCAAAATCATTATGGTGATGCGGTGCGATTTCGGAAGCAGTATAGGGTGTTTGACATCAGCTGGTAATTGAGAATTGCTCAGTCGTCCACCAACTCGTAGGAGGCCATTCTCGCATATAACCGGTGAGAGCTTGAGCAGCTGAGAGCGGCTCCGAAGTGGCTTGTTCTCTAGTAGTAGATTTCGATCCTCCTTGAAACATTCCTGAGCCGTTTGTAGGCAAAAGAATGCGAGCAGCCTGGATCTCCTCAAATGTCTGCGTTTTGCCACTTGCCAACATGTCTGATTTAAGGTCCCTGGTCCTTTTGGATGAAGCGCAAGACATAAGCTACAATGCGAACCAGTTTTGTCCAGGACAAGACGCGCTACACCAGCACTTCGAGCGGTGAACATAGGTCGTCTTCCTGAGTTGTCAACACGGTTGTCTTCACTTCTTCTTTGCCATAGTTTTCTGAAAGGGAAGAACAGAATTTTGTAGAGCTCAACTTCACCGCTAGCTTTTCTGGATCTTGCAGCCAGGAAGGTCCCATCCACCACAGGTCGAAATTGAGCAGTTCTGCAGCGAGCATGCCTCGCGTGGCGCAGTCAGCGGGATTTTCCTTAGTATTTACATGATGCCATGCATTACGTGGTATAGCATCAAGTATTTCTGACGTTCTATTTGCAACAAATGTTTTAAGCTTCGTTGGTTGCTGTGAAAGCCAAGCCAGAACTATAGTTGAGTCGCACCATGCATGTATTTCAATGTTCTTATGCATTAGAGCAGCCTTGATAGATGAAATGAGTCGGCTTAATAGCAGAGCACCACACAGTTCGAGGCGCGGTAATGATTGCTGCTTCAGCGGAGCAACTCTGGTTTTCCTGCGATGAGTGAAACAGATGCTGTGCCATTTGCATGTAAAAATCTGCTCTAGACGACTGCGGGTATGCCTTTATGGAAGCATCCGAAAATCCATGCAGTTCGATGTGATCCTCCTTGTTGTCAACAAATCGTGGCAGGCGAAGTTCCTGGAGTACTTTTAGGTCGTTACGGCATTTCTTCCACCAATCAGCAATTTTTGGAGGAAGTTCCGTATCCCAGTCGAGATCGAGTAGCCACAATTCTTGAAACAGAATTTTAAAATTCACCACCACCGGCGACAGAATACCCAGTGGATCAAAGATGCGTGCCACGTCCGACAGCACTTGTCGTTTGGTGCTGTCGGATTCGATGAAAGGCAAACGTTGTAAGATAGAGTATCTTCTGCTGGATCCCAGTGAATGCCAAGCACCTTAGCTGTAGACTTGTGTCCCGTGCCTTGAGTATTTGTTGTAGTAAGGGTTCCGACCGAAATGCGTGATGAGTTGGAGACCCATTTGCCGAGCTCCATGCCTGCGCGTTCCATTAGCTGGATCTATTCGTCTCGCTTGCAAATAAGCTCTTCCTCCGTGTATGCTCCTGTGAGTACGTCATCCATGTAAAACTCCTCCTTTAAGATTCTAGCTGCAGTGGCGAACTCGTGTTGATGGTCGTGAGCTAGCTGTTCCAGGACCCTCACTGCCAAGAATGGTGCACTAGAAGTGCCGTATGTTACTGTGGAGAGCTCATAGTGCTTGATAGGAGTGCTGTCATCTTCTCGCCATACAATGCGCTGGTAACTGCAATGATTGGCAGCCACCCAGATTTGGCGATACATTTTGACTATGTCTGCCGAAAAGACGAACTTAAACATTCTGAAGCGTATACGAATTGAGAATAAGTTTCGAAGAATACTGGGTCCAATGTGCAGCGCGTCGTTCAAGGCTTTTCCGGTAGTATCCTTAAACGAGCCGTCAAAAAACCACCCTTAATTTTTGTGTAATTACTGAATGATGTGGCAAGTAAAAGCATGGCTTCTTGTTAATGTCTTCCGGCGATAGTTCTCGCAGGTGACCCAATTTTAGATAGTCACGCATAAACTGTACATACTGTGAGTGCAGATCGGGTTCTCGTTCCAGGCGACGTTCAACACCTCTGAATCTTGCGAGTGCTCCGTGTAGTGTATCCGAAAACTGCTGATTAGGTTCTTTGAACGGAAGCTCGACTATGTAACGCCCCTTGGAGTCCCGACTGTATGTCTTCATAAAGTGTTGCTCAACTTCATCGTCCTCTGGTTCCCGATGAAATTCCTGGTTGACATCCTCCAGCTCCCAAAAGCGTCGAAGCGATGCGTCAATGTCAATAGCCGTGTGCATTGTTGTGGTAGATGATGAGCTGCTAGTCGTAATAGACGTTATGACCCATCAAATATTGTCGAAATGGCGATGATGTTCCCCTCGCTGTCGAACATCTTTTGTCCAGTGAACACGGTCCAAACATAGTCGCTGCCCAAAAGAATATCCACTGGTGCTAGCGATTGATAGTCAGAATCTGCGAGATCGAAGCCATCGTATGCCTTTAGTACGGCGGCGTCAATATCGTGTCTTGCCAATGTAGAGGTGATTTTGCTGAGTACATGGGCGCGTACCTTCATTGTGTGCTCTTAGATCCTTGACTGCAGGTCCAGTGTGCTGCAGCCTCTAGTTGTCTCAGCCTTTATCGATGAAATTCCTGACACCAGAATACGTGACGGCAAACGTACCAGGCCAAGTGCCTGTATGCACCGCTCCGAGATGTATGATAGTTCCGAACCACTGTCCAAAAGCACCCGACAGATGGTGTGCGATCCCTTTGCGTTTCGAACGAACACTAGAGCTGTTGGCAATGCGCTTTTACGAATCCCTTGTGGCTGTGTCGCAGTTGCTGATCCTATGTACGAGGGTCCAGCTCTTGGAGTGACTTGCGCACGTGCAATGTGGCTGATGGTCACTGTTGCATCTTCGGGAGCGCTGAGGATGTGCTGCTCGCCACCTCGTGGCTGCGCGATGGTTGCAGCTGCTTGCGAAGTAGAATTTTTCTATGTGTAGAAGAGAGTGGTGACGAGTGTGGCAATATTTGCATGTGAATTTGGATTCACACTTTCGTGAAACATGCCCAAGCTTGAGGCAGTTAAAGCACAAGGACTTAGCTTTAACGAAGCTTTATCAGCTGATCGACTGATAAGTCACCAAACTTCGGACAAATGTAGATCTAATGTTCCTTGGGTTACATTTGACACAAGCACCTTCTTCCAGCGATACCATAGCGTGTGACGATCGCTTGGCTTTGTTTTGCTGTGGACCCACCTTGAAGTCTGTTTCGGTCTCACTTTTGCTTAGCTCAAATTCCTCGCAGCGCCGGTCTAAAAACTTGAGTAAATCGTTTACAGTTGGCGATTCCAGTTCGCGACTTCCTTCAATCCATTTGCGTCGAGTTTCAGCGTCAATCTTGGCCAGAATGAAGTGTATAATCCAGCAGTCCCTATTAGTTTGCCCTGCTGCATCCAAGCCTCGTACAATCTCCGTAGCACCATCTGTGACCTTACGTAAAATTGAAACATCTGCTCTGGAAGTCGATGGTAAATTCACAAATGTGTCCAGCAGAGTATTTACAATGTGACGTGGTCGGTTGTAACGATCCGTTAGGCAACTCCAAGCTGCAGTATAGGCTGCTTCTGTTATTGGCATATGTCGTATCAAATCCGCTGCTTCTCCAGTAACATATGTTTTCAAGTAGTGCAATTTTTTTGAATGTGTGTCAGAAGCTGATTGCTGTGAATCGTACTTTCAAAGAGGTTCATAAAAGCAGGCCATTTTTGTAGTCACCATTGAACTGCTTGATCTGTATTTTTTGGCAATTCGTTTTGAACTCTATTCGCTGCCGAGTTAGCGCTCAAAAACGTGGTTTGTTGTTGCGCCAAACGCTCGTTCAGTTCATGCTGTTGTTGTAGAAAACGAACAAAGTTTTCGTTTCCTAACCCCGATGCGTTTGATGCGTTCTCGCTGTCGTCATGGTTGCCCCGGCATTGTTTCCTCTCTCGTTCTCCCTTGACTCACAAGCGCGTTTTTAGCAATTGAAGCAATGTGCTCGCACGCAAGAACTTGTCTTCGTAGGTCTCGTTGTCGATGGCTGGATCAACATACCCGTCCTCCTCGTCGTACAGGGCCATTTTGTCGCTAAGAGTCTCAAATTTTTTTTCCAAACGGTATTGAGCCTCTCAATAACACGGTTATTTCTTCGATTTCCAAGTTTGATTCCGCACGTGGATCTTGCGCCGCCGTTAGCAAACGCGTGATGCTTGCCTTCGCTCGGCCTCTTGCTGATTTCACAAGCTTCAATTGTTCCATTTTTTAACAATAAACTTATCCGGGTTGAAGGACCAAACAATATGGTGATGAATAAAACAATTTGCTGTTCACGGAACACAAATGCTTTATTTCCCAACTTCAGTGGACTGTATTATTTTTAAACGTTTTCTCTTTCTCTACGCAGCGTTCATGTCCATCATGTTCTGCCGTAAACTTAACACTTTTCTCTTAGCACTAAAAATCTCAAAAAAAGGTGCGACGCAGCGCGACCAAAAATACTAAACAAATTTTGGAAAATGTAGTGTTCAAAAACTATAAAGAATATTAATTAGAATATTAATTCCATAACGGCTGCAATGCGTTCCTCAACAAAACCATTAAAAAAAATAAACAAAAAAAAAAAATAAACAAAAAAAAAAAAAAAAATTTTAATATATAAGTATGTACTTTAAGTACATAATTTGTGTCAATATGTTCATGTATAATTATTAGCTTTTAGTAGATAACAGATCCAAAATGAACTCTATAAACTCACTGAGTGACTAACGCAATAAAAAATAAGTTTATACTTTTAGCGTTAGGATAAAGCATGAAATAAATTAAATTAAATTAAATTTACGACCCCGAAATATAAAAAATAAAATCATTTAAGTGGCTGTTCATAAAAAATAATAGCTTCTAAAAAGTTTCATATATAAAAGGAAAAAATCAACAATAATTATCTGACTGTGCAAGTGTGAGCCTCACGCCATGCAATAAATTTTCTTGTTGAATCTGAATGAGAGCGTTTCTGTGTTTAAATAAGTTGTTGAGCTATTAAGCGTTTCTAATACCTAATGTAATTTAAGATTTAAGTAAAAAGAGTCGAGATAATTCAATTGAACTACAATTATATGTATTTTATTTTATTTTATAATAAGTAGCGGCAGAACGCGTTTGTGGGTTAGGTAGACAATAACCCGAAAGCGATGATGATTAGGTCCAGACTGATAGAGGCAGGCGGACCGACTTGCCCGTGCCCTGCAAGTGGTAGAGAGAACGAAAGAAGCTCGGGCTGCTGCTGAGCCGAGTGCGAGCGATAGATAGAGAGAGAGAGAGAGCATAGATGCTGCAGCTGTAGTAGCGAAACGAGCATAAGCGTAACCATAAGCAATTACAACATTTACAATACAGTGTGCATTCGAATAAGCAAACATATGCTCCACAAACTAACATAAAGATTTTTATAACTAAACATCGGGCTGGGAAACCCGACATACCCCCGTTGAAACCTGTCTTTCAACAGAATCTACAGGGTTTCGCAGATAAACCGGATGTTGGGGTCCTGTTAAGCCCATCAACGAAACGTTTTTGACTCGATCACAACCTCCAGACACGACCCATCCCAAGAGAGTTTTCTGAAGTATTGGTAATCCTGGCGGAAGCTTGAATTTCCCAACACATAAGAGCTACAAAAACAGTTTTGTACCAATCAGCAGATCGATGCCCCGAGGTATATGAAATCCTGGATCGGCGAGTGGCAGGTTTCCAGGGATCTTCCAGCTGCAAGTGTTCACGCTGAGGCTTGGCTGCCGATCAGTGATATTAGGGACGATTACAGCAGTGATGGGAGTCGAGTATGTCGAGAGTGAAGGCTTATTTTCACGGACATTCCATCGGTGACGAGGCTGAAGTCGCCTATTCCAGAAACAGTAGTGGACGTTTTTTATCTTCCGAAGCTAAAGCTGATTAGCTAAACGGTATGTTATTAAATGCAGTTGAGAGCCGGAATCTAGCAGCACTCGGCAAGAAACGAAAGCCCCAGAACGATTTTTTACTAGCACATCGTCATTACTGAGATCCTGGGCAATAAGTGCAGAATATGTAGATGCTGAAGCAGAGGACTCAGTGATGAGATGCGACGACGTAGACGAAGAAGAAGTGTCAAGTGGCACAGAACCACCTTGGGCTGCAGTAGCTTCAGGGCCTCCAAAATGCAGGAGAGTCTGGTGCCTACGCCCACAGGTACGGCATTTGCTGGAGCTCCATTGACTCAACCGATGGCCTGCCTTGAGGCAATTTACACACAGGAACACCTCTTGGCTTATTTATAGCGATTTGATACAGACAGAACTATAAACTCGTGACAATGATGGATTCCGTGAGCGCTGTCATTGCACAGCACGCAACCTGATATGTTTTGCTTAAAGCGGCAAGTATGGATTTAGAATGGCTAGCTTTTCTACTGCTGCCCACCTGACCGCTCGGCGCATAACGAAATCCACAGTTTCCAACGTCTTGCATCGCTGCTCCAAAAACGAGGCCATGGAATCAGGTTGACGAAGGCTGAGTCCTCTAATCGTTCCTCTCACTTGGCTTGAGTCGCTGGATCCAGTTTACGAAGCAGTACCTGCATAATAATGCATCCTGCGATCTGCTCAGGAGTGCCCAAAGCCTGGAGCGCGTGAATATGAGCGGTAAACTTGTCCGAGATCTCCCGAAGCATCGAAACCGACCCATTCTCCACAGCCTGTAGCCCCAGGATCTCAGTAATGTGCGCCTGAAAGATTAAACGACGATTATTAAACCTCTTTTCCAATAAATCCAACGCTATATTATAGTTACTGTCAGAAATTTCCAGCGCACGAACTGTCTCAAACGCCGAATCACATAGGCAAGATCGTTGATGCTAGAACTTCTCAATGTTGGAGAGGTCTGGATGATTGTCGATGATAATGGTAAACATCGAGTAAAAAGTCGGTACAATCCGCATATCCCCACTAAACTTTGGCAATTGTGTGGGAGGCAGGGATGATGCTGGCCGGCGACGAGGTGGCGGCTGAGAGCCAGCAAACACAGAAGTTGCATTTGGTCCAGGAAGTAGAATGCATAGGCATATATCCGCTCATCTTATCGATTTCACGCCTAATCGAAGCCTTAAGACCACTGGAAAGCGTTTCAAAGCTCCTCAATCTGCTCCTTTTCCCCACTAGTGTTTAATAATCACAGACCGAAGCCTCCTTCTCCCAAGCGGTAGTCAATCTCTTAACCTTCTCACAGAGAATAAAGAATATTAATTAGAATATTAATTCCATAACGGCTGCAATGCGTTCCTCAACAAAACCATTAAAAATAAACAAAAAAAAAAAAAAAAAAATAAACAAATAAAAAAAAACAAAAAATTTTAATATATAAGTATGTACTTTAAGTACATAATTTGTGTCAATATGTTCATGTATAATTATTAGCTTTTAGTAGATAACAGATCCAAAATGAACTCTATAAACTCACCGAGTGACTAACGCAATAAAAATAAGTTTATACTTTTTAGCGTTAGGATAAAGCATGAAATAAATTAAATTAAATTAAATTTACGACCCCGAAATATAAAAAAAAAATAAAAATCATTTAAGTGGCTGTTCATAAAAAAAAAATAATAGCTTCTAAAAGTTTCATATATAAAAGGAAAAAAATCAACAATAATTATCTGACTGTGCAAGTGTGAGCCTCACGCCATGCAATAAATTTTCTTGTTGAATCTGAATGAGAGCGTTTCTGTGTTTAAATAAGTTGTTGAGCTATTAAGCGTTTCTAATACCTAATGTAATTTAAGATTTAAGTAAAGAGTCGAGATAATTCAATTGAACTACAATTATATGTATTTTATTTTATTTTATAATAAGTAGCGGCAGAACGCGTTTGTGGGTTAGGTAGACAAAATAACCCGAAAGCGATGATGATTAGGTCCAGACTGAAAGAGGCAGGCGGACCGACTTGCCCGTGCCCTGCAAGTGGTAGAGAGAACGAAAAGAAGCTCGGGCTGCTGCTGAGCCGAGTGCGAGCGATAGAGAGAGAGAGAGAGAGCATAGATGCTGCAGCTGTAGTAGCGAAACGAGCATAAGCGTAACCATAAGCAATTACAACATTTACAATACAGTGTGCATTCGAATAAGCAAACATATGCTCCACAAACTAACATAAAGATTTTATAACTAAACATCGGGCTGGGAAACCCGACATACTCCCCCCGTTGAAACCTGTCTTTCAACAGAATCTACAGGGTTTCGCAGATAAATCGGATGTTGGGGTCCTGTTAAGCCCATCAACGAAACGTTTTTGACTCGATCACAACCTCCAGACACGACCCATCCCAAGAGAGTTTTCTGAAGTATTGGTAATCCTGGCGGAAGCTTGAATTTCCCAACACATAAGAGCTACAAAAACAGTTTTGTACCAATCAGCAGATCGATGCCCCGAGGTATATGAAATCCTGGATCGGCGAGTGGCAGGTTTCCAGGGATCTTCCAGCTGCAAGTGTTCACGCTGAGGCTTGGCTGCCGATCAGTGATATTAGGGACGATTACAGCAGTGATGGGAGTCGAGTATGTCGAGAGTGAAGGCTTATTTTCACGGACATTCCATCGGTGACGAGGCTGAAGTCGCCTATTCCAGAAACAGTAGTGGACGTTTTTATCTTCCGAAGCTAAAGCTGATTAGCTAAACGGTATGTTATTAAATGCAGTTGAGAGCCGGAATCTAGCAGCACTCGGCAAGAAACGAAAGCCCCAGAACGATTTTTTACTAGCACATCGTCATTACTGAGATCCTGGGCAATAAGTGCAGAATATGTAGTTGCTGAAGCAGAGGACTCAGTGATGAGATGCGACGACGTAGACGAAGAAGAAGTGTCAAGTGGCACAGAACCACCTTGGGCTGCAGTAGCTTCAGGGCCTCCAAAATGCAGGAGAGTCTGGTGCCTACGCCCACAGGTACGGCATTTGCTGGAGCTCCATTGACTCAACCGATGGCCTGCCTTGAGGCAATTTACACACAGGGAACACCTCTTGGCTTATTTATAGCGATTTGATACAGACAGAACTATAAACTCGTGACAATGATGGATTCCGTGAGCGCTGTCATTGCACAGCACGCAACCTGATATGTTTTGCTTAAAGCGGCAAGTATGGATTTAGAATGGCTAGCTTTTCTACTGCTGCCCACCTGACCGCTCGGCGCATAACGAAATCCACAGTTTCCAACGTCTTGCATCGCTGCTCCAAAAACGAGGCCATGGAATCAGGTTGACGAAGGCTGAGTCCTCTAATCGTTCCTCCCACTTGGCTTGAGTCGCTGGATCCAGTTTACGAAGCAGTACCTGCATAATAATGCATCCTGCGATCTGCTCAGGAGTGCCCAAAGCCTGGAGCGCGTGAATATGAGCGCGGTAAACTTGTCCGAGATCTCCCGAAGCATCGAAACCGACCCATTCTCCACAGCCTGTAGCCCCAGGATCTCAGTAATGTGCGCCTGAAAGATTAAACGACGATTATTAAACCTCTTTTCCAATAAATCCAACGCTATATTATAGTTACTGTCAGAAATTTCCAGCGCACGAACTGTCTCCAACGCCGAATCACATAGGCAAGATCGTTGATGCTGGAACTTCTCAATGTTGGAGAGGTCTGGATGATTGTCGATGACAATGGTAAACATCGAGTAAAAGTCGGTACAATCCGCATATCCCCCACTAAACTTTGGCAATTGTGTGGGAGGCAGGGATGATGCTGGCCGGCGACGAGGTGGCGGCTGAGAGCCAGCAAACACAGAAGTTGCATTTGGTCCAGGAACTGTAGAATGCATAGGCATATATCCGCTCATCTTATCGATTTCACGCCTAATCGAAGCCTTAAGACCACTGGAAAGCGTTTCAAAGCTCCTCAATCTGCTCATTTTTCCCCACTAGTGTTTAATAATCACAGACCGAAGCCTCCTTCTCCCAAGCGGTAGTCAATCTCTTAACCTTCTCACAGAGCTCCGTTGTCTTCACCCTCAGAAAAGGCACCCTGTTTTGCTCCCTTGTCACTCTCACTATGGTGTCGTTGACAGCGTCCATAGCAACAGCCGCTCTAGAAACGTTCGTAGCGGGAAGAGGAACGCAAAACGAAACGCGCGTAACAAACGGGAACATCAAGCGCAATTCGTGTATGCAAGAGCGGCTGATGTATATGCTTGTATAGCAGCTATGTGGTCGATGGCACTAGCTAAGTACAGACGAGCGAAGCCAGATGAACGAACGAAAATTATTGTTTATAAATGCAGTTTGTGATTGTACTGATCAATTAATTATTGCACAATCAAGTAGGGGTCACCAAATGTTGAGCTATTAAGCGTTTTTAATACCTATTGTAATTTAAGCTTTAAGTAAAGAGTCGGATAATTCAATTGGAACTACAATTGTATGTATTTTATGTTATTTTATAATAAGTAGTTTGTGGGTTAGTTAGACAATAATCCGAAAGCGATGATGATTAGGTCCAGACTGATAGAGGGCAGGCGGAGGCATTCGAATAAGCAAACATATGTAGGTAGACTTACGTTAGGCTGCTCCACTAACTAACATAAAGATTTTATAGCTAACGAGAAAGATCGTACGGAGTCGCTTTGAACGCGACTCTACTTTTATACCCGTACTCAGTCAGTACACATGTGATTCATGTGGAATGTTTTATCAGTTTTTACATTTTAAATGTTTTTGCTACATCTGTCATCTACATCTACATCACTTCTCACAAAAAACACACGGACACTGCACGAGGCAGAGCGTGAGAGCGGGAGTGTGAGTGTGAGCGAATATCATCCCCATAAATGTCTTACGTCGCAGGGGGGCGGGGCTAGAGGAAAATGGCTGCTGAAAATTCATTTGATCATTGTGGCTACAATAATGATCCGATTTAAACCAAATTCGGGAATCTGATAGATATGCTCATTTGCTACGATACTGAACTTTTCTTTTTTTTCTATCTTCAAAATTGTGAATTTTTGTCTGTTGGTCGGAAAGGGGAAATTTTGAAATACACTTGTTCAGGTTTGGTATCACAGGAGTCTTGGCAGAAAGTTTGGTTGCTCTAGCTCTTATAGTCTCTGAGATCCAGGCGTTCATATGTACGAAAAAACCAAATCGACTCGATTTTGTGTGAGTGCGAAAGAGAGGAGCGAGTTTTTTTCGTATGTTTTTCTCTATTGTGGCTATATTAATGATCCGATTCGTTTCAGATTTAGGCACCTGATAGATATGGTCTTTCTCTATGATTCTGCATTTGTAGTTTTTTTGTTTTTGTTTTTTTGTTTGTGGGGGCGGAAGTGGGCGGGGCGAAATTTTAAGACATTTTTCTAGGAGTGAGATATAACATCAGTCTGGAAAAAAAATGTTGTTGCTCTAGCTCTTATAGTCTCCGAGCAATGGGCGACAAACAAGACGGACAGACGGACAGACAGCACATACAACAAATAAAATATACCCTTTTACTCTTCGAGTACGGGTATAAAAATCGGCCTTGGAAACCCGACATAAGTGATCGCGCAAGTTTGTTTGGTTGATATCTTGCTGTGTAGTTTGGTTTTCCCTCACTTATTGCTAATTGGAACAAAAAGAACAATACGATAGTGACGAAAGCTTAGACTTAGCGTATCGACCCCCAGAGCCGAAACAAAATCTGTCTGAAATGGATGCAGGAATGATAAAATCATTGATAGACGGCGCGATGGCCAGCGCCTTCACTGAACAAGAACGGCGTTTGACACAGGGATTAAGCAGTGAACTCCAAAGTATGAGGGATCAAGTGAACGCCCTAAGTATTGAAGCCCCTCAAGTGGAAACCTTTAAAAGAGTGACCTAACAAAAAGTGCGAGGTTAAGTTAGCAGAAACCATAAAGGAGTACGTGTCAGTGGACCCCCGCCCAAATGTGAGTACGCCGGGTGGCATCAGGGCACGGTGAAAGCCATCGCCTGCCAAGATGCACGTTCGGCGGCCCTCTACATGAAGGCGGTGGCTGCGCTCGAGGAAGTTTATCCAGCAGCCAAACTGGAGGCCGTACGTTGGGAAGACGTTCTGGGCCCGAGCGTGGCTGTCGGTTAAACCTGCAGAACCGGAGAAGATTCTCAGGTTCTGCAGGTCTGCAACCCGCACAGCCGATCCCTGTGGGACCACACAGCCTCACAGCCGATCCTACATCCGATTGGAAGGTGGCCAAGGTCGAGGAGGTCGCAGGACTGAGGCGAAAGATTATCCTCGTCCTGAACGAGGAGACGCTGGAGCTCCTAGGAGAGTTGGTAGGAGTGGTGGACGATGGCTACCGTAAGGTGACCATAGTCCCCTACAAAAACGACTCCAAGGGAAGGCAAGCGGGGTCCAGCCAGACCTCGAGCTTGACGTCCCGGATGCGGAGATCCAACCCGAGGCGTCGGACGTAGCGTCCATGGTATCGGACGATATCCTGTATCGCTACGAGTTCGACGCGAGCGACCTGGCCAGAGGTCTCAGACGCATCGACGTCGGGGAGGACGACGACTCCCCGGAGAGCGACGTCGACACGACAGTGGTGGAGGCGAGTCTCAGGAATGTCCCTGACACTCCTGCAGATAAACCTCCACCATTGTAAGGCTACATGTGCTGCCTTTTTGCTCCACCTAGCCAAGGGTGGGGCCGACATAGCCCCTCATACAGGAACCCTGGATTCTCGGAAACAGGGTCTCCGGTTTGAGGACTCCCTGATTATAAGCTATATTTAGCTGACTCCACAGGTAAGAATGCACCTGCGTTCTTGCAAAAACTGCACTTATTTCTACTCCCAAATTTCAGCAATGAAGATCACACGGCGGTGAGCTTCAGCTGGGGATCCCTAAGACCAGGAGCGCTCACTCCGTATCTTGTCAGCATATATGGGTCTTGACCAGCCGGACCCTCCTCCACATGCGCCCTAGAGGGCGCTCGTCGCAGACTGCGACGCCAAGGACATCGGCCTTTTAGTGGGATGCGACGCCAACGCTCACCACAGTCAGTGGGGAAGCACCGACACAAACGAACGGGGGTGAGTTCCTTTTAACTACTTATTGACCACTCAGATGGTCATCTTAAACCGAGGGGATGATCCCACTTTCATTATTAAGAACCGCAAGGAGGTCCTGGACCTCACTCTTGCCTCTCATACGCTACAGAATAGCATAGTATCCTGGAGGGTCCTCGAAGAACACATCTTTTGGACCACAGGTACGTGGAAACTGTCTTCACGTTCTCCATACCGAGTCCAGCCCAGTACCGTAATCTCAGGCGGACTAACTGGACACGCTATATAGACTTCCTTTGCCAAACTCTCCCTGAGACCTCACCTAAGTATTATATCTCATTGGAGACCACGACTCGTTTGGTAAAGGTTTATACCGACGCCTGTAACGCAGCGCTTGATAGAGCCTGTACACCCGGCAAAACCATAGGTCGGAAGAATGACGGTTTCGGTGCACTCCGAGGCTGGAGAGCTACGGAAATCCTCACGGAGACTTTTCAACAAAGCAAAAGCTCTTAACGTTGAGCAGAACTGGACCGAATACAAGGTCAGTCTGTCAACATACAACAAAGA
Organism: Drosophila bifasciata; assembly: GCA_009664405.1. Classification (NCBI taxonomy): domain Eukaryota; kingdom Metazoa; phylum Arthropoda; class Insecta; order Diptera; family Drosophilidae; genus Drosophila; species Drosophila bifasciata. The sequence continues at coordinate 18,958,771 of CM019043.1, forward strand.
ACTCAGCTCCGAAGCCTCGCGCTTACGGAAAGTACTCTCGAAATCAACTCCAACCTTTGGGTATTTGAGGAAAGCCGACCAATCCTGGACGACATCCAGTTCGAGTCGCTAAGCTTGATTCTCAGTACACATTCCCCAGGCTGCGCTGTAAACAGACCAACCTACAGCGCGCATTCTTCAATGCCACGGGCTCCATTCTGAACCTGTTAAGTCAGGAAAATATATCCTGGGCAATAAAAAGCTTCAAGCCCTATAAATCCGCGGGAACAGACGGCATCATTCCAGCCCAGCTGATCCAAGCCGGACAAAGACTCCCGAGGACAAATCCCGGAAACATGGCTTCGGGCCAAAGTTGTCTTCATACCTAAGGCAGGCAAGCCATCGCACACTGCTCCTAACGATTTTATACCAATAAGCCTGTCGTCCTTCCTCTTAAAGGCGATGGAACGGCTTTTAGGTCTGCATCTCATGGCGACCATATCGCCGAATCAAATCTCTGACACTCAGCATGCCTATCGGAGGGAAGATCCACCGAAACGGACCTACATGCGAGCACATCGATCATCGAATCGTCCCTCAGCTGCAAGGCTAATACCCTGGTAGCCTTTCTTGACATAGAAGGGGCCTTCAACAACATCATCCCGTTCGCCATCACGGGAGTACTGACTGACCTGGGGATTGACTCCCGGACGGTGAGTCCTATCGATCAGATGCTGCAATGCAGGACCGTTGAGGCATCACTATCACTGGGGACGTCAACGTCCACCAGGTTTGTCAACAGAGGCACCCCGCAGGGTGAAGTCCTCTCGCCCCTACTATGGAACGTAGCAGTGAATGTACTGCTGCGGGAGATAGAGGGTGGCGGTTGCCGCGTGGTGGCGTATGCGGATGACGTCGCTATAGCATTCTCTGGGAAGTTCCCACATACCCTATGCGAGTGCATGACAAGCACTCTCACAGACCTGTCACAATGGGCAGCCAAATGTGGGCTGAGTGCGCCAACCCATCTAAGACGGAAATACCAGGGAATACAAGATTCCGACACTTACCCCACCGAAACTATGCGGAGAGCCGCTAGTTTTCAGCAACCAAGCCAAATACCTTGGCCTTATCCTCGATAGGAAGCTCAACTGGAAGCTGAGCATAGAGGACAGGGGGTGAAGAAGGCCACAGTAGCCCCCTCTACACCTGCAGGAAAACCATCGGTCTAAAGTGGGGCATGACCCCGTGCATAGTCCGATGGCTGTACACCGCCATCATACGACCAATCCTGATTTACGGAGTAGTGGTCTGGTGGCCAGCCCTGACAAGAAAACTTGTCTTGACAAACTCACAACAGTCAACGCACGGCAGAGCTATGCATAACGGGCGGATTACGCACTACCCCAAGTGAAGCCCTCGACAACATGTTGTACCTTCTACCTGTAGAACTTATGGGGAAAAAAGGTCGCAACACTCTCCGCCCTTAGAATGAGGGAATTCAACCTGTGGAAAACCACCACGGTTAGCCACTCGGGAATCCTTACAAAACTCCCGCAACTTCCAGAGAGGACAGACTACTGCATCCCAAGTGACTACCTCTCGACGCCTTTCCAGGTATCCATCCCACTCAGGGAGGACTGGGAGAGGGGCGAACCTGGACCTGCAAACGCGATCCACTTCTACACTGATGGCTCAAAGTTAGACGGCCGCGTGGGGGCGTGTTCTGCGACGAGCTCAACATCAGTCTCTGCTTCAGACTTCCGGACCACTGCAGCGTGTTCCACGCAGAGGTCTTAGCCATCAAGGAGGCCGTTTCCATTGTCTCCAAGCTTTCTTTAGACGGACACTCAGTGTGCGTCTTCTCGGACAGCCAAGCAGCCCTCAAGGCTCTGGGCTCTATTGCGTCGAACTCAGCGACCGTTAACGACTGTCGCAGGTCTCTAAATGAGACCGCAGAGCATTTGATCTCTCCCCTAATATGGGTCCCAGGACATAGGGACATTGCCGGGAACGATGCAGCCGACGAGCTAGCTAGCCCGGGCACTACTGTACCTCTCCTTCCGGAGAGGGAGCAAGTGGCGATGACTTTAGCTACGTGCAGGCTATTAACGCACGAGAAATTCAAGCAAATTGCTGAAAGGCGATGGCAGCTGGCCATCACATGTAAAACTTCAATAGCGATCTGGCCAAATCGTTCGAAAAACGCTCGGAAGAGCTATATAGAATCAGCAGAGCACATTACTCCGCCGTCACCCGAGCCATCACGGGGCACTGGCAGATCGGTAGGTTTCTCCCCTCCGCTACCGCCTTCACCTAACCTAACCATACTAGAGTTCTAAAATCTATCCAAGGTGTCAAGTTAAGGTCAAGTATTTTATTTGTCAAGTGCGATACATGGTCAAAACGTCTTAAATTAAACACATATCGGACAATTGAATTAAAGGCTAATACCAGTGTGCGCATGTCGCGGGCGTCACTATGTCCAAATATTTCAACACCATAAAAAAGAGTCGGGAGAAGAATGAATTTAGAAATCAGGAGTCTTATATCTTCTGGTAAGAATGTTTTGACACTGACAGTTGGCGTAACAGTCCATAGGTACGTGCTGTTGCCTTTGAAATATGTTTGCTCCATGATAGTGTGTTACTAAATGTTATACCCAGGTTAACTGCGTGGTCTTCATAGAAATGGGTGCATTGTCAATGTATAGTTCCTCCAGATTGTTTGTGCAAATACTTTTTTTTTTTTTAGCAATTACCAAACATTTTGACTTTATTGGATTTATTACCAGGCCATTCTCTTTTTGCCCATTTCTCTATTATGGAAAACATCTTGTTACTCGTACTGACACAAACATTTATTTCGTTAACGGAATTACTAACATAAATTTGGACGTCATCAGCATATAGATGTACTTCACATTCGGACAAGACACTAGGCAGATCATTAAAATATATTGAAAACAATAATGGTCCTAACACAGAACCCTGAGGAACTCCCCGCGTAAGTTTCATAAAAGTGGAAATTTTTGTTCCTGAGACTACTGCTTGCAATCGATTTGTAAGATAGGACTTAAAAAAGTTGACTGCAGTGTCTGAGAAGTTGAATAATTTGGTCAAATTTGCACAGAGTATGTTATGGTTTACAGAGTCAAATGCCTTACTATGATCAAGAAGTGTAAAAACGTAACCCAGTTTTTATCAAGTTGCTGTCGTATATCTTCCACAATATCCGTTATAGCATCTTATACAACTTCGTTTCTTTCGAAAGTTCGACTGTTTTTGACTCATCAGCGAGTTTTGAGTCAAAAAGTGTTCAATCTGTGAAGACATAAGATTTTCAAGAACTTTTGAAAGAAATGGAAGTATTGAAATAGGCCTATAGTCATTGTTTTGTTTTGGGATGGGTAATATTTTTGCCTTTTTCCATTCAGTCGGAAACTTGGATGTAGTAATGGCGTTGTTAAATATATACGTGATGTGGGACAACATCTTCGGAAGTAAGATTTTTAGGAATTTTGGACTAATGCCATCTAAGCCTTCGGCATTGGACTTTACCTTAAGAATACACGCAAGGACATTGATTGACACACACAAAGCTAAAACTAGTATCACAGAGTGGGGTTGAGTTCAGGTACATATTGCTTGTCGCTTCAGGTACACCAGTCATCGAGAACCTTCGGTTGAGCTCTTCGACATTGACATCGTGCTCAGTCTTCTGTAGACATTTTCCTATTCCCAAATTTTTCATTTCAGTCCACCTTTGTTTGATAGTGGAGCAGTTCTGGAATTTGGACTTTTAGAAGTTACCCTTAGCGGATCTTATATCCTTGGTAACCGTTGCTCTTAATCTTTTGTAAGTTAAACGAAATTCCTCTGTTTTATAACGCTTCCATTTAAGGAAAGCATTGTCTCTCTGATGCATACGATTTTTGATATCTCTGCTGAACCATGGTTTATGTCTTAGCTTGGTTACTTTAGTTTTAAGAGGAACAAACTTATTAAACAAGTACAGTATATTGTTGTTTAAAACACTCAATTGACAATCAACACGGGGAGATTCGTAAATATAAGCCAGTCACATGCATTAAATTCTAGTTCTAGTTCATTAAGGTCTATATTCTTATAGTCTCTATACGTAAAGGAATCAGTTTTGTAATCTAAAGTCAAGTCATATGTCAGGAAAATAAGGTCATGTTTGGAAAAAAGCTGGTACTGGTACCTGGTCATAGAGTAAGGTCTTATTAGGGTCATTGATGAAAAAATGTCAAGAAGTGTATCACAGGTGTTGCTCAAGTGTGTAGGCATGGTAACATTGTCGGCATACAACCCCAAAGAAGCAAAGATATCTAAAAGATGATTCTCTTTCCGTGTAAGTCACTGAAATGCCCGAGATGGTATTGATTAATGGCTCATAGTCAATTGTCCTATTGGGTCTATATATACATCCAATAAGAATTTTCTTATTTTCTTTTGCTTGAAATTTCCAAAAGTAGATACTGATGGGACATTCACTTGGTTGTTTACATTTTACATTACATTTTAATCTAGTGTTAACATATATAGCCACACCACTTGCATGTCCAATACGATCAGAACGAAAAACAACATAACCATCACACATAATTGACAAGTCACAGAACTCAGGCACGAACCACGTCTCGGACACACATATAATATCTACTTTTGAGTTTGTAAAGAGTAATCTAAACTCATCAATTTTCCTTAGCAAACTTTGTGCATTAATGTGGACAACTTTAAGACCATTTCGCTGTTTGCCAATAATTTTAAGCATGTAACCGGTTAGGGAACTACCTATATCACCACGCATTTTTAAATTGGAAATTATAAGGGGCGCAACCTCAATATCAGCAGAGCAAATTTGTATTAAATTTAAATGAAAGATATAGAAAATTAATGATGTAAATAACCTAACTAATTCTAATTAATTAATTCTCTTAATAAATTTTCAATCCCGTTGGGCGCCAATTATATTTAGATGGTTGGAGTCACACGCCGCGGTCAGAGACGGTGTCCACTACTTGCGACAGTGGGGGTGTTTGGCAGCTGCGGCGGCTAGCTGCTCCACCTTGACACAGTGGTGAAGGGGTGATGGCAGCGGCGGCGGCTGGCTGGCGGCAACCAGGTGGCAGCGGCGGTGGCTGGCTGCTCCTCTTCTCACGCGGTGTGTCGGGGGATGATGGCAGCAGCGAGTGGCTGCCTGCTCTTCTTCAGAAGATTTATGGTGGGAGGAATACTGATCCTCTATGTTAGTGACCCTACAGGCTCAGCAATTATATTACAAGATTAACGACAGTATCGAAGTTAGTGCTGGCGATCATCCGTTCGCCGTATTCATGAAAACAGAAACTGAAACTGAACTTAAAAATCCATAGCCTGCGAACCAGTCATACATAAGAATGGAATTCGCTGACCAGAGCACATCCGCCAGAATCAGGCGACGGCTGTTGGTCCAGGTAGTGCGGGCACGGCCCACAAAAGCGTCAGTGGTGTGGCAGCATTCTGAGTGCAGAAGCTAAACGGTAAAAGATGTTTAAGTTAAGGTGGCGCAAGGTCTTACTTGTATGTTAATTGTGTATTGTTTATTGTTTAGGGTTGAACAATGGCCTGTTCAACGTAAGACTAATACATTAATAGAAACAATTTGGGGACGATCGTTAATGAATAAATGAAATAGCAGAGGTCCAAGATGGCTACCTTGATGTACCCCTGACGTAACCGAAACAGTCCTCGAGAGAAAGGAATTAAAACGCACACGATGTGAACGATTGGAAAATCAAGAAAATAAGTTTAGATGGAAACCCTAGGAGATATAGCTTTTGGATAAGCAGATTATTATTTACTGAATCAAAAGTTCGTTCGTTCTCTTTGTTGTGACCAGGCGTGTTTTTTTCTTGCGCTCCGCTTCTTTCTTTTATATATTACAAACAACCGGTGTTTGGCCTAATAAATTTAATAATTACATTCTTAATCTGATTTTCTATCAAAATCCGCGGGTTCGTGCCTATTTTTTGTGTATAAACACGACGTTTTTAATCAATTTTGTGCGGCGGGTAATTGTGTTTTTGTTGTTGCTTCCAGTAATTAAGAAAATACATTTAGCCGCTCTCTTGTTTTAGCTTTTGTCTAGCAACTCTCTCTCTCTATCACCCAAACTAACTGTTCTTTTCTCTCTCGCTTATAAACCTTTTGTGCAGTAGCTCTCTCACTTACAAGCTGTTGCAGTAGTTCTCTCTCTTTTTATTTTCCATTTCTTCTTTGAGCATAGCTTTTTTAGAAACTGCTTGCACTGTGGTCTGATTGCTATTTGTTTTGATCTTTCTTTTTGTTATTGAAAAAAAAAAAAAAAAAATTAAAAACTTATTATGGAATTTTTGTGGTCTGTACAAAAAACCTGCAAGAAGCAGATCACTCACGATCAGCCGAACATACCTTGCTGGCTTTGCGACAGCGTAGTGCACGCAAAGTGTGCAGGTATTTCTGGCCGTGTGGTGATGCCATCTCACAACGCAACGGTTTGCATTATAGTTGTGAGGAATGCCGTGCGGTCGAATACAATATGCGCTCGTTTATGAGGCAGACGAGGAGTGGCTTTAAGGAGCTGATCGTGGGCTTTAAGAAGCAATACGATCGGCTCTTAGCCATGGACACTCAGTTCAGCAGTTTACAGCTGCTGGCTGAGTCTCCGCGGCGCAAGAAGTCCACTCCACGGGACTTTGCAAGTGCCAACTGTCTCACGCCCGCCGGCATCTGAAAAACTAACTCCGACCACTACGCCAGTGCAGCAGTTGATTTCGTTTGCCGCTCCAAGGGCAACGATCGCTGCTGGTGATGCAGATTCGGTAGCCGAATGCATCGTCTCGGAAAACATGCGGCCGACTGTAGCGTCCGTTTCCATAGAGTCCGTACCAAACTCCATAGCTATCCCATCCATTACGAACCCACCAGTTGTTGTACGTCCGGGACCACCGGATATTGCCATCACAGGTACCGCACCTGTGGTGCCAAAATCACTGGTGGGTGTCCCACCAAAGCGGCAAAAGTTTTTGTCTCTCGGCTTTCCCTGATCTTACATCTAATGATGTAACTGCTTTTATACACAAAATAAAAGCCGAAGGCCTAAAGGTGGAGAAGTTTAATTTCGCTTATGCCAGGGAGATAGCTTCTTTTAAGATAAGCGTCTCCGCGTCTCCGATAAGCGTCTCATTTCGACACCATTTGCTCTGCCAATTTTTGGCCGGAGCACTTGGTTGTGAAAGAGTATAAGGCTAAGAAGAAGAATAGGCCCCCATAACTCTCCCCGGCAGTCAGACCAGTGCTCCATCCTCATCTTCCCGCTTTACTTCTACCCATTCAAAAACTAGTTTTCCTCTTTTTTACTTACTTACCAGAATGCTAGAGGCTTACGTAGTAAGCTCAGCACTCTTTATCTGGAAAGTTTCACATTTTTTGTCCCATATTATTGTGTTAACTGAAACCTGGTTAAAACCGGACATCCTTAGTTCCGAAGTTTCGTCAGATCGTTTATACAATGTTTAGAAATGATCGTTCGTCTCCACGTTGAGGATGGGTCCTCATTGCAGTGGACTCCAACGTCACGTCGGAACATTTCATATTCCAGGTTCAACAAGACCTGGAATTCCTGTGCATAAAACTGATTCTTCCAGCCTTTTCTATTTTCATTACTTGCTTGTACATTCCACCATCTTCGGATATGTCTGTATACGAGCAGCACCTGTCCGCTTTAAAAACTGTTTCTTCCTCGCTATCAAATAAAGACCACATGATAATTCTGGGGGATTTTAATTTGCCAAGCACTGTTTGGTCTTCGGTAAACGAGTCGAATAACCTTGTGCCCATATCACGAGATGACTTTATTGACGGCTTGCTGGACCTGTTCCTGTCTCAAGTCAATCATGTGAAAAATTCCTTTGGGTCGATATTGGACCTTCTGTATTGGATCGATCAGGTAAGCTTTCTAAACGTGTCCGCTGCTTTCGTAAGGCCGAGCTTACGAAGCTTAATAGCCTGATTAGGGATTTCGATTGGTCCGCTCTGTACTTGTGCACTGACGTTATGAAAGGCACAAACATTTTCCATAATGTACTTGACACACTCTTTGATTATTGTGTCCCACCTTTTTGTCCGATTAGATCTGGGAAGCCCTCTTGGTTTACCAAAGAGCTATCCAGTCTAAAAACATAAAATCAAGACTTTATACAAAATTTCAAGAAGTTGGCTCTCCTTCTTCTCTCTCTCTCGCTATGTAATAGCTCGGTCAAATTTCACTATTGTAAACGCTCAATGCCATAAAAATACCTAGCTCGATGCAGGATGCGCTTTTCTCAGGACCCTAAACAGGTTTACAGTTTCGTAAACAGCAAGCGTAAAACGTCCGCACATCCATCCTCGCTATCATTTCATTATTCGTCGGCAAACAATGATCAGGCCATTGCCGATCTTTTGCACAATTTTTTCAAACAACATATTCCCATGAAAGCTACTCTGGTCAGCCGTATCCATACAGTTTACCAAGATCGAACGGCATATTCAGCCCTACGTTAAATGAAAGCTCACTGTTTCAGGATCTTCGACTAGTTAAGCCAGTGTTCTCACCAGGTCCTGACGGAGTCCCCGGCTGTGTACTCAGGTACTGTGCCGACGCTCTGTGTGGACCCCTGCTTAAACTGTTCACCGTATCCCTTAACTCCTCATGTTTCCCTCCGATCTGGAAGGAATCGTTTATTATTCCTCTCCATAAGAAAGGTAGCAAGTCTGACGCAATGTATCAATGTATCAAAGTTATCCGCTATTCCTAAAAATGTTTGAGAAAATTTTAACCCCGCACTTGCAAACATCTCTGCAAATCACTTATATCTCCAGCTTAGCACGGATTTATAAGGCGACGATCAACAACTACAAATTTATTAAAGTTTACCTCTTTTATTATTAAAGGCTTCCATGGTAACATGCAGACGGATGTCATTAACACCGATTTCAATTAGGCATTCGACTCTGTAAACCATTCCATTTTAGCACAAAAACTTGACATTTTAGGGTTTCCGCCCAATCTTTTGAAATGGATTTCCAGCTACCTTTGCTACCTTTTCTTCAAAAACTCCTTGTCTTCACTTGTTCAGGTTACTTCTGGGATACCACAGGGCAGCCATCTTGGCCCCTACTTTTCACACTCTTCATTAATGACCTGCCTTCAGTATTAACAAACTCGCGAGTACTCATGTATGCGGATGACGTTAAACTCTGTGTCCAGTATAAGGACATTTCATTTCACTCTCGCTTGCAAGCCGATCTCAATAACTTTCAGTCATGGTTTTGTGCAAATATGTTACACCTGAATGCCTCGAAATGTAAAGTAATGACATTTCATCGCTCCAGCCCCCTTGTTGGCTCCTTACACCCTCTGCGGTGGTTCTCTTGAGAGAATTACATTGGTTTATGATCTTGGTGTTAAACTAGACCCCAAGTTAAAATTTTCTGAACATATTTCTACCATGGTAAATAAAGCTATGGGAGTGCTTGGGTTTATAAAGAGGTGGTCAAAGAATTTGACGACCCCCTATATAACGAAGACTCTCTATATTTCGCTTGTTCGTCCGATTTTTAGAGTACGGCTCGTGTGTATGGTGTCCTCAGTACAAAGTACACCAAGACCGTATAGAATCAGTCCAGAAAAACTTTGTACTTTTTGCTCTGCGTGGCCTCAACTGGGATGAAGGTGTGAGACTGCCTTCTTACTCTTGCAGATTGCTCTTAATAGACCTTCCATTCTTACTTAATCGTAGAAAAATGCTTGGATTGATTTTCATGCACAACTTGATCAAGGGTGACATCGACAGCCCTGACTTGTTGAGCCGCATAAACTTCACGATTCCTATTAGATCCTCTAGAAATTTTATTCCTTTGTACCTTCCACTGTGTAGATCGAATTATTCCTTGCATGAACCGTTTCGGATCTTATCCTCGGATTATAATTCGTTCTACCATATAATATCCACCACTAAATCACTTCCTCTACCTAAATCACTAATACTAATATAGCTTGCACGTAATTAGTAATATTCTTTTGTTACTTTGCATGTTTTAGCGTTGTGTTTAGCCCTAATTTTTCCTCGAATATAAGTCTAACACCTATCTTTCATGCATGTTCGCGATCGGTTTCGGTACACGTGTCGCGCGTCATGCGGCAGCGCCCCTCGGTCGGTTGGGCGGGAGGAGGGCTGCGTATCTGCCAGAAATCCGCGCGTAACAGGCATCGGATTGGTGTCGCATGGGCCACTTGATGGTGCAGTCATTGCACATCAACGTCCTAAAGTAAAAAGCCTTACTAAAGTCAGTGTAAACAACGTCAGTTTGAGACTGCTTTGCGAAACCCGCATGCACAAAGGTGGAGAATTCAAGAAGGTTTGATGAAAAGAGAACGATGTTTCACAAATCCATGCTGCGATTCAGAGAATATTGAACTACAAAAAAGTTTTGGAGCTGGGAAGTTATAATTTTTCAAAGAGTTTTGGAATGGCAGATGAGTTGGAGATAATTAGAAACTTCGGACTTAGGCCCCTTCTTGTGAATGGGAATAATGAATGATTCTTTCCAGACGGTGGTAGATAATTATAGTCAATGAAGGGGGGGATAGATACAATTAGAACTATTCAGGAGGAAGGGATATGATTGCTTGGGATGAGATTTATCAGCAAGTATAGAGGAATGATTAGTAGAAGGAATAGAGTAGCAAAGTTGAAAAAATGAAGCAAACAGATTTGCGATATCACAATCATTATCGGCCTTGCTACCATTAAAAGGAAAATTAAGATGGAAATTGGGAAGAGTTACGCTTCGAGTTCACAAACCTAAAGAATTGCCTCGGATCTCGTATGAAGTTAAGTTTACATTTAGACAGGTAGATATTATAACAGGTTTTGTTAAGTGCTCTTTGCGATTGAGTACTTAGAAAAGTCAATTGCCAACCAGACCTTTTAAACTTTTTATAGAGACAAGATTTAATAGTCTGAAGGGAGAAACTAAAGGTACATACATATATATTAAAAGATATTGAATATAGATTTATAATATTACCAATCGATCAGTGAAAACGCCAGGTTTAATCAGTAAAAATCTAATTTCCTGAAGTAAAAGATAGACGGAGATTTAATGGGAGATTTGATTTTATTGTCCTCAAAAGAGGACAACTGCACGGAAATTTCAAGTGTGGGCTGATAAGGGTCCTCAGGGAAAGAGAGAGGAAATTCTCTGCAGACCACTGTGCTCGAGACGTCGGAAGTAAAGACAAGATCAAGAAGCCTACCCAAATTATTGGATATAGACAAAGAATCAATAAAATCATGCTGAGTAGATGGGTTTCTCGGGTTGGAGTCTACAGAGGGAGACCAATAGATATTTGGTAGGTTAAAGTCCCCAAGAACAATAAGACGATCCGAATCCTTAAGTTTAGACGAAACAGACTGAACAAGGGAAACATGACGCATATATGTAGAGAATTCAGAAGACGGCGGAATGTAGGAATAGGATTTAAAGAGATTACAAGAGGGAAAGCAGAGTTTAACTACTATAATTTCGATATTATTTAGCTCTTCAACCGAATAGAGTTGGGATGGTATGTCTAAAACGTACCGCCACAAAGGACACCACCACCGCGAGATGGACGATCTAAAATTATAATATTAAATTTATCAATGAAGATCTCGGAATTATAAATAGAAGGGTTGAGCCAGGTTTCAGAGAAAGCGATTACATCAGTTTGGAAAGATGCACTGTCAGTATATAATTGGTTGAGCTTACTGCACAAGCCGCGGGCATTCTGATAAGTTATAATTCATCAATGTTTAATTAAGAGAATATAAAACGATTATTAAGTTTATTAGTGCTTAGGTTAGGTTAGGTTAAGGCGGTAGCAGAGGGGGAGAGACCTTCGCCCCCGCTCACTTGGTCCAGTAAATGGACCATTGTGATGCCGCATGGACGCGAGACCCTTCTCTTGGCCTCAACCGTGGTGAGCAACTTAGTGCCGAGCTAACGGCAGTCCCATCCGGTGGCCTGGATGTATTTGGACAAAATCCCCGGTTTGGTTTCGGAGAGGTCCGAAATGTCTGTAAGTAAAGGGGCCCCGAGCCCCGACCCGTAGTCTTCGGTTTCCCAGGGCCGGGCAGAGACAGAAGAAGTGGTGAACCGACTCCTCCTCCTCCTCGTCCCTATAACTTCTGCACAAGTTGTTGTGTGAGGGGATCGACAGTCTTGCAGCGTGTGTGCCGATCTGCCAGTGCCCCGTGATGGCTCGGGTGACGGCGGAGTAATGTGCTCTGCTGATTCTATATAGCTCTTCCAAGCGTTTTTTTCGAACGATTTGGCCAGATCGCTATTGAAGTTTTACATGTGATGGCCAGCTGCCATCGCCTTTCAGCAATTTGCTCGAATGTCTCGTGCGTTAATAGCCTGCACGTAGCCAAGGGCATCGCTACTTGCTCCCTCTCCGGCAGGAGAGGTACAGTAGTGCCCTGCCTAGCTATCTCGTCGGCGGCATCGTTCCCGACAATGTCCCTGTGTACTTGGACCCATATTAGGGGAGAGATCCAGCTGCTCTGCGGTCTCATTTAGAGACCTGCGGCAGTCGTTAACGGTTGCTGAGTTCGACGAAATTGAGCCAAGAGCCTTGAGGGCTGCTTGGCTATCCGAGAAGACGCACCGAGAAGACGCCGCCTAAAGACAGTATGGAGACGATATAAATAGCCTCCTTGATAGCTAAGACCTCTGCCTGGAACACGCTACAGTGGTCAGGAAGTCTGAAGCAGAGACTGATGTTGAGCTTGTCGCAGAAGACGCCCCCCCACGCGGCCGTCTAACTTTGAGCCATCAGTGTAGAAGTGGATCGCGTTTGCAGGTCCAGGTTCGCCCCTCTCCCAGTCCTCCCTGAGTGGGATGGATACCTGGAAAGGCGTCGAGAGGTAGTCACTTGGGATGCAGTAGTCTGTCCTCTCTGGAAGTTGCGGGAGTTTTGTAAGGATTCCCGAGTGGCTAACCGTGGTGGTTTTTCCACAGGTTGGATTCCCTCATTCTAAGGGCGGAGAGTGTTGCGACCTTTTTTTCCCCATAAGTTCTACAGGTAGAAGGTACAACATGGTGTCGAGGTCTTCACTTGGGGTAGTGCGTAATCCGCCCGTTATGCATAGCTCTGCCGTGCGTTCGACTCTTGTGAGTTTATAAAGACAAGTTTTCTTGTCCAGGGCTGGCCACCAGACCACTACTCCGTAAATCAGGATTGGTCGTATGATGGCGGTGTACAGCCATCGGACTATGCACGGGGTCATGCCCCACTTTAGACCGATAACCGATAACGATGCAGGATAACCGCAGGTGTAGAGGGCTACTGTGGCCTTCTTCACCCTGTCCTCTATGCTCTACTTCCAGTCGAGCTTCTTATCGAGGATAAGACCAAGGTATTTGGCTTGGTTGCTGAAAACCAGCGGCTCTCCGCATAGTTTCGGTGGGGTAAGTGTCGGAATCTTGTATTTCCTGGTATTTCCGTCTTAGATGGGTTGGCGCACTCAGCCCACATTTGGCTGCCCATTGTGACAGGTCTGTGAGAGTGCTTGTCATGCACTCGCATAGGGTATGGGAACTTCCCAGAGAATGCTATAGCGACGTCATCCGCATACGCCACCACGCGGCAACCGCCACCCTCTATCTCCCGCAGCAGTACATTCACTGCTACGTTCCATAGTAGGGGCGAGAGGACTCCACCCTGCGGGGTGCCTCTGTTGACAAACCTGGTGGACGTTGACGTCCCCAGTGATAGTGATGCCTCAACGGTCCTGCATTGCAGCATCTGATCGATAGGACTCACCGTCCGGGAGTCAATCCCCAGGTCAGTCAGTACTCCCGTGATGGCGAACGGGATGATGTTGTTGAAGGCCCCTTCTATGTCAAGAAAGGCTACCAGGGTATTAGCCTTACAGCTGAGGGACGATTCGATGATCGATGTGCTCGCATGTAGGTCCGTTTCGGTGGATCTTCCCCTCCGATAGGCATGCTGAGTGTCAGAGATTTGATTCGGCGATATGGTCGCCTTGAGATGCAGACCTAAAAAGCCGTTCCATCGCCTTTAAGAGGAAGGACGACAGGCTTATTGGTATAAAATCGTTAGGAGCAGTGTGCGATGGCTTGCCTGCCTTAGGTATGAAGACAACTTTGGCCCGAAGCCATGTCTCCGGGATTTGTCCTCGGGGGAGAAAATCCCTCGTAAATCCGTTTGAGCCTATTTATGGGTCTTGGTCCGGCTTGGATCAGCTGGGCTGGGATGATGCCGTCTGTTCCCGCGGATTTATAGGGCATGAAGCTTTTTTTGGATATATTCTCCTGACTTAACAGGTTCAGAATGGAGCCCGTGGCATTGGAAGAATGCGCTCTGTAGGTTGGTCTGTTTACAGCGCAGCCTGGGGAATGTGTACTGAGAATCAGGCTTAGCGACTCGAACTGGATGTCGTCCAGGATTGGTCGGCTTTCCTCAAATACCCAAAGGTTGGAGTTGATTTCGAGAGTACTTTCCGCAAGCGCGAGGCTTCGGAGTTGCTGTCGATTTCGGTGCAGAACTGGCGCCATGACGCGCGTTTGGCTTTCCTGAGTTCTTTTGTTGTATGTTGACTGACCTTGTATTTGGTCCAGTTCTGCTCAACGTTAAGAGCTTTCGCTTTGTTGAAAAGTCTCCGTGAGGATTTCCGGAGCTCTCCCAGCGTCGGAGTCCACCGAAACCTGCATTCTTCCAACCTCTGGTTTGCCGGGTGGACAGGCTCTATCAAGCGCTGCGTTACAGGCGTCGGTAAAACCTTTACCAGACGAGTCGTGGTCTCCAATGAGATATCCTCCTTAGGAGGGTCTCAGGGAGAGTTTGGCAAAGGAAGTCCACATAGCGTGTCCAGTTAGTCCGCCTGAGATTACGGAACTGGGCTGGACTCGGTATGGAGAACGTGAAGACAGTTTCCACGTACCTGTGGTCCGAAAAGATGTGTACTTCGAGGACCCTCCAGGATACTATGTTATTCTGTAGCGTATGAGAGGCAAGGGTGAAGTGCAGGACCTCCTTGCGGTTCTTAATAATGAAAGTGGGATCAACCCCTCGGTTTAAGATAACCATCTGGTGGTCAAAAGTAGTTAAAAGGAACTCACCCCGTTCGTTTGTGTCGGTGCTTCCCCACTGACTGTGGTGAGCGTTGGCGTCGCATCCCACTAAAAGGCCATCGTCCTTGGCGTCGCAGTCTGCGACGAGCGCCCTCTAGGGCGCATGTGGAGGAGGGTCCGGCTGGTCGCGACCCATATATGCTGACAAGATACGGGGATGAGCGCTCCTGTGAAGCTCAGTAGAAATAAGTGCCGTTTTCTTTTTGCAAGAATGCAGGTGCATTCTTACCTGGGGAGTCAGCTTAATATAGCTTATAATCAGGAGTCCTCAAACCGGAGACCCTGTTTCCGAGGATCCAGGGTTCCTGAATGAGGACTATCTCACCGCCTTCATGTAGAGGGCCGCCGAACGTGCATCTTGCCAGGCGATGGCTTTCAGCGTGCCCTGATGCCACCCGGCGTACTCACATTTGGGCGGGGGTCCACCGTTCTCGGCAAGCTCCTCCAGAAAGTGGTCCTGGCGCTCTGCCTCCACCAGATGCCACTTGTGGCGAGGGACATTAACATCCTTGGCGCCCCTGTCTAGGACGCCAATTAGGGTTTTGCCCCTCGGCACCTCCGCAAAAGACTTATTCGTCAAGTGCGTTTTTGCCCGTTTGGCTTGCTGGGCTTGGCCTGGCTGGGTGGCGTGGTCTTCCGCCGAGCGTTGCCGCTTGTTCGGGGCGTTGGCTGCTCCCTTTCCGGCTTCGGCTGGTTTGAAGTCTGGGATGATTGAGCTGGCCCAAAGCCTCTGCTCCATCCCCTTCGCCGATGCCAAAAGCATCCTCATTTGCCAAGATGAAGGCAGCACGTCTCCTGTCCTGGTAGGACGGCTTACCTCCTTGGCCTGCAGACCCGCCGATTGCCGAGGTAAGCCTTGCAAGCCTTATTTCGTACCGACCTGATGGCAATACCTGAGTCGTCTTCCGAAAGTAATTTTCACATAACGTGTGCTCAGGCGAAATAAGTTTCTTTGGAGATGACATTTCTTCCAGCGACCAAAACTTTTGCAAGGTCTTATCAATGGAAACCAACAACTCTTCACTGCAACTTAAACTGCATGCAGTTTGTGGGGCAGAACTGTTAGAAACATATTTTCCCGAAACAACGCAGCCAAGAAGGGTCTTCTGAATAGTTGAATACTCAGGACCTTGCTTGATTTGACCAACAGCTAATAACTCAAAGAATGATTCAGCTCCAATCAGCATGTCTATTCTTTTGTGGCTTGTAGAAATGGGGGTTCTCTGGGATTCACCAATTAGGTACATTAACTGACTGGTCAGGGTGATAACCGGAAATTGATTTCAGGATCCAGAAATCAAAGGAGAACTCGCAACCATTTATGCGCGACTTCACCACTGTGTGTATTTTATTCTTAACTTGAGAATTGATTCACCAATACCAAGTAAGCTAATACATGACTCCTCTCTACGGATCTGTAAGCGGTGGGCGAAGTCTTCCGTGATGAAGTTTGTCTGGGATCCAGAATCAAGGAGAGCTCTGACACTTACGATCGACGTAGCCAGAATCACCTTGTAAAACGACGACGCATGCAGAGCAGGAGGGAGGTGACGAACTCTCTGGGGGTGGCGGCAACGCGAGACTATTGTCAGTCACTGTGTATCGATGCAACAATGTGTGATGTGAGCGGCCGCAAACTCGAGCTTTACTGTTGGGGAAATTGGCAGAACAAGCAAATGAACTGCGATTGTGCAACTTGCTTGGCATGCCTTTATCTTGATTTGGCTTTGTCGACTCTTCCGCAGACAAATGGAAACTTTTAAAGTCAAGCTGTTCTTCCCACTTCTGTCTAGTCACTGGGTCGACTCCGTTCAAAACGATATGAATGAGCATTGCATTCGAAATCTTCATATCGTCTCAAATCGACAGTAACGAACCATAGATCGATGACGCGGTATCGATTAGGCTCCTCAGGGACGATGCGGACTGTTGCGAGATTTTTGGCAGATTAAACAGTGCGGAGATGTGGTTTGAAAATATTAAATGCTCGTTGTCGTATACGCACTTAAGGCTGGCCATAGCTTTTGCATAATTGGCCTCGGTGACTTGGAACGCTTTTTATTGTTCCTAAATCTTCATTAGAGAGGCACGAGATCAAATGATTAAATTTTTCGATCACCGGTATACTATCATCATTATGAACGAGAGTCTCAAAAAGCCTAATAAAATTTTTAACTCCGAATTTACCACTACATTTCGGTAGTGCCAATTTCGGAAGTCGTGCACGAATCAGGACAGTCAACGATAACGACATTATATTTGCCTTGGTTACAATGCCCATTTCTTCTAGCTCGGCTCCAAATTCATCTTTACTATCAATATCTTCTATTTGCTCCTTCAATAGGTTGGCCTCATTAATAGCAGAATTCAAAACATGTAGTCTACATTGCAGCTCTATCAACTGCAATGGGATCAACCCACCCTCTAAGAGATCTTCTAAGCGGCGAAGGATTTTTATTGAATATCCGCAATATTAATTTAGTAAATACCAAAAATATACATTATATCATTATAGCAATTTCTATCGATGGTAACACTAATAACGTGAACCACGCGGTTAGCTCTTCCTCTTTCCTTTTTTCTCTCTGATCTCGTAAGCTGTGGTTTGTGCTATGCCAAATAAAAATGTATAATTGATACAACTTCAAGACTACGCAGATATTATTATTTATTTAAAAAAGAATCCCAACAGGTTATGGGCCCAGACTACGCCTAACATATTTTGATGAGTGAAAATCACTTAGTTAGGGAAATTGCTTTGGCTTGCGCCACGTTGCGAAATTGTGTCCCTCATACATACACATGTACATCTAGCTGAGTGTGTGTTTATGTAAATTACTATGGAAAAAGAAAAACGCAACATTAAGGCTTTTAACGGGGAAAAGTATTCGGTGTGGAAATTTAGAATTAGAGCCCTATACGCCGAGTTAGATGTACTTAAAGTAATTGATGAGAATGTTCCCGATAATGTTGACGATTCTTGGTAAAAAGGCAGAGCGTTGTACTAAAAGCAATCTGATAGAATACCTCAATGACTCTTTCTAAAATTTTGCGACGAGCGAAAACACGCCGCGACAAATTCTCAGGACGCCATTTATGAACGCAAAAGTATGGCGTCGCAGTTAGCGGTTCAGAAAAGATTGCTGTCGCTGAAGTTGCAGAGTGAGATAGCACTACTATGTCATTTTAACATTTTTCGATGAGTTAAGAGTGAGTTGTTAGCCTCAGGGGCGAAAATCGACGAAATGGACAAAGTGTCGCACTTGCTATTGACCTTGCCATCGTCACATAATGGAGTAATAACTGCGATTGAGACCCTAGCTAAGGAAAATCTTACTTAAGCTTTTGTAAAGAACAGATTGCTCGACCACGAGATAAAAATTAACGAGAAAGAACGTACGGAGTCGCTGTGAAAGCGACTCTACTTTTATACCCGAACTCAGTCAGCACACATGTGATTTATGTGGAATTTTCAAATGTATTATCAGTTTTACATTTTACATTTTTTTTTTCTACATCAGTCATCTACATTTACATCATCTACATTACTTCTCACAACATCCTAACCGATTCAGATTTGGGACTCTGATAGTTATGGACTTTCTCTATAATTCTGAATTTTTAGTTTTTTAAATTTTTAAAATTGTGGACGCCACAGATGTCTGCCCTTTGTGGGGGCGGAAGTGGGCATGGCGAAATTTCGAAACACTTTTCTAGGAGTGAGATATCACATCAGTGTGGAAACAAAATGTGGTTACTGTAGCTATGATAGCCTCCAAGCAATGGGTGACAAACAAGACGGACGGACGGACGGACAGACATAGCTATTTCGACTCGGCTATTGATGCTGATCAAGAATATATTTACTTTATGGGGTCAAAAACGCATCCTTCTCTCTGTTACACACATCTGCTTTTTACCACAAATACAATATACCCTCTTACTCTTCGAGTACGGGTATAAAAACAATAGCAGTGATACAAGCTGGAAAGTTATGAAGGCAGCGGTATACAATAACAACAATTATACAAATTGACCCTTTAAAAACAGTAACAGTGGAATTCACAAAAAGCAATTTAAGGGAAAATGAAAATTTAATATCAGGTGTCATCACTGTGGAAAAGAAGGGCATATTAAAAAAGATTGTTTTTCGTTTAAAAAAGAATTATAAATGATAAAAATAAAAAGAAAATAACAAAGAAGCACAAATAGCATCAACCCTACCCGACTTCGTGCTTATGTTAAATCATTTTGATAAAAATAAATCCAAAAGTGAAAAATAGGAAAGTTAAATTTATATTTGATTCTGGTGCTACAGACCATCTCGTAAAAAGACGAGAAACTGTTAATGGATAGCGTCGACCTGGAGTCTCCCATAAAAATTGCTGGTTCCAAGCATGGCGAGTTTATTTTTGCAACGAAGCGCGGAATTGACAGACTGGACAATGGAAACCAAATCAAGCTTGAGGATGCCAGGATGTTGCAGAAAATTTAATTTCTGTCAACCGACTGCAGAAGGCTGGAATGACCATTTTGTTTGGCAGTAACGGTGTGAAGATATTGAAGGATGGATCTGTTGTTGCTGAAAAATGTTCAAGTCGCCAATTCTTGAATTTAAAGCCTATATATCAAATGTGGAAAAGAAAAATAATGAATATCGGTTATGGCATGAGAGATTAGGTCACATTAGTAAAGGGGAATTGCTGGAAATTAAGTGAAATAATTTATTTAGTGATGTTGAGGGCAGCAGCGCGGTTAGCGGCTCTAGCCGTAGGCCTAGCTATGGCTACACACTCGCTCTTCACCGACGAACCCAACCGCAACAACCAATTCAACCCCCCAATTATAAACCCTCTACCCGCAATAAACGCCGAATTAATTTGACGCCCCCGACTGTTCTTCTTATTGGGAATATCGCTGGGAACCTCGAGCCATCCACCCTCCTTCAAGCATTGGTCCTTCGAGCAGGATCTTCGGCTTCCCTATAAGGAGGAGTCCAACCTGCAAGCATCGGTGGATTACATCGCTTTTGCCAAAGATAAGTACGACTTCGTCACCCGATTCGTTTTATTCCCCGCAAGTCCGCGTTCCGTGATATACGTATATATATTCTTATATACATATCTTCATTTTCTGGGTTCCATCCTCTTTCGCCAATTCTCGGCGATTCCGGCCATTCTCAATTCCTTCATCTACCACTACCACATCTACTACGGTAGTTCTTCGATTCCGTTTTTGTGTTTGTTTGTTTGTGCGTGAAGTGTGTAAAATTAAATTAAATTAAAGAAACTATATCCAGGTGCACCCCTGTGCAGTGGAGCATATGTGCATTCAAAGTCGCAAGAGCGGCTTCGCAGCGACATAATTACCGACACATAATTACATCCATCGTTACATGCACACATACAGTGCCGCACTTAAGTGTTGGCAGAGTTGGAAATTTTAACTTTTTAAGGGATATTTCTAGGCTTCTGGATCATTTTCCAGAACCATTTTTTTTTTTATGCTTAAATTAAACATTTTTAAATTAAAACGCACAGTTTTTTTAAATTTCATATCATACACTTCAAACTATTTATAATTTAAAAGAAAATTAACCTTTTTGTGACACAAAAAGTCTTGGCACTATTTATTTTATTAAATTTTTAACTTGGGGCTCCCCTTAAAAACACATTCTACTGAAATTGCATTAAAAATTGCAGTTTTAGTTAGTTATTCTGCATTTTTTTCCTTAACGTTTTAATATTATTTCAGAGGCGCAAAAGAAACTAATGTAGCTCATCGAAAAGTGTCCTTCACTTGCATAATGAAGGCAAATCTTATGGCAAAATATCAACATTATGGAACTGAGACGATTTTTCATCAGAAGCATTGTGCAGAGGTTTAAAGGAGGATCAAACTTGGAGAACGCACCCAGAGCACGACGAACAAAGGCTTTAACTGACAGAGAATGTCAGCAGGTGATCCGCAAAATAAAGGTGGACCCAAAAATTTCGTCTTCCAAGATTGACCATGAGGTCAAGGCTGAGCTTGGGACGGAAATCCACCCCATGACTGTAGGGAGAGCCGTGCTCCAAGCCAACTACCATTGTCGTGCTGCTAGACAAAAGCCGTTGATCTCGGAGGTCAATAAAAAGCGTTTTGCCTATGCTAGACAAAAATTTGAGCAAGCCAATCAATTCTTGTATCAGGTGCTCTTTTTTCGGAAGAAACCAAATTCAATATATTTCGATCCGATGGCCGTCAACAAGTTTTAAGAAAACCGAAAACTGAATTTAAAACGAGAAAGAACGTACGTAGTCGCTGTAAACGCGACTCTACTTTTTATACCCGTACTCAGTCAGTACACATGTGATTTATGTGAAATGTTTCAAATGTTGTATCAGTTTTTACATTTTACATTTAACACGAGGCAGCATGTTTGAGCGTGAGTGTGCCTGTGCGTGGGAGAGAATTTGCAACGACAATCAACCCCAATAATTGACTTACGCTGCATGAGGAGTGGGAGGGGGAATTGCTGCTGTAAATTCATTTGATCACTGTGGCTACAATAATGATCCGATCTGGACCAAATTCAGGAATCTGTTAGATATGTTTTTCCTATCTTCAAAATTGTGGATTTTCGTATGTTGGGGGCGGGAGTGGGCGTGGCAAAAATTTATTTATTTATTTATTTATTTGAAATAAACTTGCACTGAAGCGATATCACAGGAGTCTAGGCAAAACATTTGGTTGTTCTAGTTCGACTTATAGTCTCTGAGATCGAGGCGCTCATTTATACGAAAAACCAAAACGACTCGATTTTGTGTGAGTGCGATAGAGAGGGAGCGAAGTTTTTTCGTATATTTGCCTCTATTGTGGCTATATTAATGATCCGATCAGATTCAGATTTGGGCCCCTGATAGATATGGGCTGTTTTTTTTCAAACACTGTATACACTGTATACACTTTTACCACAAATACAATATACCCTTTTACTCTTCGAGTACGGGTAAAAAAAACCTGGCGCCCACGCTGAAACACGGTCCTCCTTACAGTCATGGGGTAGATTTCTGTCCCTAGTTCAGCCCCTGACCTCAGCGGCAATCTTGGAAGAGGAAATTTTGGGGTCCACCTTTAGTTAAAGCCTTTGTTAAAGGCTTTGTCTGTCAGTTAAAAGCCTTGGTCGTCCTATTCTGGGTGCGTTGCCCAAGTTTGATTCTCCTTTAAACCTGTACAGAGCTTCTGATAGAAAATCGTCTCAGTTCCATAATGTTGTCTATTTTCGCTATAAGATTTTCCTTCATTGTGCAAGTGAAGGAAAATTTTTCGCTGAGCTACATTAGTTTCTTTGCACCTCTGAAATAATCCTAAAAACGTTAGGGTAAAATGCAGAATAATTAGCTAAAATTGCAATTTTTAATGAAATTTCAGACGAATGTGTTTTAGGAGAGTGCCATTATAAAATTTCATAAGAAATTATGACCAGATTGGGCTTAAGTTTAAAATAAATCAAACAAGTAGTGCAACTGTGCCAAGACTTTTGTGTCACGAAAAATGTTAATTTACTTCTAAATTATAAATAGTTTTAAGTGTATGATACGAAATAAAAAATAAACTATGCGTTTTAATTTTGAAATGTTTAATTTAAGCATAAAAATAAAAATGGTTCTTTAAAATGCTTCAGAAGCCTAGAAATATCCCTTAAAGTTAAAATTTCCAACTGTGCCAACACTTAAGTGCGGCACTGTATATAAATAAATTGTCACACACATTTCGAGTTCAAACACAATAAAATTAAAGTGTTTTTATTATCTACATTTATTTCCATACATATATGTATACATTTATTTCCATAGTTGGCCGCAATATATTTATATTGCCAACTATATATGTACATATGTACCTAAAATAACCCAACGCTGATACAAAAATACCACATTCCGTATTTAAATACCGCATTCCACACATACATTGCGCGCATATCCACAAACATTTAACAATAAAATTCTGCGATTCCGAACAGTTTACGCGTTCCAGCAACACCTTTGGTCGCCACAAGATATAATATTATCTCCAATTCCGTAATAAATTATCCTCAACCCAGGCACAGGGCATTTCCATAGCTATTTCGCATTTTTTTTTTTTCGTGCCAATTTGTTGGAATTGTCTGTCTAATAGTGTGTCTATGTATACAGTTCAGTGTATGTTCCGAACTAGAGGTGACAACGTGTAAGGACAACTATCGGTATCACGAACACCAAAAATAAAACAAAAAATTCAAGCCGCCGAATTATCAAAAATACAAAGTCTTACGTTGGTTCCGCTTCAATTAAAAGACGACTGTACAAGGAATTATTTTTTTTTGTTATTTCATATCCAGTGGCAGTTAGTTTCTTGGCCCCATTCCTCATGCTTGTGGTTCCTATCGGATCTACAGCCGCCGCAGCATAACAAGAAAGAGAAAAATTCAGTACGCAATCCTTCCAAAAAAAAATAATATTATTTGCCCACTACACAAGTCCGTCAAAAGGTAAATGGAGAAGCGCCGCACTAACAATATTTTTTAAATATTGTCACAACCAGTGTGAAAGTTCCTCTCCTCGGCGTGTATCAATTGATCCACTCATTGTTTGGGAACCTCGATCCAGAGCGACCCCAAATAATCCGAGTCGGTATTGAAAAATTGTTGTCTAACACAGAGCGAGGCTTCAGATTTGGGACTCTGATAGTTATGGCCTTTCTCTATAATTCTGAATTTTTAGTTTTTAAATTTTTAAAATTGTGGACGCCACAGATGTCTGCCCTTTGTGGGGCGGAAGTGGGGATTGGCGAAATTTCGAAACGCTTTTCTAGGAGTGAGATATCACATCAGTGTGGAAACAAAATGTGGTTACTCTAGCTATGATAGCCTCCAAGCAATGGGTGACAAACAAGACGGACGGACGGACGGACAGACATAGCTATTTCGACTCGGCTATTGATGCTGATCAAGAATATATTTACTTTATGGGGTCAAAAAACGCATCCTTTCTCTGTTACACACATCTACTTTTACCACAAATACAATATACCCTCTTACTCTTCGAGTACGGGTATAAAAACAATAGCAGTGATACAAGCTGGAAAGTTATGAAGGCAGCGGTATACAATAACAACAATTATACAAATTGACCCTTTAAAAACAGTAACAGTGGAATTCGCAAGCAATTTAAGGGAAAATGAAAATTTAATATCAGGTGTCATCACTGTGGAAAAGAAGGGCATATTAAAAAAGATTGTTTTTCGTTTAAAAGAATTATAAATGATAAAAATAAAGAAAATAACAAAGAAGCACAAATAGCATCAACCCTACCCGACTTCGTGCTTATGTTAAATCATTTTGATAAAAAATAAATCCAAAAGTGAAAATAGGAAAGTTAAATTTATATTTGATTCTGGTGCTACAGACCATCTCGTAAAAGACGAGAAACTGTTAATGGATAGCGTCGACCTGGAGTCTCCCATAAAAATTGCTGGTTCCAAGCATGGCGAGTTTATTTTTGCAACGAAGCGCGGAATTGACAGACTGGACAATGGAAACCAAATCAAGCTTGAGGATGCCAGGATGTTGCAGAAAATTTAATTTCTGTCAACCGACTGCAGAAGGCTGGAATGACCATTTTGTTTGGCAGTAACGGTGTGAAGATATTGAAGGATGGATCTGTTGTTGCTGAAAAAAATGTTCAAGTCGCCAATTCTTGAATTTAAAGCCTATATATCAAATGTGGAAAAGAAAAATAATGAATATCGGTTATGGCATGAGAGATTAGGTCACATTAGTAAAGGGGAATTGCTGGAAATTAAGTGAAATAATTTATTTAGTGATGTTGAGGGCAGCAGCGCGGTTAGCGGCTCTAGCCGTAGGCCTAGCTATGGCTACACACTCGCTCTTCACCGACGAACCCAACCGCAACAACCAATTCAACCCCAATTATAAACCCTCTACCCGCAATAAACGCCGAATTAATTTGACGCCCCCGACTGTTCTTCTTATTGGGAATATCGCTGGGAACCTCGAGCCATCCACCCTCCTTCAAGCATTGGTCCTTCGAGCAGGATCTTCGGCTTCCCTATAAGGAGGAGTCCAACCTGCAAGCATCGGTGGATTACATCGCTTTTTGCCAAAGATAAGTACGACTTCTTCACCCGATTCGTTTTATTCCCCGCAAGTCCGCGTTCCGTGATATACGTATATATATTCTTATATACATATCTTCATTTTCTGGGTTCCATCCTCTTTCGCCAATTCTCGGCGATTCCGGCCATTCTCAATTCCTTCATCTACCACTACCACATCTACTACGGTAGTTCTTCGATTCCGTTTTTTGTGTTTGTTTGTTTGTGCGTGAAGTGTGTAAAATTAAATTTAATTAAAGAAACTATATCCAGGTGCACCCCTGTGCAGTGGAGCATATGTGCATTCAAAGTCGCAAGAGCGGCTTCGCAGCGATTATAATTACCGACACATAATTACATCCATCGTTACATGCACACATACAGTGCCGCACTTAAGTGTTGGCAGAGTTGGAAATTTTAACTTTTAAGGGATATTTCTAGGCTTCTGGATCATTTTCCAGAACCATTTTTATTTTTATGCTTAAATTAAACATTTTTAAATTAAAACGCACAGTTTTTTTAAATTTCATATCATACACTTCAAACTATTTATAATTTAAAAGAAAATTAACCTTTTTTTGTGACACAAAAGTCTTGGCACTATTTATTTTATTAAATTTTTAACTTTGGGGCTCCCCTTAAAAAACACATTCTACTGAAATTGCATTAAAAAAATTGCAGTTTTAGTTAGTTATTCTGCATTTTTCCTTAACGTTTTTAATATTATTTCAGAGGCGCAAAGAAACTAATGTAGCTCATCGAAAAAGTGTCCTTCACTTGCATAATGAAGGCAAATCTTATGGCAAAATATCCAACATTATGGAACTGAGACGATTTTCATCAGAAGCATTGTGCAGAGGTTTAAAGGAGGATCAAACTTGGAGAACGCACCCAGAGCACGACGAACAAAGGCTTTAACTGACAGAGAATGTCAGCAGGTGATCCGCAAAATAAAGGTGGACCCCAAAATTTCGTCTTCCAAGATTGACCATGAGGTCAAGGCTGAGCTTGGGACGGAAATCCACCCCATGACTGTAGGGAGAGCCGTGCTCCAAGCCAACTACCATTGTCGTGCTGCTAGACAAAAGCCGTTGATCTCGGAGGTCAATAAAAAAGCGTTTTGCCTATGCTAGAGGGCACTTGAGCAAGCCAATCAATTCTTGTATCAGGTGCTCTTTTCGGAAGAAACCAAATTCAATATATTTCGATCCGATGGCCGTCAACAAGTTTTAAGAAAACCGAAAACTGAATTTAAAACGAGAAAGAACGTACGTAGTCGCTGTAAACGCGACTCTACTTTTATACCCGTACTCAGTCAGTACACATGTGATTTATGTGAAATGTTTCAAATGTTGTATCAGTTTTTTACATTTTACATTTAACACGAGGCAGCATGTTTGAGCGTGAGTGTGCCTGTGCGTGGGGAGAGAATTTGCAACGACAATCAACCCCAATAATTGACTTACGCTGCATGAGGAGTGGGGGGGGGGGAATTGCTGCTGTAAATTCATTTGATCACTGTGGCTACAATAATGATCCGATCTGGACCAAATTCAGGAATCTGTTAGATATGTTTTTCCTATCTTCAAAATTGTGGATTTTCGTATGTTGGGGGGGCGGGAGTGGGCGTGGCAAAATTTATTTATTTATTTATTTATTTGAAATAAACTTGCACTGAAGCGATATCACAGGAGTCTAGGCAAAACATTTGGTTGTTCTAGCTCTTATAGTCTCTGAGATCGAGGCGCTCATTTATACGAAAAACCAAAACGACTCGATTTTGTGTGAGTGCGATAGAGAGGGAGCGAAGTTTTTTCGTATATTTGCCTCTATTGTGGCTATATTAATGATCCGATCAGATTCAGATTTGGGCCCCTGATAGATATATTAATTTTTTTTTTCAAACACTGTATACACTGTATACACTTTTACCACAAATACAATATACCCTTTTACTCTTCGAGTACGGGTATAAAAAAACCTGGCGCCCACGCTGAAACACGGTCCTCCTTACAGTCATGGGGTAGATTTCTGTCCCTAGTTCAGCCCTGACCTCAGCGGCAATTTTGGAAGAGGAAATTTTGGGGTCCACCTTTTAGTTAAAGCCTTTGTTAAAGGCTTTGTCTGTCAGTTAAAGCCTTGGTCGTCCTATTCTGGGTGCGTTGCCCAAGTTTGATTCTCCTTTAAACCTGTACAGAGCTTCTGATAGAAAATCGTCTCAGTTCCATAATGTTGTCTATTTCGCTATAAGATTTTCCTTCATTGTGCAAGTGAAGGAAAATTTTTCGCTGAGCTACATTAGTTTCTTTTGCACCTCTGAAATAATCCTAAAAACGTTAGGGTAAAATGCAGAATAATTAGCTAAAATTGCAATTTTTTAATGAAATTTCAGACGAATGTTTTTTAGGAGAGTGCCATTATAAAATTTCATAAGAAATTATGACCAGATTGGGCTTAAGTTTAAAATAAATCAAACAAGTAGTGCAACTGTGCCAAGACTTTTGTGTCACGAAAAATGTTAATTTACTTCTAAATTATAAATAGTTTTAAGTGTATGATACGAAATAAAAAATAAACTATGCGTTTTAATTTTGAAATGTTTAATTTAAGCATAAAAAATAAAAATGGTTCTTTAAAAATGCTTCAGAAGCCTAGAAATATCCCTTTAAAGTTAAAATTTCCAACTGTGCCAACACTTAAGTGCGGCACTGTATATAAATATATTGTCACACATTTCGAGTTCAAACACAATAAAAATTAAAGTGTTTTTTTATTATCTACATTTATTTCCATACATATATGTATACATTTATTTCCATAGTTGGCCGCAATATATTTATATTGCCAACTATATATGTACATATGTACCTAAAATAACCCAACGCTGATACAAAAATACCACATTCCGTATTTAAATACCGCATTCCACACATACATTTGCGCGCATATCCACAAACATTTAACAATAAAATTCTGCGATTCCGAACAGTTTACGCGTTCCAGCAACACCTTTGGTCGCCACAAGATATAATATTATCTCCAATTCCGTAATAAATTATCCTCAACCCAGGCACAGGGCATTTCCATAGCTATTTCGCATTTTTTCGTGCCAATTTGTTGGAATTGTCTGTCTAATAGTGTGTCTATGTATACAGTTCAGTGTATGTTCCGAACTAGAGGTGACAACGTGTAAGGACAACTATCGGTATCACGAACACCAAAAAATAAAACAAAAAAATTCAAGCCGCCGAATTATCCAAAAATACAAAGTCTTACGTTGGTTCCGCTTCAATTAAAAGACGACTGTACAAGGAATTATTATTTTTTTTTGTTATTTCATATCCAGTGGCAGTTAGTTTCTTGGCCCCATTCCTCATGCTTGTGGTTCCTATCGGATCTACAGCCGCCGCAGCATAACAAGAAAGAGAAAAATTCAGTACGCAATCCTTCCAAAAAAAAAATAATATTATTTGCCCACTACACAAGTCCGTCAAAAGGTAAATGGAGAAGCGCCGCACTAACAATATTTTTTAAATATTGTCACAACCAGTGTGAAAGTTCCTCTCCTCGGCGTGTATCAATTGATCCACTCATTGTTTGGGAACCTCGATCCAGAGCGACCCCAAATAATCCGAGTCGGTATTGAAAATTGTTGTCTAACACAGAGCGAGGCTTCAGATTTGGGACTCTGATAGTTATGGCCTTTCTCTATAATTCTGAATTTTTAGTTTTTTAAATTTTTAAAATTGTGGACGCCACAGATGTCTGCCCTTTGTGGGGGCGGAAGTGGGGATTGGCGAAATTTCGAAACGCTTTTCTAGGAGTGAGATATCACATCAGTGTGGAAACAAAATGTGGTTACTCTAGCTATGATAGCCTCCAAGCAATGGGTGACAAACAAGACGGACGGACGGACGGACAGACATAGCTATTTCGACTCGGCTATTGATGCTGATCAAGAATATATTTACTTTATGGGGTCAAAACGCATCCTTCTCTCTGTTACACACATCTACTTTTACCACAAATACAATATACCCTCTTACTCTTCGAGTACGGGTATAAAAACAATAGCAGTGATACAAGCTGGAAAGTTATGAAGGCAGCGGTATACAATAACAACAATTATACAAATTGACCCTTTAAAAACAGTAACAGTGGAATTCGCAAGCAATTTAAGGGAAAATGAAAATTTAATATCAGGTGTCATCACTGTGGAAAAGAAGGGCATATTAAAAAGATTGTTTTTCGTTAAAAAAGAATTATAAATGATAAAAATAAAAGAAAAATAACAAAAGAAGCACAAATAGCATCAACCCTACCCGACTTCGTGCTTATGTTAAATCATTTTGATAAAAATAAATCCAAAAAGTGAAAATAGGAAAGTTAAATTTATATTTGATTCTGGTGCTACAGACCATCTCGTAAAAAAAGACGAGAAACTGTTAATGGATAGCGTCGACCTGGAGTCTCCCATAAAAATTGCTGGTTCCAAGCATGGCGAGTTTATTTTTGCAACGAAGCGCGGAATTGACAGACTGGACAATGGAAACCAAATCAAGCTTGAGGATGACAGGATGTTGCAGAAAATTTAATTTCTGTCAACCGACTGCAGAAGGCTGGAATGACCATTTTGTTTTGGCAGTAACGGTGTGAAGATATTGAAGGATGGATCTGTTGTTGCTGAAAAATGTTCAAGTCGCCAATTCTTGAATTTAAAGCCTATATATCAAATGTGGAAAAGAAAAATAATGAATATCGGTTATGGCATGAGAGATTAGGTCACATTAGTAAAGGGGAATTGCTGGAAATTAAGTGAAATAATTTATTTAGTGATGTTGAGGGCAGCAGCGCGGTTAGCGGCTCTAGCCGTAGGCCTAGCTATGGCTACACACTCGCTCTTCACCGACGAACCCAACCGCAACAACCAATTCAACCCCCAATTATAAACCCTCTACCCGCAATAAACGCCGAATTAATTTGACGCCCCCGACTGTTCTTCTTATTGGGAATATCGCTGGGAACCTCGAGCCATCCACCCTCCTTCAAGCATTGGTCCTTCGAGCAGGATCTTCGGCTTCCCTATAAGGAGGAGTCCAACCTGCAAGCATCGGTGGATTACATCGCTTTTGCCAAAGATAAGTACGACTTCGTCACCCGATTCGTTTTATTCCCCGCAAGTCCGCGTTCCGTGATATACGTATATATATTCTTATATACATATCTTCATTTTCTGGGTTCCATCCTCTTTCGCCAATTCTCGGCGATTCCGGCCATTCTCAATTCCTTCATCTACCACTACCACATCTACTACGGTAGTTCTTCGATTCCGTTTTTTTTGTGTTTGTTTGTTTGTGCGTGAAGTGTGTAAAATTAAATTAAATTAAAGAAACTATATCCAGGTGCACCCTGTGTGCAGTGGAGCATATGTGCATTCAAAGTCGCAAGAGCGGCTTCGCAGCGACATAATTACCGACACATAATTACATCCATCGTTACATGCACACATACAGTGCCGCACTTAAGTGTTGGCAGAGTTGGAAATTTTAACTTTAAGGGATATTTCTAGGCTTCTGGATCATTTTCCAGAACCATTTTTATTTTATGCTTAAATTAAACATTTTTAAATTAAAACGCACAGTTTTTTAAATTTCATATCATACACTTCAAACTATTTATAATTTAGAAGAAAATTAACCTTTTTTGTGACACAAAAGTCTTGGCACTATTTATTTTATTAAATTTTTAACTTGGGGGCTCCCCTTAAAACACATTCTACTGAAATTGCATTAAAAAAAAATTGCAGTTTTAGTTAGTTATTCTGCATTTTTCCTTAACGTTTTTAATATTATTTCAGAGGCGCAAAAGAAACTAATGTAGCTCATCGAAAAAAGTGTCCTTCACTTTCATAATGAAGGCAAATCTTATGGCAAAAATATCCAACATTATGGAACTGAGACGATTTTCATCAGAAGCATTGTGCAGAGGTTTAAAAGGAGGATCAAACTTGGAGAACGCACCCAGAGCACGACGAACAAAGGCTTTAACTGACAGAGAATGTCAGCAGGTGATCCGCAAAATAAAGGTGGACCCCAAAATTTCGTCTTCCAAGATTGACCATGAGGTCAAGGCTGAGCTTGGGACGGAAATCCACCCCATGACTGTAGGGAGAGCCGTGCTCCAAGCCAACTACCATTGTCGTGCTGCTAGACAAAAGCCGTTGATCTCGGAGGTCAATAAAAAAAGCGTTTTGCCTATGCTAGAGGGCACTTGAGCAAGCCAATCAATTCTTGTATCAGGTGCTCTTTTCGGAAGAAACCAAATTCAATATATTTCGATCCGATGGCCGTCAACAAGTTTTAAGAAAACCGAAAACTGAATTTAAAACGAGAAAAGAACGTACGTAGTCGCTGTAAACGCGACTCTACTTTTATACCCGTACTCAGTCAGTACACATGTGATTTATGTGAAATGTTTCAAATGTTGTATCAGTTTTTTACATTTTACATTTAACATTTGTTTGCTGCATCTGTCATCTACATCTACATCAGTTCTCACAACAAACACACGTACACCGCACGAGGCAGCATGTTTGAGCGTGAGTGTGCCTGTGCGTGGGAGAGAATTTGCAACGACAATCAACCCCAATAATTGACTTACGCTGCATGAGGAGTGGGGGGAATTGCTGCTGTAAATTCATTTGATCACTGTGGCTACAATAATGATCCGATCTGGACCAAATTCAGGAATCTGTTAGATATGTTTTTCCTATCTTCAAAATTGTGGATTTTCGTATGTTGGGGGGGCGGGAGTGGGCGTGGCAAAATTTATTTATTTATTTATTTATTTGAAATAAACTTGCACTGAAGCGATATCACAGGAGTCTAGGCAAAAAATTTGGTTGTTCTAGCTCTTATAGTCTCTGAGATCGAGGCGCTCATTTATACGAAAAACCAAAACGACTCGATTTTTGTGTGAGTGCGATAGAGAGGGAGCGATTTTTTTTTCGTATATTTGCCTCTATTGTGGCTATATTAATGATCCGATCAGATTCAGATTTGGGCCCCTGATAGATATGGGCTGTTTTTTTTAAAAAACTCTATACACTGTATACACTGTTACCACAAATACAATATACCCTTTTACTCTTCGAGTACGGGTATAAAAAAACCTGGCGCCCACGCTGAAACACGGTCCTCCTTACAGTCATGGGGTAGATTTCTGTCCCTAGTTCAGCCCTGACCTCAGCGGCAATCTTGGAAGAGGAAATTTTGGGGTCCACCTTTAGTTAAAGCATTTGTTAAAGGTTTTGTCTGTCAGTTAAAGCCTTGGTCGTCCTATTCTGGGTGCGTTGCCCAAGTTTGATTCTCCTTTAAACCTGTACAGAGCTTCTGATAGAAAATCGTCTCAGTTCCATAATGTTGTCTATTTCGCTATAAGATTTTCCTTCATTGTGCAAGTGAAGGACAATTTTTCGCTGAGCTACATTAGTTTCTTTGCACCTCTGAAATAATCCTAAAAACGTTAGGGTAAAATGCAGAATAATTAGCTAAAATTGCAATTTTTTTAATGAAATTTCAGACGAATGTGTTTTTAGGAGAGTGCCATTATAAAAATTTCATAAGAAATTATGACCAGATTGGGCTTAAGTTTAAAATAAATCAAACAAGTAGTGCAACTGTGCCAAGACTTTTGGGTCACGAAAAATGTTAATTTACTTCTAAATTATAAATAGTTTTAAGTGTATGATACGAAATAAAAAAATAAACTATGCGTTTTAATTTTTGAAATGTTTAATTTAAGCATAAAAATAAAAATGGTTCTTTAAAATGCTTCAGAAGCCTAGAAATAGCCCTTAAAGTTAAAATTTCCAACTGTGCCAACACTTAAGTGCGGCACTGTATATAAATAAATTGTCACACATTTCGAGTTCAAACACAATAAAATTAAAGTGTTTTATTATCTACATTTATTTCCATACATATACATATGTATAAATTATGTTTTAGTGGGCTGCTGCGGCGGCGTCGTGCGGCGGCAGCAGGGCGAGCGTGGTGGTGGCAGCGACTTCTGTACGGGCCGCCCCTGGTTATATCTTAGTGTGTGTTACGTCGGCGGTGTGCGACGGCAACTGGAAGTTTCTCGCGGGGCGAGGGCGGTGTTGGTGGCGACGTTTAGGTGGCCGACCTTTGTTGGGAATGTTTTATGTTCCTTTACAGTGCTGGCCTCTCAGGCTCAGCGGGTACAAATAATTTAACGACCGAGTCGGAGTTTCACAGGAGAACAACCGTTCTTTTATTCATCCAATTTCAAACTGAACTTAAAGCTAACATGAAAGATACTCATAGCGGCCACTCCAATGGGTAGTGCTTGCCGGCTATGCACGAGCTTCCGGCCAGACGCTGTGTCAGCAATTTGGCCGGAGCGAGCTCGGACGATCGGTCATTGCCGTCGCCCGGTTAACTTAGTTAACTACTCCCCCCTCAAGATTAAGCCCGCCCTCGGCCGACCCTATTTGGGCGATCACCTCTCTTATTTGGACCGAAGATCTCCTGGCCTGGATGACTCGCCGATAGGTGAGGCCGATGCAGATCAATGCACAGCAAATTGCTCCTGCAATTAGCACTATCTGGTGTGAGCGATAGTTATTGATATCCTCCCCGAATTTCTTAATATGCTCCAGGTTACGCTCACTCAAACGGTGAAGGTAGGGGAGACTTCGTATGTCGTGTTCCAAGGTGATGTTCAGGGGAGGGCGAGCTGGCTACTCCTGGTTCCCTCTTCTGGGCAGTGTCGTGATTGACGTACCGGGTTTCGTTAATTGTTGCGCTCTCAATGAATGTGATGAGGTGAGTTCCTCGCAAGTGGACGGTGGTGCCGTTATCCACACTCACGCGAGCCGGGCGGTCGTTTATGATGATGATTCCATCATCCACGTGGGTAACGGGATGCAGGTCGCTGTGTTGGATGTCGCAGTGCGCCATACCTCCAGCGTGGAGTTCTTGGGCGCATGATCTTCTCAGCGCCAGTTGGCAAAAAATGTGGCTCCAGGCGACTCGGAGCAGTTTTTGACGGTGTGGATCTTTCCGTTGCAGTCCGCTATGACCTTGTCCTCAAGTCTGAGTATGATGTCGTGGTGTGACACGGGGAAAACAGTTATTTTGACGCATGCTGACTTAATTTTTAGGAAATTTGATAATGAAATGCAAAATGTTAGTGGATTGTAATATTTTAACAGACGCAACGGACAAAATTTCTCTAATGGGGGTCTCTGTGGGCTCCTCGATCTACACACTCTCCAGGTCTGCATGATCTAATATGCTTGGGCTAATTATGTTGATTTTAGCAAGAGCTATGGCTAGCAATAAATTTTGCAGCTCCATTGCAATCATCCTATTCCGAGACAATAACATCTCGTATAGGTGTCCCGTATCAATTTGGGATTTCTTAGCCGACCTCAGAATTTGATTGACAGTGGCGGATATATTATTGATCTGTTCTTGTACTTTGTTGTTAATATTTATTTGTCTATTGTTTGCATTGATAAGTTGGAATTCGTTAAGTCTGATTTTTTCAAGGTCCTCCGCGTCTGGCGTTCCCGCCACTACCTTTAATGCCGCTCCCAAGAAATCCAAACTCCTAGCTACCCTATGGTGGATGCTCAATGATTCGAGCAGGTCACGCAGATGAGCGACATCTACGCTCAAGAGCTTCTGCATGTGCGACTGGGGAAACATGTTAATCATGCCACCAGTCTCCTCCACCACACGCCTATACTCTGAGAGGTTCGCCGAATGTCTCACGAATGCAAATTCCTCCCATACTAAAATTCGTCTATCAATGATGGGAATGTACTTGGCTTGCGAGTAGTCCGTGACGTGTGCCGATGTCAGGGGTCAGTAGGAAAAGCAGAGGTATCGATGTGAACCTGTAATTTTGACTTTATTGTAGTGTTTTACAAAATTTGGGTAGCCCACCACCAAGACATATAAAGTAAAGCGTAATTAAACAAAATGCGCGTGAATGAGAAAAGAGTAAGAATAATAAAAAAAAAAACACGATGATGACAAAACTTATGCCCAGTGGCTATGGATAAAAATAGAAAAGATAGCAAACAAAATTATCAGACGAATGGCAACATGGCTGCTTCGTCTTACCTAAGGTTGTCCTTGTGGACCACCCTCCCCTTAATGAGGACTGTGGTCCCCATGTCCGCTTCCACCGTTTTCTTCGCATAACGGCGAAAAGCTTGTTGCCTAGTCTTCTGTTGATTTTTACTAGGACTTTGTCGCCGACATTGAACACTCTGTTTTGTCGGGATGCATTTTCCCTGCTTCTTAGATTATTTTGGGCATGCCTTAGTCTATCCTCTATATCGCACTGTGGGTCACTCGCCTGTGTGACTACCACGTCGGCGGGCCTCTTATCGATGACCGAATGGATAGACTTGTTGTATTTTGTAGTGGCCAGTAGAATCAACTCTACGGTGTCGCTGATGCCTTTGTCAATTTTGAGGCATCTGGCAAGCTCCACCAGAGTGCTGTGAAAACGTTCCACTTGTCCGTTCGAGGCGCTGTGGAGAGGCGGTGCATTCGGAGATGCTAACTCCGAAGTGATTTTCTAGCATGGTCAGAATGGTGTGCGAGTTCAATGACGGTTCATTGTCGCAGTAGATGACCCTGGCTTTAGGGAAGACGTTCAGGAGTTGTAGTATAGCCGGTTTGAGATCCTCTATTGTTCTAGAGGGGATCGGTTGGACCACTGCAAATTTTGAAAATTTGTCAATGCATGTGAGGAAGTATTTCCTGTCTGTAGAGAAAATGTCTATGTGTAGCATTTCCCCCACCTGCGATGGGAGTGGCGTTTCGCCGATTTCATGTTTTTTTGGATGCCTGTCATATTTTGCTTTCGCGCAGGTCTTACAGTTAGTGACGATTTCATTCGCCAACTTGGTCATCTTCGGGAAGTAGTATTCCGAAAGTACTTGTTTGACATTCTCTTGTGCAGATCTGTGAGCCCTATGGTGCTCAGTGGTGAGGACCTCTCGTCTTTCAGCGACTGCGAAAATATCAGTGACCCGGTTTTTGCAATGCCAGAATTTGGTGGCCGGGAACTGCCGGACCAAGTCGTCTTGTATCATTGCTAGCGTGTGCAAATCGCAATGAATGGCATTAACGCCTTTGGGGACAATGGCGTCCGCGAGCTCCTCAAGCAGCGACTCCTTGCATGTGAAGTCAATGTTGTGCCGTCTCTTGTTTCCAAAGAGCACGAAGCTGCGTTTAGACGGAAAGCGTGCTTCCTCCAGCGTTATCTGGTTTTGAAAGCAATTTAATGGCTTGTCCGTGGTTTCGATTGTGTGTGTGAGGGACACTTCACTGTGGATAGTGGCCGCACATGAATAAGCTTCTTCCTCCTCCACAACGTTAAGTTGCTGTCTGGAGAGGGCATCAGCGACGAGATTTTCTTTGCCGGGCTTATAAAACATTTTAGCCCCGCTCTCGTCGATGCGTGCTTTCCACCGTTTAATTTTCGCGTTCGGATTTGACTCCGATACTGCGAAGGTTAAAGGCTGGTGATCAGTATAGATATTTATATCTTTTACTGCATATAAGTAATGGCGTAATTTGGCCAGTGCCCAAACTATGGCTAATAATTCCCGCTCGTTAGTAGCGTAATTAACCTCTCGGTCCTTTAGGGTTCTCGAGATCATGGTAATGGGCCTACCCCCTTGGGATAGCACCGCGCCAATGCCAAATGCTGAGGCATCCGTCGTTAGATCGAATGCCTTTTTGTAGTCAGGGTATCTGAGGATGACATCCTCTGAAGCCAGAATGTTACGCAATTTTTGGAAAGCAAGTCGTTGCTGTTCACTAAATTGCACCTGGATATTTCTGGATCTGTGCCTACTGACACTTCCATGTTCCCCGTTCAGAATATCAGAGATGGGCCTAGCTATTGACGCAAAATCTCTAATAAAGCATCGGTAATAGCTGGCCAGGCCAAGGAATGATCTAACCTCGAATATATTTTTGGTTCTGGGAATTCCTGAATGGCCCCTTTTTTTTTCTGGGTCAGTAGTTGCACCCTTGTTGGTGACGATAAAGCCCAAAAAGCTAACGCTTTTTTTGAAAAACCGCGATTTTTGTGTTGACACCCTCATGTTGGCGTCGTGCAGGCTCTTAATGACCCAATCTACGTGCCGTATGTGGGCGTTTTTGTCTTCTGAGAAAACGATGACATCATCGACATAGACATAGCAAAACTTTCCAATCTGCTCTCGCAGAATGTCGTCGATGGTTCTCTGGAAAATGCTGGCAGCATTCTTTAATCGAATGGCAGTCGGCAAAACTCGTATTTTCTTCCATTAACGGAAAAGGAAGTTTTCTCACGGTCACGCTCTGCCAGTGTGATTTGGTGATAGCCGGACTTCAAATCGAGTGTTGTGAAGTATTTGGCTTTGCCTAAATTCCCAAGTATCATAGAGATATTTGGCATGGGATAGCGATCAGGTATTGTTTTCTCGTTCAATTTGCGAAAGTCCAATACCAGCCGCATTTTACGGTTGCCCGTTTCGTCCGTGCCCTTTTTATCTACTACCCATATTGGGTTATTGTAGGGGACTTAAGACTTTTGGATCATGCCATTTTTAGCAGCTCTTTGATGTGTTTTATTTGTTAACAAAATCCGCTGCCCCATTGGGTATGGGTAAAGTTTGGTATAAATGGGCTCCTCGCTAATCGTTCTGATGGTAGCTACCACCGACGT
Source organism: Drosophila bifasciata (assembly GCA_009664405.1). Lineage (NCBI taxonomy): Eukaryota > Metazoa > Arthropoda > Insecta > Diptera > Drosophilidae > Drosophila > Drosophila bifasciata. Next base: position 18,996,882 of record CM019043.1, read on the forward strand.
GTTGTAAGGTAGGGCCTCATTAGGGTTGGCGAAGGCTTTTTTCCTTTCGCCAAGCATTTTTTATAAAAGCATCCTTAACTTTAGTCAATGTTTGTGAAATTGACATCGGGGCACGATTGAAATTCTAGTTTTTCTACCTCGGAGCCCCATTTGAGGTGGCCGGAAGCTAGACAAAGTGATGCCCCGGCCTATTTCAACAGGTCAATACCGATGATGGCATCAAAGGAGGACAAATCTGGTAAAATGAAGCATTTCTTGGTGATGGTAGTGACACCATGGATAGAATGTATCGTAAATGGCGATTCTACTGGGCAGACGCCTTTCAACCCCTTCGTATGGACGGATGAAATTTTTGACGCGCCCGTATCTACCAAAAGCTTCATATTTACCCCGCTACTCTTCGTCTGATGACGGGTAGCAGGATTTTCCCCTTAAAAATTAATAACGTCCGAATCATATTCATGAACGGCGTCGTCATCGATTTCCTGAACCGCGCTCGAGGCTGTGGCTGCGTACCTATCTTCGGTTTCGCCTGCGCTCTGCGCGACGTGGTTAACCCTTTGTCTTTTAGCGGGGCCTGAACGGCCGGACGCAGCTGGCCTCCCATTTTTGTTAGCCTGTGCTTGTGTCGGTTGTCTGAACCTAGAAGGGGATGGGTCTACCTCCATTGGCTACTGAAAGTCATTTTGCGGTGCAGAATGCACTTTTACTTTATGCTGCTTTGTGTAGTGCGGATTTTTGCCAGCACCTGTCTGGGAAGTAGTATACGCGGAAGCCTGTTGGCGTTCTGGCGCTCTTGGATATTGTTTCCTATCCCTATCTTCCTGGCTCTTCGCAAATGAAGCCGCGAATGTGTACCTCTCGTGGTTTGATTCCACCTCTTGCGCCAAAGCAAGCGCTGATGGCATGTCTTTCGGTTTTGCAGAGAAGAGGACGTCTGTGAGATTGCGTGCCAAGTCCCGAGATAAATATTCGGAGGGCATCACCTCGGAATTTGTCGCACAAGACCCTGGCCGCCGAAGCGTCGTACGACATAGTGGCCTTATTTGTGAGGAGGGTGAGCTTTTTTTTCAACCTCATCGTAATATTGCAGAAGGGAGAGATTTCCTGCCTAAGGGTGCCCATTTCCTGCTCAATAACATGTATCGGTCGCTTGTCACTGTATGTGAAATCCAACCGATTTATAATCGCATCAAAATTCAACACAGTTCCAAACGAGGACAGCACGGCATCGGCGGGGCCCTTATTTTACCCTAATGATAACAACTGCCTGATAATGGCGCGAGCTATTAACATAATCCTTAAATATGCGGTATGCAGCTTTTTGCCGCTTGCCGCCAGGAAAACATATGTTTCCTGTGACCCCTGTGAACTCGGGCAGGCATTTGACCGCGTCCAGCGGGCTCGTTGCACCTCTATATTGCCTACAATATCTACGGGCTCGAAGGTCTGTATTTGACGGGTTTCAGTAGCGATGGGCGTGACCTGTGCCGCCGCCAGCTGAGCAGCCAGATTTTCTATAGTTCTGCGCAATTCATTTTCCCTGCGCAGGTCTTCGCCATTCTTTTCTAATAAAGCATTGTCAACGGCCGCCCGAATGACGGCATGGAGCTGGTCTGGGGTTTATAGCCATATTTGTATTTTTTAGGGGCACTAGTGGTTGCTCGTATTGGTGTGGGAAGCAATTCGAAGCCTCTCACTGTCCGACTCTGAGTCGCTATCTTGTTTATTATCCCTATATGTTAGGAATGGGGCTCATGGATAGCTATGCTAAATTCTACCAACAAAGAGTTGCATGTCTAAACGGTCCGATATCAACAAAATTGCTGAGCCAAGGGATCGTGGCGGCTGAGCTGCCGCTATGGTGTACAGAGAAGCGAAGCTAAACAGAATCGGAATGCACACGCGCGGTGTCGGGTTCGAATTCCGGCGTGGAGTGGGGAAGTAATAAAAAACCCAAAGATTGTTGCGAGGCCAATACAAAAATTTCTTGTGTAAGCAAACAAAATACGACGACACAAAAGGGCTGATTTAAATACCCATAATTTGATGAGACAGTCCCAACAAAATTATTTAAATAAATTCACAATTAATTAATTTCCCCAGCCGCGCCCTTGCGCCTAAGCCGAGATATTTAATATTTGTATTTAATTTATGGCCGTAATGTATGAGATATTCAGCACTGAGATATCTATTTGGTTTGGTATATTTTAATTTTTAGCAATTAAAAATGCAAAACAAAACACAGAACAAATGTAATAATAGCACATAAAATTCCACAATTTAAATCGTCAAACAAATAATGAGTATGTCAACCAATATTTTTCTAACACGAAATTATGGAAGCGGAGCTGCAGAAAATATTCTGGCTGCGATTTATTTGGTTTATTTATTTTAAGTTAACACAAGCAGATGCCGGGGAGTATAAGGACTGAGGTGCTCACTTACATGGTTCCCCGATTTTATTTTAACGGGTATTTTACGTTGGGCGCCAATTATGTTTTAGTGGGCTGCTGCGGCGGCGGCGTGCGGCGGCAGCAGGGCGAGGGTGGTGGTGGCAGCGACCGTACGGGCCGCCCCTGGTTATATCTTTAGTGTGTGTTGCGTCGGCGGTGTGCGACGGCAACTGGGAAGTTTCTCGCGGGCGAGGGCGGTGTTGGTGGCGACGTTTAGGTGGCCGACCTTTGTTGGGAATGTTTTATGTTCCTTTACAGTGCTGGCCTCTCAGGCTCAGCGGGTACAAATAATTTAACGACCGAGTCGGAGTTTCACAGGAGAACAACCGTTCTTTTATTCATCCAATTTCAAACTGAACTTAAAGCTAACATGAAAGATACTCATAGCGGCCAACCCAATGGGTAGTGCTTGCCGGCTATGACGAGCTTCCGGCCAGACGCTGTGTCAGCAATTTGGCCGGAGCGAGCTTTCGACGATCGGTCATTGCCGTCGCCCGGTTAACTTAGTTAACTTATACATTTATTTCCATAGTTGGCCGCAATATATTTATATTGTATGTACATATGTACCTAAAATAACCCAACGCTGATACAAAAAATACCACATTCCGTATTTAAATACCGCATTCCACACATACATTGCGCGCATATCCACAAACATTTAACAATAAAATTCTGCGATTCCGAACAGTTTACGCGTTCCAGCAACACCTTTGGTCGCCACAAGATATAATATTATCTCCAATTCCGTAATAAATTATCCTCAACCCAGGCACAGCGCATTTTCCATAGCTATTTCGCATTTTTTTCGTGCCAATTTGTTGGAATTGTCTGTCTAATAGTGTGTCTATGTATACAGTTCAGTGTATGTTCCGAACTAGAGGTGACAACGTGTAAGGACAACTATCGGTATCACGAACACCAAAAATAAAACAAAAAAATTCAAGCCGCCGAATTATCCAAAAATACAAAGTCTTACGTTGGTTCCGCTTCAATTAAAAAGACGACTGTACAAGGAATTATTATTTTTTTGTTATTTCATATCCAGTGGCAGTTAGTTTCTTGGCCCCATTCCTCATGCTTGTGGTTCCTATCGGATCTACAGCCGCCGCAGCATAACAAGAAAAAGAGAAAAATTCAGTACGCAATCCTTCCAAAAAACGAGAGAGAACGTACGGAGTCGCTTCGAACGCGACTCTACTTTTATACCCGTACTCAGTGATTTATGTGGAATTTTAAAAAATGTTTTATCAGTTTTTACATTTTACATTTTTGCTACATCTGTCATCGACATCTACATCTACATCTACATCATCTACATCAGTTCTCACAACAACACACGTACACTGCACGAGGCAGCATGTTTGAGCGTGAGTGTGTGTGTGAGAGAATCTGCAGCCACAATCAACCCCAATAAATGACTTATGTTGCAGGAGTGGGGGAATTGCTTCTGAAAATTCATTTGATCATTGTGGCTACAATAATGATCCGATCTGAACCAAATTCAGGAATCTGGTAGATATGGTCAATTTCTACAATACTGCATTTTTGGTTTTTTCTATCTTAAAATTGTGGATTTTCGTCTTTTGTGGGGGCGGAAGGGGCGGGGCGAAATTTTGAAATACACTTGTTCAGGTTTGGTATCACAGGAGTCTTGGCCAAAAGTTTGGTTGCTCTAGCTCTTATAGTCTCTGAGATCCAGGCGACACAAAAAATACAAAACCAAATCGACTCGATTTTTGTGTGAGTGCGAAAGGGATGGAGCGAAGTTTTTGCGTATGTTTTTGTCTATTGTGGCTATATTAATGATCCGATCCGATTCAGATTTGGGCCCCTGATAGATATGGTCTTTCTCTATTATACAGCATTTTTAGTTTTTTGTTATATACAAAATTGTGGACGCCACAGATGTGCGCCTTTTGTGGGGGCGAAAGTGGGCGGGGCGAACTTTTGAAACACTTTTCTAGGAGTGAGATATCACATCAGTCTGGAAAAAATTTGGTTGCTCTATCTCTTTTTAGCCTTCAAGCAATGGGCGACGAACAAGACGGACAGACGGACAGACGGACGGACGGACAGACGGACAGACGGACGGACAGACAGGGCTATATCGACTCGGCTATTGATGCTGATCAAGAATATATATACTTTATATGGTCGGAAATTACTCCTTTCTATGTTACACACATCCACTTTTTAGCACAAATACAATATACCCTTTTACTCTTCGAGTACGGGTATAATAATATTATTTGCCCACTACACAAGTCCGTCAAAAAGGTAAATGGAGAAGCGCCGCACTAACAATATTTTTTAAATATTGTCACAACCAGTGTGAAAGTTCCTCTCCTCGGCGTGTATCAATTGATCCACTCATTGTTTGGGAACCTCGATCCAGAGCGACCCCAAATAATCCGAGTCGGTATTGAAAATTGTTGTCTAACACAGAGCGAGGCCTTTCTTTCCATTCACCCAGTAGTGGGTTCTTTTTGCGTATTTACGGAAGTTATTGCCTTCTGTTGTGGTGCCCTGCCCAGCCTAAGTTTTTTGTTTTCCTTCAGTCTATCCGACTTCAGCTTCCGACTTCGTAGCCACACTCTGCGCGTGGGCGTACGTAGTATGCCAACGGGTGACAAGGATACTTTAAAAGGGTTTCTGGCTGCGACCTCTCCACGTCGGCTACGCGCCACTCTCAAGGTTCCAGCTCGGATCCAAGACGATCTCACCAGCTCTTCTGTTTTCAGTTCCGTCAGCTCGAGACCCGTTATTAAATGGCTCAATCCGCCACCACTACGGCACGAGCAAAATTTGCCGCCGCCATTGGCCGTTTGGCTCATTTGGAAGCGCGCGCATCACTGCCGCCCATCCGCATCTCTTTCCGAGGTTCGCCGAGGACAAATTCTGAGTATGTGGGCGGATGTCGAGGCGAAGTACAAAGCGTGCACCGCAGTGATGGTTGACGCGGGCCCAAGGGTCCAAGAGGACATCCGAGATAATTACGGCGAGTGTTGGGGGTATTTGAGCAGTGCCTCGCTAATCTCAATACTCAGCTGGCTCAAACATCAGTCCATCCGTCTGCACCGCAGACTTACCAGGGCGGCTGTCGACTGCCCCTGCGACATCGAGGTCTCCACAGGGAGATTACGTCCGCTGGCCTACTTTCCGAGATTTATTTACGGCAATTTATATAAATAATTCTATGCTGTCTCCGGTAGAGAAGCTATACCATCTCACCGCTAAGACAAAAAAGTCCCCGCTCACAAACGATGGGTTCGAGTCGGCATGGCCCTCCGAAACTGTTATGAAAATAATCGGCTCCTGGGACCAACCAGATCAATATTCTGCTCTTTCTGCCTCGCGTCGAGTCCGAGACCAGCCGAGCTTTGAAAGAGCTTTAAAGCACGATGCAAGGGGTCCTCACACGGACAACTGGGATAGCCTCCTTGTTACTATCTGTGCCTCCAAGTTTCCGAAGTTGACCCGGGGTCCTTGTGGGAAGCATCCGTCACCGACAAGAAAAGGTTCCTCCATGGGCGAAATCGACGCCTTCCTCACTCAGCGCTATTTGGCGCTAGAGGCCATGGAGAGCGACCCGTCCACTTCAAAGGCCATCCGAACCCACCACCGTCGAAAGGTACCCCGAATTCGCAGCGCTCCGGGAAGCAACTCCAACCCGTTTCGGTCTCAGGGGGAGTCCGTGCCCAGGAAGTTTTCACCCCTTCCAGACACAAGTGAGTCCAAAGAGAAGAACGTGTGATATCTGCTCCAAAGAGAACCATCCGATCCGACTTTGTCCGCACTTCCTACAGATGACCGTGGATGCACGGGCAAGTTGCATTAAAAAAAGGCAGCTCTGCTTGAACTGTTTCGCTAGAAGTCATCAGCTCCGGGAATGCCAAAGCGCCCACAGTTGCTTCACTTGTGGAGCCCGCCACCACACGCTTCTGCATCGGGGTACCTCAGCTTCCAGCGAACTGACTTCCACGACAGTGGAGGATTCCGGTTCCTCCGTCGCTCCAGCCAACGCTCAGAACTATTTTGCCTCGGGAACAAGAGCGGTGCTTCTCGGCACTGCGATGATCAACATTTGCCACCGAGGGACAAATTTCCGTGCCTGCGCTCTAATCGACTCGGGCTCCGAGGCAACGTTCATTACGGAACGTCTCTTTAATATCATTCAACTACCATTCCGCCTTATTCAGGCCCAAGCCGGCAATCTTCCTTCATATCCGATCCCGCAGAAAGCGCTGCGAGACTTGCCGAACCTGCCATTAGCAAACCCTACGTTTTATGAGAGCTCACAGATAGACGTTCTGATCGGAGCCGATCTCCTTCCGTCCGTATTGTTAAGCGGCTCACAGACCGACATCAGTGGCTCCCTCCTCGGACAAGAAACTATCTTTGGGTGGGTTCTTACCGGTCCATTGCCAAGTGCTGTTCCTGACCAGATTGCAGGTGGAGGATCTACTTATCAAGGTGGTAGGAGAGTCGGACTCCTTTTTGCGAAAGCCATTTTATTCGAACCACGTCAAGAACGTCAAGGTGGTAAGTACGTGGTAGCACTGCCGTTTCGTGACCCCGCTCATTGTGTGTCAGGCCTGGGGCATTAAGGTCCATTGCTCTAGCTCAGTTTCTCCGAAATGAAAGCCGGCTTAAGAGAGACGTTCCATTTCAAGAGCAGTATAACTCTGTGATCCGTGAATATTTAGATCTCGACCATATGACAGAGGTTCCGTCCACTAATGATTCCGCGAACTATTATCTCCCGCACCATGCGGTTATCAAGCCGGAGAGCACTACTACGAAAGAACGCGTGGAATTCAACGCGTCCAGCCTTTCTGCGAACGGCACGAGCTTGAATGATCTCCTTCATGCTGGTCCGGTCCTCCAATCCGATTTAACCCTCCATATCCTGAAGTGGCGATATTTCCGATACGTCTTCAACGCCGAGATTACAAAGATGTATCGCCAGATTTGGGTACATCCGACGCACACGCCCTTCCAGCGAATCTTATTTCGGAGCAAGGAGGGTGAGATTCGGGATTATGAGCTGAAAAACCGTGACTTTTGGAGTCAATTGCGCTCCGTTTTTAGCCATCCGGGTCCTGCAACAGCTTGCCAACGACATCCAGTCGCGATTTCCAAGGGCAAGTCACATTGTGCGGCAATTCATGTACGTCGGCGACGTCTAGCCGGAGCAGACTCCGTCAAGGAAGCTCAGCTTGACATTCACGAATTGCAAGCCGCCCTCAGCTCCGCAGGTTTTCCACTGCGTAAATGGACGTCCAATCAAAAGGAGATTTTGACGGGCTTCCGAGTGACCACCTCCTGCACACCGATTTTCTGGAAATCGATGCCGAGAGCACGGCAAAGACCCTCGGAGTTCGCTGGAAGGCGACGTCAGACGAGTTCTTCGTTGCAGTGCCGTGCAGTGCTCCTTTCCGAAATGGCGACTGCTATCCTGCAAGCATGCCGACAAAAGATCCTCAATGCTACCACTGGACTGATTCGACTATTGTGCTGGCCTGGTTGGCAAGCCAGCTTGCCACTGGACTACCTTCGTGGCCAATCCAGTAACCAAGATAGCTCAGACTACCGACACCAAGAATTGGGCTCATGTTCGGTCCGAACATAACCCTGCTGACTTAGCGAGTCGAGGCGTATCGTTACCAGAACTGGTGGGTAACCACCTCTGGTGGCATGGACCAGCTTGGTTGCAATCTCCACCGGAACAGTGGCCACCTCAAGCCAACGAAGATCCACCTATGACTCTAGAGCAGCGGGCCGTGAAGGTCCATTTTGCTTCCGGCCCTCCCCAAGATTTCCTGGAGCGTTCCTCCCAACTTGAGGAGTGCGGGCGTATGTATGTGCTCCGTTTTATTCAGTGTTGCCGGAAGGTAACACCCGCACGCAGCGGCCACCTCACTAGTGTGGAAATTAACGAAGCGGAGCAGACTTTCCTAGAGGCTCAGCGCCGGGACTTCCCCCAAGAATTTCACTGCCTGAGTGGTAAACGTCCCGTGCCAAGTTCGAGCGCTATCCTGAACCTGAACCCCTTTCTAGACCGACATGGGATCATGAGATCCTGTGGCCGGATCACAGCGTCACAAGATTTGAAGTATGACGAGCGTCATCCAATCATCCCTTTCCTACAGTTGCCGCCTGTCTCGCCTGCTGGCGCATTTCACGCACAAAAATAACTCTCCATGGCGGTAGTCAAATGATGACTCGCCTCATCCGCTGCAAATATTGGATTCCGCGAATCCGAACCTGATGATGAACCTGATCGTTCGTTCGTTTTCTTTGTAGTGACCAGACGTATTTTTCGTGCGCTCCGCTTCTTTCTTTTATATATTACAAACAACCGGTGTTTGGCCTAATAAATTTAATAATTACACTCTTAGTCTGATTTTCAATCAAAATCCGCGGGTGCATGCCTATTTTTTGTGTATAAACAAGACGTTTGTAACCAATTTTGTGCGGCGGGTAATTGTGTTTTTGTTGTTGCTTACAGTAAGTAAGAAAATACATTTGGCCGCTCTTTAGCTTTTGTCTAGCAACTCTCTCCATCACCCAAACTAACTGTTCTTTTCTCTCTCGCTTATAAACCTTTTTGCAGTAGTAGCTCTCTCTTACAAGCTGTTGCAGAAGTTCTCTCTCTTTTGTTCCATTTCTTTTTAAGCATAGCTTTAAGAAACTGCTTGCACTGTGGTCTGATTGCTATTTAATTTGATCTTTCTTTTTGTTATTGAAAAAAATATTAAAAACTAATAATGGAATTTTCAGTGATCTGCGCAAAAACTGCAAGAAGCAGATCACTCACGATCAGCCGAACATACCTTGCTGGCTTTGCGACAGCGTAGTGCACGCAAAGTGTGCAGGTATTTCTGGCCGTGTGGGTGATGCCAAATCTCACAACGCAACGGCTTGCATTACAGTTGCGAGGATTGCCGTGCGGTAGAAAACGAAATGCGCTCGTTTATGAGGCAGACGAGGAGTGGTTTTAAGGAGCTGATCGTGGGCTTTAAAAGCAATACGATCGGGTCTTAGCCATGGACACCAGTTTAGCAGTTTACAGCTGCTGGCTGAGTCTCCGCGGCGCAAGAAGTCCACCCACGGGACTTGCAAGTGCCAACTCCCTCACGCCCGCCTGCATCTGAAAACTAACTCCGACCACTACGCCAGTGCAGCGGTTGATTTCGTTAGCCACTCCAAGGGCAACGATCGCTGCTGGTGATGCAGATTCGGTAGCCGAATGCATCGTCTCGGAGAACATGCAGCCGACTGTAGCGTTCGTGTGCGTAGAGTCCGTACCAAACTCCATAGCTATCCCATCGATTACGAACCCACCAGTTGTTGAACGTCCGGGACCACCGGATATTTCCATCACAGGTACCGCACCTGTGGTGCCAAAATCACTGGTGGGTGTCCCACCAAAAGCGGCAAGTTTTTGTCTCTCGGCTTGCCCCTGATCTTACATCTAATGATGTAACTGCTTTTATACAAAAGCAAAATAAAAGCCGAAGGCCTAAAGGTGGAGAAGTTTAATTTCGCTTATGCCAGGGAGATTGCTTCTTTCAAGATAAGCGTCTCCCAATCTCATTTCGACACCATTTTGCTCTGCGAATTTTTGGCAGGAGCACTTGGGTGTGAAAGAGTATAAGGCTAAGAAGAAGAATAGGCCCCCATAACTCTCCCCCGGCAGTCAGACCAGTGATCCATCCTCTTCTTCCCGCTCTACTTCCACTTATCCAAAAAACTAGTTTCCTCTCTTTTAATTACTTACCAGAATGCTAGTGGCTTACGTACTAAGCTCAGCACTCTCTATCTTAAAAGTTTCACATTTTTGTCCCATATTATTGTGTTAACTGAAACCTGGTTAAAGCCGGACATCCTTAGTTCCGAAGTTTTGGCAGATCGGTACACAATATTTAGAAGGGGTCCTCATCGCAGTCCTGTCTCAAGTCAACCATGTGAAAAAATTCCTTTTGGGTCGATTGCTCGATCTGTGTTTCGTCTCAGATCCGACCATAGCGTTGTTAACCCGAGCCTTTCCGTTCACTATACCTGAAGACTCCTACCATCCTACTTTCGAAGTATCGGTCGATATTGGACCTTATGTATTGGATCGGTCAGGTAAAGCTTTCTAAACGTGTCCGCTGCTTTCGTAAGGCCAAGTTTACGAAGCTTAATAGCCTGATTAGGGATTTCGATTGGTCCGCTCTGTACATGTGCACTGACGTTATGAAAGGCACAAACATTTTCTATAATGTAATTGCCACTCTTTTGATTCTTGTGTCCCATATTTTTGTCCCGATTAGATCTGGGAAGCCCTCTTGGTTTACCAAAGAGCTATCCAGTCTAAAAACATAAAATCAAGACTTTATAAAAAATTTCAACAAGTTGGCTCTCCTTCTTCTCTTTCGCTATGTAATAGTTTCGGTCAAATTTCACCATTGTAAACGCTCAATGCTTCCAAAAATTACCTAGCTCGATGCAGGATGCGCTTTTATCAGGACCCTAAACGTTTTTACAGCTTCGTAAACAGCAAGCGTAAAACGTCCGCACATCCATCCTCGCTATCTTTTCATAATTCGTCGGCAAACAATGATCAGGCCATTGCCGATCTTTTTTTGCACAATTTTTCAAACAACCTATTCCCATGAAAGCTACCTGGTCAGCCGTATCCATACAGTTTACCAAGATCGAACGGCATTTTCAGCCCCTACGTTAAATGAAAAGCTCACTGCTTCAGGATCTTCGACTAGTTAAGCCGGTATTCTCACCAGGTCCTGACGGAGTCCCCGGCTGTGTACTCAGGTACTGCGCCGACGCTTTCTGTGTGGACCCTGCTTTAACTATTCACACTATCCCTTAACTCCTCATGTTTCCCTCCGATCTGGAAGGAATCGTTTATTGTTCCTCTCCATAAGAAAGGTAGTAAGTCTGACGCAATGAAATACAGAGGTATATCAAAAGTTATCCGCTATTCAAAAATGTTTGAGAAAATTTTAACCCCGCACTTGCAACATCTCTGCAAATCACTTATATCTCCAGCTCAGCACGGATTTATAAGGCGACGATCAACAACTACAAATTTATTTAGAGTTTACCTCTTTTTATTATTAAAGGCTTCCATGGTATCACATGCAGACGGATGTCATTTACACCGATTTCAATAAAGCATTCGACTCTGTAAACCATTCCCTTTAGCACAAAAACTTGACATTTTAGGGTTTCCGCCCAATCATCAGAAATGGATTTGCAACTACCTTTTGCTCTAGGTCTCAAAGAGTCCTCTTCAAAAACTCCTTTTGTCTTCACTTGTTCAGGTTACTTCTGAGTACCACAGGGCAGCCATCTTGGCCCCTACTTTTCACACTCTTCATTAATGACCTGCCTTCAGTATTAACAAGCTCGCGAGTACTCATGTATGCGGATGACGTTAAACTCTGTGTCCAGTATAAGGACATTTCATTTCACTCTCGCTTGCAATCCGATCTCAATAACTTTTTGAGTCATGGTGTTGTACAAATATGTATGTTACACCTGAATGCCTCGAAATGTAAAGTATTGACATTTCATCGCTCCAGCCCTTGTTGGCTCCTTACACCCTATGCGGTGGTTCTCTTGAGAGAATTACATTGGTTGATGATCTTGGTGTTAAACTAGACCCCAAGTTAAAAATTTTTTCTGAACATATTCTACCATGGTAAATAAAGCCATGGGAGTGCTTGGAGTTTAGAAAAAAGGTGGTCAAAGGAATTTGACGACCTATATAACGAAGACTCTCTATATTTCGCTTGTTCTTCCGTTTTTAAAGTACGGCTCGTGTGTATGGTGCCCTCAGTACAAAAGTACACCAAGACCGTATAGAATCAGTCCAGAACAACTTTTTACTTTTGCTCTGCGTGGCTCAACTGTGATGAAGGTGTGAGACTGCCTTCTTACTCTTGCAGATTGCCCTTAATAGACCTCCCATCCTTACTTAATCGTAAAAATGCTTGGTGTGATTTTTCATGCACAACTTTGATCAGGGTGACATCGACAGCCCTGACTTGTTGAGCAGCATAAACTTCACGATTCCTATTAGATCCTCTAGAAATTTTATTCCTTTTGTACCTTCCACTGTGTAGATCGAATTATTCCTTGCATGAACCGTTTCGGATCTTATGCTCGGATTATAATTCGTTCTACCATATAATATCCACCACTAAATTACTTCTCTACTTAAATCACTAATACTAACATACCTTGCACGTAATTAGTAATATTTTTTTGTATGTTTGCATGTTTAGCGTTGTGGTTAGCCCTAATTTTTCCTCGAATATTAGTCTAACACCTATCTTTCCTGCATGTTCGCGATCGGTTTCGGTACTCGGTACCCACGTTTCTGTTTGTTTTTTTCGTCTCCAGAACGCCCTCGTGCGTTCGGCAAACAGTACTGAGAGAGTGCCTGTCACCTGTTCCTATCACGAACTAATGCGTCTCTACTTCTTCTATTCCATACCAGCTTATTTTTTGCCTCAGATCCCGATGGCTCCACAACCCCGGGACAACCACACTTCAGGGGAGCAGACGCTCACGAACAAAGGCTTATTACAGCTGCCGAGTCTGTTCCGAAGCCATCCGCTACAGGACTGCCGCAGCTTCCTTAAGCTGAGCGTGGCCAAGAGGCTCTGAGCAGTGTTGGTGAACAAATACCGTCAGAATTGCCTGGCTCATCAGCACTCCGGCAAGTGATTGCCGAAGTGGCGCGCCGGTGCAAGGTGTGCCAGAAAAGCCACCACACGCTTTGCCCACATGCGACCGTCCCAGCGTCCAGCTCGCTCGGAGTCCCCAGCCGCTCGCCGCCGCACCCGTATTCCCACCAGACGCACAAAAGACAGGGTCCGCCTGCCGTCGAGCCCGCTCAGAGTCGTCAGCGGCGGCTCCGGGTCCGTCTACCTCTCCAGTGTCCCGAGCTGATCGCCGCCCCATCGTGGGAAATCCGGCTACATCGGTCGACACGCCTCCCGGCAGCCCAGGTGGTCTTTGCACGCATGGCAAGGGGAAAAAAATACGAAGATGACGGCGCTCGTCGACCCGTGCACGCC